>CM035410.1:121949312-122546812 GCA_020310875.1 Ceratopteris richardii | reverse complement strand
CTCCCTCTCTCTCTCTCTCTCTCCCTCTCTTCCTCCTTCTCTCTCTCTATCTCTCTCTCTCTCTCTCTCTCTCTCTCTCTCTCTCTCTCTCTCTCTCTCTCTCTCTCTCTCTCTCTCTCTCTCTCTCTCTCTCTCTCTCCCTCTCTCCCCCTCCCCTCCCATAGCCTCCCTTCCCAGCGACCCCCATCCTATCTCCTTCCTCTCCCTCCCTCTCCCCTCTCTCTCTCCCTCTCTCTCTCTCTCTCTCTCTCTCTCTCTCTCTCTCTCTCTCTCTCTCCACAGTGGCATGCGCATACACTTCATCGTCATCATCTAAGCATGCATATGTATCCTCATCGATTGAACAAACTTTTCAAAATTGCTCTTCACATTCGCAAACACATGGTTGATGTGTGAAATAATTTGCGCGTCTGGGAACAAACGCTTGGTCGATTCTTGCTACTACAAATTATTTGTAGATGATCTTGAAGCTCTTCAGAAGAGTCAGAGAATTATTGGGGCTATCGCCGAACCTTGATGAATTCAAAGAATTTCAAAATCTCTTAGAGCATACCATCTCTCGGTGCATCACCCATAAGAAGAAAGCGAAGGCAAAATTGGTTCAACTACGTAAGGATGTTGTTTATTGTTACCCTTTGGAGTTGTCCTCTGCAATCATTTTAGCATCAAGGATCAACTACATGTCTTTAAATTGTCAATCCGGGAAGTATGCAAAGACCACAGCCCCTTCTAGTTAATGGAATCCGAGAATAAGGGTTAAGATGACTGTTTTTCTGAGAAATTATGAAGAAGGAGAGAAATATCTAGGTTTTTGATTATCTTGAGTTCTATAATAGCATTTTAAATGATCTTTGTGCCTAAAATGTGCCATTTTCTTTGTAGAATAGAATTATGAAGTCAAATCTCAAAAACATTACTTGTATCACATAGATGAGACAATCGCGATTCTGTAAAAACTAAGAATTTCCATTTACAGCTTTGTTCTTCTGCACTTTCATACTCAATACACTTAGAATCACCTCTCTTCATACATCTTACTCAGAAATACACAATTGAAGCTTACAAATTCCATGGATTACACAAAGAATAGACTCAACAAATCAAAAGAAAGTACATGAAAGGGAGAAACACGATTTTCTGTAGGAGAGCTCTTCACATTACTTGGATAGCAAAAATAATACAACCAACCCTCTCAAAATAGAGGAAATTATCTTTTATACATTTTCAAGTGTCCCTTTTCACACTTGAATTTTGGTCCTTTTCCCTTCTAATCTAAAAATATGCTATCAAAGAGCTTCCAAAAATTCTAGAAAAAATACATATGATTCTAATTTATATGAGGAAGACTCTTCCTCATTTTTACATCATTTGTATAAATATTTCTACAATTTTTTGACATTTTATAAATAATTTCCCTTCAAAAAATACTTCTTCCAACATTCTTCCCCTTCTAGACTTTTTGGCTCCTGACAAAAAATATTCTTGCAGACAAGTAGTGAGAGCTTCCTTCACTTCTTTTTTCTTTGATAAACCTATGATAATAGATCATGACTCCTTCTTTCTGTAATGTTCAAGTTATTCACCATTTCATATAGAGGTTTTCTCCATTGTACAGTTGCCTCTGCTTTGTCTATCACATCTTTCTTCACGTATTCTGTATATGCAACTTCATAGGCAGTGAGTCTCGATTTTGTAACTACTGATAAATTCCCAAAAAATTTTGATTCTCTTTCAAAAAATCCATAATCAAGGCATCCTCAAAAATTTGGAGATAATGGCCACCCAAAAATATTGTTCTACTGTAATAAGCCATTAAGCAAATCGTGTTTGGAGTTTCACTTAGATCAAATAGTAAAGCATCAGTCGGTGAATTGAATCCAATGTAGTTGAGAGTTCTGACATCTGTATCTGTAAATGTTTCTATACATGCCATTATGAGTCGCATCACTCTGATCAATAGAATGCAAGTTGGATCATTGACATCTTTATATGTAGATATAACAGACTCTGTTGTATCAATCATATATTTCTTTGTTGGCCACGTTCCTTCTTTAGGTCCTGCTACCTCTGGAAAATTCTACCATTTTGCTGGAATCTGCCCTGGATTTCTTCTTTTCCAAAACACTGTCCATTCCCTTCTCCTTGCTACTGGACAATAGGCTGGATTTATGTTCAGCTGAATAGGTGCCTCTTTCCAGATTTTCCTGCACTCCTTGTTGGCATCTAACCACTTGTTCCTCCATTTAGGATTAGCATTCTCAAACAATTCCTTTGTGACATAAATATCCTCTTCATATTCCAAATACTTGTTTGATGGTAGTCCTACTCTTGCAAGCTGGTCATTTTTAATACTCTCCATTATCATACAAAATGGTATACCTAGACCATCTGTTGCCCAATGGTGTTGGTCTGGGTTTATTCCTTTGTTGAGAGCAAAATTCACAATCTGTTCTTCATACTCATTATGCATTTTTCTAATAAATTCCATTCTAGATTCCCTATCTGTTAAAAGTTTTTGAACAAACTCATCTCAATACTCTTCAATAGCTGCTTTGTCTTCTTGTTCATCAAAGTGTTGAGTTCTATTATCTTCTCCTCCTTCATACCCCTCTGCTTCTGTGGTTACTACCTGCTCTTCAACCTATTTTTGTGGATTTTCCAATTTTTCCTATAGCTCCTCCACCATCAACATTAAGCTTTGATTTTGAGATATCCATAACTCTTTTTTTTATTTTCACTCACTTCTTTCTTTTTCTATTCTCAATTGCCAATCACTCCTTTCTTTTGCTATATCCAAATGTAATTTATTGTATCCTCTCATTGAGCTAGCAGCATGTACACTAGCCTGCTTCTCCATTTCTTTGACCTCTTTCAATTCTCCTTGTAGCCTCATAATTTCTTTATTCAATTCCTCCCTCTCATCCTGTGTCACTTGTACAATCTTACTTTCTTCTTTTATTTGACCTTCCTCCATCAATAATCTGGTTATCTCTTCATTTGCTTTGACCATAATTTGATATGAACTTTGAAGAGTTCTAAACCTTCCTTCCATCTTCTTCAACTCCATTTCAATTTTGCTACTATGCTCCATCTATTTAAGACATTTGTCCTCAAGAAATTGAATTTTATTTTGTTGTTGAACCTCCTTTTAGGCAAATCCTCATTTCTTTCCTGGAGAGTCCTGAGCTATTCCTCTAACTGTTCCTTTTCTTTCTTTTGCTCACTAATGATTTTATTGCCTTTTACAAACTCTGATTCAGCCACCATTCTTGATATAATCATATTCCTACCAGATGGTATGAATTGCTCTATATTGCTCATGATAATTTTACAAGCAGACATGATATCCTTGGGTATCCTTTCTAACCCAACTTCTAGCTCCACTTGCTTCACTTCTATCTTATTTGCTTCTTTGCAGTCATTCACTTCTTCATCTTGTTCCTCATATTCTATGACCTGATTCTCCTGCTCTTCACAACCCTTTTCTTCTTTCATTTCTTCTGCCTTTTTTCCTCAATTTCCTGTTGTTTTCCTTAGTTATCTGATCTTTCCTCTTCCTGTACTTTGTTATCCTGAATTGAGGTTGGTTCACTCTCTGCGAAGATCTTTATCTGATCATTTATTTGCTGCTCCTTTTGTCCCTCCTCTTGCTCATCTATATCCATAAGGTCTAATTCTTCATCTTTTTCCTGTTCACTTGTATGTGTGGATTCTTCAACATGATTTAGATCATAAAGTACCTCTTCTATACTTTGATTTATTTCTTTTTCTGTAATCTCCAAATCAACCTTTTCCAAAATTTCCTCTGTTTCCTCAATCTGATCTTTATCATCTTAATGGTGCACTGAGCTGCATATCTGAGCTTCCTTTTCTACTTCTAGCTTTTCCTTATTTAGTTTGAAATAGGTTTTCTGAGATGGTTTTTTTCCATATTTCTTTAAACAGTATGTCCACCAATCCACTACTGAGTTCTTTCCTTGCTTCAAGTTCTTCTTCCCTCATTACTGCTTTACCTTTTAATATCCTTTTTTCTTCCCCAGGACTAACCTGTTTTGCTGCTTCTTCATGGACCTCTATTCCTTATGACTTTTGGCTCAAATCTTCTAGTGTTCTAAATGTCACTTTCTGAATCTGAAGAAAACTGTGAGGAACCAGCTATACCTGATTTGTCCATTCTTGGTTCTTCTATTTCTATTGATGTAGTCATTGATTTCTCCTGATTCTTTTCTTCTAATGACAATTTTACTCAATCCTCCATTTGCACATGTTCAGCTGCCTTACCCTTATTCTTCTTGGTTAGCCTCTTTTTCTGCACACGTTTTTTCTGAACCTTCTTCTTTACTAGTACTCTAGTTCTAGTTTCAGGAGGACCTTGTAACTCCTTGAAATATGCCAACAATTTGATTTCCTTTTTGACAAAGACCTCTTCAGTTTTTGTAGCCATCATCTGATCATGTAGCTCTTCATAATGTTCCACTTCTTCTTGTATCCAATCAGCTGCTTCACAAGAATAATTATCTAACATCTTCTGATATTGAGCTTCATAAATTATCCTCTTATTGTTTCCTTGAGTCAGATAAGTATACAATTGTTCCTTACTTGTTTGAGGTCGATGAGGTTCTTTTGAGGACTATACTTCCTTCTGAACAGCTTCATGCTCTTCTTTTATTGCTTCCTCTTGTTCCAATTCTACTTTCCTTGGATCCAATCTTCTCTTTTTTATTGTAATAACCTCTTCTGATACCCATTTCCTTTTTCTTTCAGATCCCCTCATGCTTGTTTGGACTTTTGATTCTCTTATTGGACATCGTCTTAGAAGGATTTTTGATTCCTGACATCAAGCTCCTGAAATATTGAGCTTCTAGAGCCAATTTCAACTGATCCTCCATTCCTAAAACATGATATATAATCCATGTTAAGAATTTTGCTCCATTCATGAACTTCTTCTACTCCCAATGCTTTGTTACTTCCTTCAATTGATCATGGATGTAAGGAGTTACATCCATTACTCAAAATGGCTTGGTCCTATCCTTATTATTGAGCATATTCAAAGTTACTAGCTTATGTAACATGGTATATGTAGGCAGCTTTGGAAAACACAAACATTGAAGAAACATTCTGATGGCATATTCTTCATTATCTTTCCCCTTGAAATCCACAAACTTGGAATATCCTCCATAGGTTGCTTTATTCTTCTTGACCAAACCGTTATCCAACTTAGTTCCCATTGAATAAAATTGGAGAGCTGCCCTGATATGCTCTGCTTTTATAGTGATATGTACCTCTTTGTTTTCTTTGTCCTTGACTGAACACTTGAAATATGCATCATTAACTTTGCCAACTTCTAGCAGACTGTTCATAACCTATGATACTCTCTCAAAATCTATAAGGAATAAAGGTTCATCCAGGAGTCTGTGCAATCCCACTGCTTTCCATCTTTTATAATTGACTGCAATTTTTTGAACTTTATAAAATTCCTGACACAGCATTGTATACTTGTGGCCTCCAACTCCTACTGTAAAGATGTGCTAACCAATGATACTGAGGGTTTCCTTCATCTCTTTAGCTATGCTTTCTTCTTCTGGGATGTCTTATTCTACATCAGACTCCACCTCCACCTTTTCCACTACTGCTTCACTCTCTAAGAACCAATGTCCTCTAGAAAAAGTTACTGAGTCTGCTTTGAAGTCATGAATTGGTAGTCCATTTGGATTCACCATTCTGGAGAAAATATAACATCACACAAAAAGAAAACTCCAACCACATGAGTCACAAGAAACATAAATCAAATCACATTTGTCTTGAGGTGTAATGAAAAAGCAAAAATAAAATCTTAGATGAGTCGTGAATTCCTTATTTATATTACAGATATAACTCAATTGAAGTGATCATCATATGTGTAGCAAGATGTCTAGTGCTCTCTTCCCTTCTCTCTTTATATATATATATATATATATATATATATATATATATATATATATATATATATATATATATATATATATATATATATATATATATATATATATATATATATATATATAAACAATAAAAAGAAAAATTGAATGAATTTTTTAATTAGATTTAAATTTTTATAGGAAAAAATAATTAAACCTATATCTTGCTTGTGCTATATAACTTATGTAAACAAAAGAGTTTTTGTTTTTTCTCTTTTCTTTTTTGTTTCCCTTTTTTTCCCCCTTTTTTTTAATAATGATTTCCT
Source organism: Ceratopteris richardii (assembly GCA_020310875.1). Classification (NCBI taxonomy): domain Eukaryota; kingdom Viridiplantae; phylum Streptophyta; class Polypodiopsida; order Polypodiales; family Pteridaceae; genus Ceratopteris; species Ceratopteris richardii. Next base: position 122,540,589 of record CM035410.1, on the reverse strand, counting down.
CTTTTCTTTCTTCCACTCCTATTTCTTTTTCCTAGAAAAAGAATGAGGTAGAGTAAATGGAAATAATTTCTAGGATGTCATAATTCCCTTCTGGTGAAATTCTGAATTCTTTATTAAGAATCCCAAGTGTGTATAAGATGACCATTTTCCCTTTTCCTTCATCTGTAATTTTTCATGCTTTTGAGCCATTTTAGTATCTTCATCCTTGTTTTCTTTCCATTGAAGCAGATATGATTTTTTTCCCCAAAATACTTACTTCTTGTTGATTCCTTTATTGAAGTATAAAAATCTTCTTTTAATACACAATACTTGGATGTCTTTGGTTTCCGCATCCACTTAGTGTTGCTGCATTTTGTTGATAAGCAATGCTTGGACTTTCTAGGTCTCCACATCTATTCAGTCTTGATGTCTTGAAGTATCTGATTATTCTATACTTTCCACCTTTCTTCTGTCCTTTCAACACCTTTGGTTTCTTCAACTTTGTCCTGTTTTTTATTGCAATAGATTTGGTCATGAAGAAGTTTTGTTTGTGGCTCCTTTGTAGCTTCTAGTGGAAAAGTAAATCCCTTCAAATCTCAGTCATAGATATCCTGTTGATTTTCTTGTTCTTCATCACTCAATAAAAACATTAAAAACCTTTTGTCATTTATTGTCAATTTAAGCTTCATATTTTGAAAATCCAAAATCACTTTACCTTGCCTAAGCCATGGTTGTCCCAAAATCAATTTCTCACTCATCATATGACCAGGCCATTCTTCACCATCTATTTTCATATATTGTTCATTGAACTTAACTTTAATAAATGGTGAAGACAAACTTTGTATTATTTGTCCTTACAATGTTTTGATAAATGTTTTACTTTTAGTCCTTTTTAAGTTAAACTTTTCCAACAAAATTGAACTGATCAAATTAACTTGTTCACCTGAATCTATCAAAAAATTGATTTTCTCATTATGAAGATTCATTGTTATAACTGGCAAATGCTCTCTCACTCTTGTAGGTGTTTCACACAAGAGAACTCCTCTAATCTCCTTGATTTTTCTTATCCTTTCCTTTGCCTCTTTTTGAGCCTCATTCCTAATTTTTTCCTCTTCTTTTTTCCTGTTTTGAGCTTGATGTATTTTTCTCCATTCAGAAATAGTTTATGGAAGATCATACCTTTTTACTCTACATCCACTTATGAAATTTGGCATGATTTCTCCATCTAATTAGCTAATTGGATAGCTCCACTGTTACTGATTTGGTTGATAATATAAGGTCCATGCCCTTCTTCTAAAATTTTCTTTGATGTTCCTTTACTGTGTATGCCAAAACTAAATCCCCTTCCTGCAAATCTTTTTCTTTAATATGAATATCATGATAGGCTTTTTGCCTTCTCTTGTCTACATATATGCTCATGATTGCTTGAAGTCTAGAAGCTCCAAGTTTTTCCAATTCCATCACTCTCTCAGATAACTCATGTCCAATCCACTTGTATTGATTACCCACCTTTAGTGTTGGAATAAGGAATTCTAAAGGCAAAACTGCATTTTGTCCATATACCAAATTAAATGGTGTGGTTCCAAGTGCAGTTTTGTATGCCACTATATAAGCCTATAAGACATGATTAAGTTGTAGATCCTAATCATTCCTTTCTGTATTTACCAATTTTGACAAAATAGTGCACAGTACCTTATTAGTGCTCTCTGCTAATCCATTGTCTTGTGGATGATAAGGGGCTGACTTTCTATGACTGATTATGAAATACTCTGTTATGTTTTATTATTTGGTTCAAAAAATGAGTCCCCCTATCACTTACCAATGCAATTGGTAATCCAAATCTGGTGATAATATTTTCATAAAGAAATCTTGCAGTAGTCTTAGCATCATTTTTTTTGTAGCCCTGGCCTCTACCCATTTGGTCAGATAATCTATGGCTACAAGTATATATTCAGCATGGGATTGTTTTGCTAGAGGATGTATGGGTCCAATGAAATCCAACCCCCATTTGGTAAATACTCTTGCTGAAATAAAAGGTACTAATGGCATATGGTCTCTTTTATTTGGTTGACTCACTCTTTGACAAATGTCATATATTTTTACATATGTTCTTGCATCAGGAAAAAGAGAGTTGGCCACCAAAAACCAGAATATAATATGAGTTTAGCAGTCCTTTCACTTGAAAAATCTCATCCTGCCACTCCAGAATGTGCCATCTCTAACATTTCTATATACTTATTTTCAGGGACACAAATCCTCAAATATACATCCATCCCTTTCTTGTATAATTGATCTCCTATCAACTGATACTCTTCAAAAATCATTTGTAAATTCCTTGAGTCTGCACTAGCTCCTACTAGCTCTCCTTTCTTCTTTCTTTCCAGCTCCTCAATTATGTTTGCACTCAAATCTGGATTTTTATGAAACTAATACAAAGTGGTAATTTTTGAATTTTGCAAGGATTGGCATTCCCAGCAGTTGGAAACATATTTCTTTACATCCTGAATCTTATTAGACCAATGTACTCCCAACCTATTAAGATTGTTTAAGGTGACTATCATGGAAGCATGTGTACAAGGATTCCAACAATGAGCTCTTCTTAAATATTCTTGCTGCTCATCTTCTGGAGTACAATATTCCAATATACCCATATGATTGAGATGATACAAATGTCCAGCTAGTAGCACAAAATTCCTACTTTGTAGTATCAGATGTGTGTTGTTTCCAGATATTCTACAAGGTCCCATGGTAAGCAAAGGTGGTAAAGTCATGGCCCATTCAGGATACTTTCTATTTTGAATAGATATGCATCTGGTAAATCATCATCTAAAGGTATACTTGGCTCTTTGGTTTGGATTCTCGACAAATGGTCTGCTCTCAAATGAGTTTTTCCTTGTCTGACCACTACCTCAAATTCAAATTCCATTAGTAGGAGGAACCATCTGACTATCCTACATGTGTGGCATGGTTTGTTCACCAAATAGAGTAAAGCTTGATGATCCACAAGGAATTTAAATTTCTTTGCTAATAGTTAGTGTCTATATTTTTTTTATAGCAAATATCATTCCCAATCCTTCCCTCTCAGTGGTTGTATAATTTTTTTCTGCTAAATTCAATTGCCTACTAGCATAAGCAATTGGGAAATCTAATTTGCTTTCTTCTATTGGTTGTGCTAACACACATCCCAAAGCATAATTCAAAGCATCCGCATGAACATGAAAAATTTTATTCCATTGTGGAGTTTTTAGAATTGGTGTTGTTACCAAACAAGTTTTTAAAGTCTCAAAAGATTGGTCACACTCTTTGGTCCACTCAAATTTTGTGATCAAAGCATACAAAGTTTTTGCAATGTCTCAAAACTTGTGTACAAATTTTCTATAATACCCACAATGTCCCATGAAAGTTTGAAGTTCTTTTACAGTTGTTGGTCTTGGAAGTTCCACTATGGCCTTAATTTTTCTTTCATCTGTTGAAATTCCATTTCTAGAAACTATGTGACCTAACATTCTCCCTTGCCTCACAAAGAACACACATTTTTCTAGATTTAAACATACTCTCTATGTTGTACACTTTTTGAATATATTTTCCAAATCTTTTAAATGATCTTGTCTTTTTAATGAAAAATTGCAAAGATCATCCACATAGATTTCCATTATATTTCTAAGGAATTCTTTGAATATGTGACACATTAGTCCTTGAAAAGTTGCTGGGGCATTAGTTAAACTAAGGGGCATAACCCTAAAGGCATAGATTCCCCATTCTATGGAAAAAGCAGTTTTATGTTGGTCTTCCAAAGCTATTGGTACTTGATTATATCTTGAAAAAGCATCCAAAAAGCTATAGAACTCTTTTCCTACAATTCTTTCCAAAAGATGGTCTGTTATGGGTAATGGATAGCTATCCCTTATAGTTGCAACATTAACTTTTTTCAAGTTAATACATACCCTGAGTTTCCTATTCTTTTTAGGTACCACAACTATAGAGAAGATCCACTCTGTATACTCAATCTCATAGATGAAATTGGTAGCCACCAGCTTATCAATTTCATCCTTTATTTTAGCAGAGTATTTGTCATTAAATGTATAGTGTCTTTGTTTGCTAGGTTTTGCATCGGGAGTAATAGGAATCTTATGTTCACAAATGTTTGGATCAATTCCTTTCAAATATTTGTAATTGTAAGCAAACACATCTCTATATGTTTTTGCCAAATTTCTCAATGCTTCCTCCTCTTGATTTGTCATGTCATCAGCTATTACAATATGTCTTTCTTCCCCCTCTTCCTAAGTGATCATCACCTTCTTAGTTTGTTCCTCATTGTCATATGCCTCCCCCTTTTTCTTCTCTCTTTTTAATTTTATTTTTAGAAGTAACCTGTCTTCTACTTCATAGGTTTTGAAGTTGTAGGTACATCAAATTGTTGCTCTTCTTTCTTTATGTTCTTATTTTTTTCAACTTCTTGATCTTTTTCTATTTTTTTGTGCTTATTATTTTTATATGTTCCTAACATTTTGTCTTTTATAACATCAGTAGCTTCTACTTCTTCCAGATATTGTGTTTTCCCATTTTTTAATATTATTCTTTTCTCCTGGTCTTCCTCTACTTTTGACATCTTTATCATTTGTATTCCTATGTGGAAGATATCATATCCTTCCTCATTTTGGAATTTTACTCCCACATACTCATCATTAGCTAGATCCATGGTGGTCAAAATCTGATTCCAACCATAAGGCTCAAATTCTTCATCTTTAAATTCTTGTGGTATGTAGAGTTCATCTTGTGATTTCCTTTCTCCTAAACAATCTTCTTTTTCTAGCATTTTTTTCTTATGTATGAGATTTCTTATCACATTACATTTCCAAATTGATGGTTCTGTCTCATTCTGATCTTCATTCCCTGATTCTTCACTTAATTCCTAATTTTGATGCACTTTGAACCATTCTTGAGGAGACATGTGACAATATTGGCCATTTTTTAAATTTACTCTAGTTATCCTTCCTTTGCTTTGAAGATATAGACAATCATTACCCCAATCTTGCACAATTTGCATTTGTCTCGTAAATGATCTTCTTAGGATGATTTCATATGAAGTGAGTTGTGGGAATTCAACTATGGAAAAAGTATGCTCTATCTCTATTCCACATATTTCCACAATCACCTTTTCCCATATTCCTAGGGGTTTTTCTATGTGTCCATCTACAAGTTGTAATCTCATTTTAGTGGGTATTAACTCATCTTTTCCCCATTTCTCCCAAGTTTGTTTAGTCATGATAGCCACTCCTGATCCACTGTCTAATATGGCCTTGGCATGATTCTCACCAAATTGTACTCTCAAAGTTGAGTTTCCTTCTTCCGCTTCACAATATCCTCCTATTTTATCAATAGGTATGTACAACAACTCTTCCAATTCTTGTTGCTGTGGATCTAGGTTCTTTTACTTTGTTTCCCAGTTTTTCATGTTGTGTTGTAAATGAGGATTTTGTTTAAGTATCTCCTCCATTGTGGTGTGGTATAAAATTTTATAGTGTTTGTCTATATTGATTTGGAAAGTTATTTGTGAATTTTCTTTCTGATCAAGATGTTTTCTGGTTTCTGTTGCTTTTGTCCCTTCAATTTTTGTTTGATAATTTTCTGGTTCCCCTATTTTGATTCGTACTTCCTGTATGATTTGTTTACGTCTTTGCATCCTTTCATCCTCTAAATCTGGCATAGGATATGCCATCACATGATCTGTAGGATTTGGTCCATCTTGTATTCTTCCCTTGTATGCTCTTATTAGAGTCTCCAAACTTTGTGAATTTTTTGCCTCTTTCTGAGTCCGTATGTTTTGTGATTGACTATTGTTTGAATGTTCCAAGGTTTCTTCTTCCAAAATTTTACCTGATCTCATCTTTCTTTCCCATCTTCCTTTTTGTCTGTTTTTCTTTTCTTTTGGGCATGGAATTTTCTTATGTTCCTGTGTGTGGGTCTCCTTTGTTGTTTCTTGTTGTTTAGCTTGTGCTCTTGTTATATCATTTACAGTTACTTGATCATGGTCACTCAATTCTTCTTGCTCCATTATGTTAACTGCTTTTAATGGTATGTTACTAGATGTGTTCTGTTGTTTTTGAGGGTTTCTTGGACAATCCTTTATTAAGTGTTCCCTGCCACGATCCTTGCAAGAGGCTCCTTCTATTCTTAGTGTAGGAGGTTGTGGGCAGTCTCTAATGAAATGTTCTCCCCCACATCTATAACAAGTTATCTTTTGACTCCCTTTGAATTGGGGTTTCTGATTGGACATGTAATTATTAGTTATGTACATGAATGTGGCTGTGTCCATTTCAATTCTCCCATTTCCCAAGTCGAGGGCTTGCAGTTCTCGTTCTCTATGTTCATATCCTTCCCAATCTTCCTGATATCCTTCATTCCAATTACACTCCTCTCTGTAAGCTGATCTAAGTCTTGAGCTTTCTTCTTCTATTGGTGTGTATTTTACTAGTACTACATTTGTGGGTAAAGGTGGTTGTTGTCCAAGTACAGGTCTTGGTTGTTGAACAAATCCACATTCTCTTTGTAAGTTCTACTAGTTCACATATTCTCTTTCTTTAATGGGTTGTTTATTGTAGAAGCATTCTTCTCTGGTATGGTTTGTCCATTTTTTTCTAGTGTACAGTATTTGAGTGTTTTTCTATCTTGCAAATGTTGTGGCTTTTGATAAGGACATTGTTGTACCAAATGATTTTCTCCACAATTATAGCATTTCTTATTTGTTGCTATCCTGGTGTTTATCAAATTTTTCTTGGTGCTAACTTCTAGGGCTTTACTAATGGCTTGTGCTAATTCTTCTACTGGTGGGATTTTATCTTCATTTGTTCTTGTTTGATCAAATGCTAATAGATCTTGTCCTCTGTTATCCTCTAAGTCTATTGCCTCTTTCACACATGCACCTAGATCAGGACATTGCCTTGCCATGGATGGTACCTCCTCTCTTAGACATTGATCAATGTATTGCTTGAACCTTCTAGCTGCCTCTCTGAAATTTTCATCTTTTTGTTGTTTAAAACTATGTATCACGGTAGCTGTACTATGTTTTATTCCAGTTTTTGAGAATTCCCCCTATGAAGGATTCAAGAAAAGATTCAATATCTGGATACATTTCCTTTCTCCATGGAATGAACCAAGATAATGCAGGTCCAGTTAGGGTTAGACCAAATGCTTCAAATTGTACTTTGTAATCCTCTACTTCTTCTACCCTAATTAATTGTCTAAATTATGCAGCATGAGCATGAGGATCAAAATATCCTTTATATTGATTCTTCATGCATTTTGCTACTTGATAGGGCCTAAGCATTCTTCCTTGATTTTGCCACTAATGTCTCCTTCTGATTGGAAAATCATTAATTCCTTCTACTTCTCTTTCAAAAGGATTTGGGGATGTGTGTATACTCCTACCTTGTTGTTGTTCAATATTATTGTGAGTTTCATGTTGTCTTTCCAAGTCTGGTTGCCCTAGGTTTTGTTCCCAAGGTCTAATGTCTGCACACTACCCCAAATCATTAGAGTTTTCTTGATCCTGTGAGAATATGTATACACATCCCTGTCTATTCTCATATCTTCCATCCTTAAATTGTGCTACTGGTGTTATATTTAAGGGAACTTCGAAGTTTGTCATCCTAATGAGAAACTTATGTGTTGGAAGATGCATTTTTGGAAACCTTTTTTAAAGGAAAATAATTATAAAATGATAGAAATTTGTAAAAATATTTATGAAATTGTTGTAAAAATAAGGAAGAGTCTTCCTTATGTAGGATAGAATCTTATATATTTTTTCTAGAATTTTTGGAAACTCCTACATATCATATTTTTAGAATAATAGAGGAAAAGACCAAAATTCAAGTGTGAAAAGGGACATTTGAAAATGTATATAAGCTAATTTCCTCTATTATGAGGGGGTTGGTTAATCATTTGTGTACATGCTATCCAAGTGAATAGAGGAGTTTCTGCTGAAAATCGTGTTTCTCCTCTTCTATGTGGTTTCTTTGATTTGTGAGTCTTATTCATGTGTATCCATGGAGATTTGTGAGTTTCTAGTGTAAATCTGTAGAATGTGTATGAAGAGATCTGAATACTGTTGTGTTGAGTGATGAGTTGATGAAGAATGGTGCTAGAGCTGAAAATCGTCTCTTTGCACAGAATCGCAATTGTCTCGTCTGTATGATACAAGTGATATTCTTTTATTTTGACTTCATAATTGTGTTCTGCTGATAAATAGCATGGAATAGACACCAAGATTGTAGAAAATGGTGGAGATTTGCTCAAGATAATCCAAACCCTAGAAATTCCTCTTCATCTTCACTATTCTCAGAATTCCAGCCACTATTCTCTTATTTCTTGGATTCTATCATCTTGAAGGGGTTGTGGTCTCAAGAATACTTCTAGGATTGACAAAATAAAGATGTCTTGTTGATTCTTTATGCTAAATGATTGGAGAGGACAACTCCAAAGATCAATAACAAACATTTTTTGGCGCTGTTGCCGGGGATTAATTCAAAAGCTTCATTGAAGTTGGACCTTGTTGGATCTTCTATTGATGATGGTAACAAACACAAGGAAAAGGTAACACTCTTTAATCAAGAAATGTGAACATGGAAAGGTAGATGTCTTTTGTTTGTCTTTTGGCAAAAGAAAGCAATAGATCATCTTTTAGAATTGGAAGTGCTGAAATTTTTTGTAAATTGATAGTTGCTCATTACATTGTGGAAGTAAAAGTGCAGGTGTGTGGAAGATTTAAGCCAAGAAAGCTGAAGATGACTCACCTTTATTTTAGGACAAAATACTAAAAAAATTCATAAAATTCATAAAAACAATCAAACAAGTTTCTTTTCTTCTTAGGAAGTTGCATTGGAGCTTTGTGGATAAGAGTAATAGGGACTAAGTGAGAGAAAAGCAAAAAATTTATCAAAAATAAGGAAATTTGAAAAACACGATTTTCTGTACAACGTCGCGATTTTCTGATTAATGATTGTGATTGTGAGGTAAAATTGTAGGTGATTGTGGAATAGGAGTTGGTAAAGGATACTGAAAGGGAAAAAGAGAAAAGAATACTCAAATTTCCAAAAAATCAGAAGTTTAGAAAAAACACGATTTTCTGCACAAAATCGTGATTTTCTAAGTAAGGTTGTGATTTTGATGCAAAAGTACAAGAGTTTGGTGAATTGTAATGAGTAAAGGGTATTGAAAGAAAACAAAAAGAAAGAATACTCAAATTTGCACAAAATAAGATCTACAGAAAAAACACGATTCTCTGCACAAAATCGCGATTTTCTGTAAAGGAAAATTTTTGAAATTTCTAGCATATTTGGGTACTTTGAGAAAAGAAAATTGCAAAAGATGTCATCAAGAGTGGGTAAGTAAAGATTGGACAGGAGGAAGAGTGAAGGATTGTGGAAACCACACAAAATCGCGATTTGCTGAACACTATAAAAACCTGGAATTGAAAGAAAAATTCATTTGAGTGAGAGTGAGGGAGAGAGAGAGTGAGCAGAATCGATCAAAATCGCGATTTTCTGCTACTAGCTATCTGTGGAGAAATTTTCAACCTAGCAAGCAAGGTAAAAAGTTTTAGCATCATTTTTTGTACATATTTTTGCATTAAAGTGATCAAATAACACAAAAAAGTAGGAAAATAGCAAAATAACGAAATCGCGATTTTCTAACTTTTGCAATTTGTACTGAGAAAACATTAGTTTTTGGTTAAGTTGTTTCATTACATGTTAAAAAATCAATAAGGCGATTCTATTAGAAAAAAGAGAGAACAGAAAATCAACACTTCAAAAATTTCAAAAAATTGTTCAAAATCGTGATTCTGAGGTCAACACAAAATCGCGATTTTCTGAACTTAGAACAACATTGCGATCCCCAGAACACGATTTTCATCAAAAAATCGTGTTATTTACAATTGTGAGCAATCACGATTGTCTGGGAACAAAATCGTGAAAAAACACGATTTTGAGCGCAAAGTCGTGAAAAACACGATTTTGAGCACAAAGTCGTGCAAAACACGATTTTGAGCACAAAATCGTGAAAAACACGATTTTGAGCACAAAGTCGTGAAAAACACGATTTTGGACACAGAATCGTGGAAAACACGATTTTGGACACAAAATCGTGAAAAACACGATTTTAGTCACAAAATCGTGGAAAACATCATTCTAAATAGAACATCGTGAAAAACACGATTTTCAGTTCAAAATCGTGAAAAACACGATTTTCAGTTCAAAATCATGAAAAACACGATTTTCAGTTCAAAATCGTGAAAAACACGATTTTCAGTTCAAAATCATGAAAAACACGATTTTCAGTTCAAAATCGTGAAAAACACGATTTTAGTCACAAAATCGTGGAAAACACGATTTTGGACACAAAATCCTGAAAAACACGATTTTAGTCACAAAATCGTGGAAAAACACTATCCTAGTTAGAAAATCGTGAAAAACACGATTTTAAGTTCAAAATCGTGAAAAACACGACTTTGATCACAAAATCGTGAAAAACACGATTTTAGTCATAAAATCGTGGAAAATCATAAATTTGAACACAAAATCATGAAAAACACGATTTTGAGTTCAAAATCGTGAAAAACACGATTTTAGTCACAAAATCGTGGAAAAACACTATCTTAGTTAGAAAATCGTGAAAAACACGATTTTAAGTTCAAAATCATGCAAAACATGACTTTGATCACAAAATCGTGAAAAACACGATTTTAGTCATAAAATGGTGGAAAATCATAAATTTGAACAGAAAATCATGAAAAACACGATTTTGAGTTCAAAATAGTGAAAAACACGATTTTAGTCAAAAAAAAATTGTGAAAAAACACTTTCCTAAGTACAAAATCGTGGAAAACACGATTTTCAACAGAAATTAGTGGAAAATCACTAGTTTGAACACAAAATGGTGAAAAACACGATTTTGAGTTCAAAATCGTGAAAATTAGCTGAATGATCCTTAGGTCTGGGAACAAACTAAATTCACTTACCAAGCAAGACCTAGGAAGGAAAGAGACAGAATCAGTAGTAGGGGAAGCTCAAGAAAGAAATTTAGGGCAAGAAAACAACATGGAAAATTTAAATGAAACAAATGAGCCCATTGAAACTGGGGATTACAGAAATATTCTCAAGTACATGTATACAAATAGGTTTGGCACCTATGTATATCAGGATGGGATGCATAAGTTTCTCATTAGATTGAGAAACTTAGAAGTTCCCCTAAACATAACACCTGTAGCTCAGTTCAAAGATGGTAGGTATGAAGATAAGCAAGGCTGTGTGTACATCTTCTCCCAAGACCCAGAAAATTCAAATGACTTAGGGCAATGTGCTGACAAAGGACCTTGGGAGCATAACATGGGACAACCAGATTTACCTAGACCCAATGAAAACTTCACTAGTACTGAACAACAACATGGGAGGAGGACACATGCTTCACCAAATCCCTTTGATAAGGAACCAGAAGGATATAATGAATTTCCACTCAGAAGAAGACACCATTGGCAACCTCAGGGTAGAATGCTTAGACCATATCAAGTAGCCAAATGTATGAAAAATCAATATGAAGGGTATTCAGATCCCCATGCTCATGCTGCAGAGTTTAGGCAATTAATTAGAGCTGAGGAGGTGGAAGATTACAAAGTACAATTTGAGGCATTTGGTCTAACCCTAACTGGACCAGCGATCTCATAGTTCATCCCTTTGAGAAAAGAAATGTACCTAGATATTGAATCCTTCCTAGAAGCCTTTATTGGGGAATTCTCAAAGACCGGGATAAAACATAGCACAGCCACTCTGATACATAGTTTTAAGCAACAAAAAGATGAAAATGTCAGAGAGGCAGCCAGGAGATTTAAGCAATATATTGACAGATGCCCTAAGGAGGAAGTCCCTTCCATGGCTAGACAGGTATCCCTATTCATAGAAGGGTTGAGAAGTGCTGAATTAAGAACCCTAGTATACTACAGGAGATGCCCTGATCTAGGAGCTTGTGTGAAAGAAGCATCTGATACAACATTTCCCATATCAAAAACCTCCACATTTGCAAGACAGAAAGACACTCAAATACTGTACACTAGAGAGGAAATGGACCAACCATACCAGGGAGGAATGCTTCTATAATAAACAACCCATAAAGGAGAGAGACTATGGGAGCCAAAGAGAATTAGTGTATAGTGAGCAACCAAGACCTGTGCTGGGGCAACAACCTCTTATACCAACAAATGTGGTGCCAATCAAATACACACCCATAGAGAAGGGAAACTCAAGAACAAAATCATCATACAAGGAAGATTATCAATGGAATGAGGGATATCAAGAAGATTGGGAAGGTTATGAATCAAGAGAGCCAGAATTACAATCTTTAGACTTGGGAAATGGAAGAATTGAAATGGACACTGCCACTTTCATGTATATAACCAATAATTACATGTCCAATCAAAAACCTCAATTCAAAGGAGGACCAAAGATAACTTGTTATAGGTGTGGGGGAGATCATTTTATTAGAGACTGTCCACAACCTCCTACATTAAGAATAGAAGGAGCATATTGCAAGGATTGTGGTAGAGAGCATTTGATAAAGGATTGCCCAAAAAATCCTCAAAAACAACAAAACACACCTAATAACATACCACTAAAAGCAGTCAGTATCATGGAACAGGAAGAATTGAGTGACATTGATTTAGTGGATGTAAATGCTGTAACAAGGTCACAAACAAAACAACAAAGAACAACTAAGGAACAAAATGAAGAATCAAACTCAAAGGTGAAGAAGAATAGACAAAAAGGGAAATGGGAGAGGAAGCAAAAAATGAGTAAAAATATTGAAGAAGAAAATAGGGAACAATCAAACAATACTTCTCCTCCAAAGACACAGACCCAGTTGGAAATAGGAAATTCAAAAAGTCTAGACACTCTGATAAAATCATACAAAGGAAGAATTCAAGAGGGACCAAGCCCTGCTGATCATACAATGGCTTATCCTATGCCAGACTTAGAACATGAAAGAATGCAAAAATGTAAACAAATCATTCGGGAAGTACAACTCAAAATGGGGGACGAAGACAATTCTCAAAAAACAGTTTAGGAATCTGAGACAACAAAAACAAGAGGAAAGAGTACCAAGGAAGAAAACCCACAAGTAACACTTCAAGTGAATATAGACAAAAGATGCACAATTCTATATCACACTGCATGGGAAGATTTAATGAAACAAAATCCTCACTTACAGAGCTAAGTGAAAAAATGGGAGACAACACCAGAAGATCTTCACCCACAACTACAGGAAATGGAGGAGTGGTATATTCCCATTGATAAGATAGGAGGATATTGTGAAGGAGAAGAGGGAAACTCAACTTTAAAAATACAATTTGATAAAAATCAGGCCAAAGCCATTTTAGATAGTGGATAAAGAGTGGCCATCATGACTAAACAAACTTGGGAAAAATGGGGAAAAAGTGAATTATTACCCACAAAAATGAGATTGCAACTTGCAGATGGACACATTGAAAAACCCCTAGGGATATGGGAAAAAGTGATTGTGGACATATGTGGGATAGAGATAGAACATACCTTTGCTATAGTTGAATTCCCACAATCTACTTCATATGAAATTATCCTAGGAAGACCATTCATGAGACAAATGCAACTTGTACAAGATTGGGGTAATGATTGCTTATACCTACAGAGCAAAGGAAGAATAACCAAGGTAAATCTAAGAAATGGGCACTACTATGACATACCCCCTCAAGAATGGTATAAATATCATCAGAATCAAGAGTTGAGTGAGGAATCAGAAATGGAGGACCAGGATGAAGCTGAATCATCTGTATGGAGGTGCAATATGATAAGAAATCTGACAAATAGGAAAAAGAGATTAAGAAGAAAGGATTGTGTAGAAGAAAGAGGGCTACAAGATGAGAATTATGTACCTCAACAATTCAAGGATGAGCAATTTGAGCCCTATGGGTGGAATCAAATTTTGGCTACCATGGATCTAGCCAGTTTTGAATATGTAGGAGTGGAATTTCAAAATGAAGAAGGATATGATATTTTTCACATTGGAATACAAATGATAAAGGTATCCAAAACAAAAGAGGACATAGAAGAAGAAATGATATTAGAAAAAGGAAAGACACAATTTTTGGAGGAAGTAAAAGCTGAAGATGCTATTAAGGATAAGATCTCAGTTAAGTACAAGAAAAACAAACACAAGGAAACAGAAGAAAATCAGGAAAATGAGAAGAAGACAAGGGAAATGAACACAACAATTTTATGTACCAAAAAATTTCAAGACTTATGAAGTGGAAAATAGATTACTTCTTAGAAGGAAATCAAAGAGGGTGTTGGGGATTCGGGCACAAGAAGGAGTTTGAGGGTTTGTAGGAGAAAAAGGAGATGATGAAAATGGAGTAATAGTGAGAACTTCTGCAAGGAATACTCTTGGAGACCTTGAATATTAATTCCTTCAACAATTACAATGACTGCGCATACAGTCGAATCAATGACTAAATACCACTTCAGAGAGTATTAATTACTGAAGACCAATTATCTCGAGTCGCGGCCTCTCAAGCACCAATCCTTCACTTGCTTCCCGCTTCCCTTGTGCACACCTTGCACTAAGCTTCCGCCAAGCTAAGGAATTGGTATCACTGCGCACGCACGCAATAGCCCTTGGAACGCTTGGAATCCAGCCAGCCTTCTCTCTTCTCTGCACACTTCCTCTTGGCACCTCTTGCACTCTTGAATGTCGTCGCACACTGGAGGCTCTTCTTGCTTCCTCTCTTGCTCCTCTGAAGCTCTCTCTTGCTCTCAACTCCCAATGTGCAAGAATAGCCTTTGTCCTTCCTTTTGTTTGAGAGTCCGCCGGTTCGCGCACTCTAACTGCAATACAATCTTGGTGTCCTTTCAATGTCCCAAGATTGTCTTTTTGAACTGGTCCTCAACGATTCGCTACTTTGTCTTGTAGTGACTTTAGAACAAGAGTGACTTTTAAAATAAAATTTTGATTGGGCGGCCTATTTCCACCTTTTCGTACGCGGCCTTCCACCTTCACCTTTCCTTTTAATTCTTTTACTTTTGCACCTTAAGATTTAGATTCAACCTTTGAACCTTAAGAGGAAAAATACTTTGTACCTTTAGTTTCAACCGGTTAGGGCTCTACAGATGCCCACCACCTAAAGATCTCTCCGTCCCGGAGAGATAACACCGATACCAACTGAGAAATTGCAAAGACACAGAGATGAAAATAACGGAGGCAAGAAAAAAAAATAAAGGGTGTGTATCTTATTGAGTTAAGAAGAAAAAATATAATGCACCCTACAAGAATGATAAGAAATCAAAAGAATGAGGTAATTATTGGCAAAGCGATATTGGAATCTAAGAGCAATTATTATGACTGTGGATGAGCAATTTATTTAGACCGAGGAGGGCAAATTATTGTGGAGGTTGATTGAGATTGTCCGTCGAGGTTGATGGAGAAGGGGGCAAAGGAGCAGAGGCTTGTTCGATTGTAAGCTGTAGCGAACTAAGGCATTGTCTAAGGTGATCCCTTTCCCTGCGGATACGTCGGCATGCAGCATTAGCACAAAGACCTAAATTGGAGCGATTCTGAAGATCTTCTAAGGCTTTCATCGCAGAGTCGGCCATATCGCGATAATGATCTCGCTCTTCTTTGAGCAACCGGGCCGTTTCGTTGAGGGAGTGCCATTGAGAGGTGGCCATGCGATTGATGTTTTCTATTGTGGAGATATACTGTTGATGAACCAAAGCAGCTGCGGAAACCGAATCCAAGGAAATCTGAGAGGCCTGAGCATTGCCGATAGCGACTACACTCGCGTCCTGGAGTAATTGCAAAAATGAAGGGGTTGATGGTAGGTCAAAATGCGGAGTGGAAGTGACCGTTGGAGCGGGAGGGGAAGGTGGAGGGGGAATATTCTGCCGAGGAGGATGAAGGGTAGGAGTGGAAGATGGAGTGGGAAGAGAAAGATTGGGGGAAGGGAGCGGTGGACTGACAGGAAGGTTACTGATAGAGGGGGAGGTGAAATGCGGGTGAATTGGTGGCATACAGGTGGGGTTTTGAGGGTTGAGCTGTGTTTGAATAAGTGGGGTGAAATCGGAAGAGAGGGGAGGTCTAGGGATAATAGGAGGGGTAGGCATGGATGGAGAAGTTGTAGATACAGGAGGAAAAGGGGAAGAAGATTGGGTAGTGCAGTAGGGGACATGAGGTGGGGGAGTCATGAATGGAGAGATGGTAGATGCAAGAGGGAGAGGTGAAGAAGATTGAGCCGGGAAGGAGGTTACAACAGGGGGATTAGTTATGAATGGAGAAGTGGTAGAGGCAGGAGGGATAGGTGAAGAGGAATGGGGAGGGATGGAGGTTACATCAGGGGGATTAGTAATGAATGGAGAGGTGGTAGAGGCAGGAGGGATAGGTGAAGAGGAATGGGGAGGGATGGAGGTTACATCAGGGGGGTTAGTTATGAATGGAGAGGTGGTAGATGCAGGAGGGATGGGTGAAGAAGATTGGGGAGGGCAGGAAGTTACATCAGGTGGCGCGGATGTGAGTGTCGAGGCGGAAGCGGAGTCAATAGAGATTAGAGGGGGGGAGGGAGATGGAGCAATGGAAGGTCCAGGGTGGGTAGGTAAATAAGAAGCATTGTGCGCCGAGTGTGCAGGTATGCGATAGAGCCAAGCTACGAAGGGTGCAGAATAGATGGAAAATGCATGAGATCCTCTAGAGATAGACTCGCGGAGTCGACAGGAGCGCAAATTCAAGGAACTATAAATGAGATGTGCGTAAGGGTAAGGACGGCTATGGAGAAAGCAAAAAAGCGGATCGGCGATACGAATATCTGACCACGGGAGGGAAGAGGTTTGGCTGCGTAGTAAGAAGAAGAAGATGAACGCATTGAGAAGGGTGGTCATGCGGAGCGAAAACCTAGCAGTGCTTTGAAAGTGTGTGGTACAAAAGGCAATAGTGGCTGAGGCGGACAGTCCAGAGTATAGGAAAGGGGGAGCACGAAAATCTATTAGGGGAGACCCAATACTGGCGGCAATGTCTGGGATGAATAGAGTGCCGGTTCTAAAATGAGGGAAGTGGCGGATAGCTTCATAACCCTGGGTAAAATTGGCGGGGTTATTGAAGAAAACATTAGCCAAGCCCCACAAGCCCGCCTGCTGAAGATCTTCAATGGAAAACATCTGACGAAGGGCAATGGTAGGTATGGATAGATGCATTCGGATTTGCAGGTTTATGTCAGGTGGGAGAAACAGGCGCATATAATCCCCTGTTGGTGAAGATGGGTGGGATGAATGAGACACAGATGGGGAAGGAGAAGGAGGATGCCGGAGGGGAGGTGGGGAATAAAGGTAGCTGGAATCAGAGTCTATGGAATAAATGGGAAGATCCAGGGCCATAGTTGCTGTTGGAGTCGCTTGAACAGATTGTTCTGCCGAGGAGGGAGGAGGTGGATTGGGATGGTCAGCGGGAATTGTGGAGGGAGGATCAGAACGAGTCTTCGGAGCGGGGTCCGCCATTGATGGAAATGGGGATAGGGGCAGATGGGTGGAGGGGTGGAGGGTGATGGGAGAAAGAGGGTGGTGGACGGGGAGGATGGAGGGGGTGCGGTGGGGTTGGAGGCGGAGGGTTGGGAGGGGTGGATGGATGTGAAGCGGGGTGGAAGAGAGGGGGGGTTGGGTGTCGGGCGGGGTCGGAGGGGGGGTTTGGGTGTAGGATGAGGGGGTGGTTATGCTGCTCGACAGAGAGGGGGGGGAAGGGTTGGGTGTCGGATGAGGTTCGGAGGGGGGTTTGGGTGTAGGATGAGGGGGGGTGGCGCTGCGATGGAGAGGGGGGGAGGGGGTTGTGTTGAGGGGGGGTGGGGTGAGGGGGGTGCGGTGAGGGGGGGGGTTGCGGTGCGTGAGGGGGGTCGAGGAGGGAGCGCTGCTTTCGTGAGGGGGGGGGTTGGGGTGTGGTGAGGGGGTAGCGGGCGGGATGGGGAGGGGGGGGGGAGGGGTGTTGAGGGGGGGGTATGGTGAGGGGGTGCGGTGCGGTGAGGGGGGGCGAGGGGGGGGGGGGGGGCGCTTCTTTGGTGAGGGGGGGGGTTGAGGTGTGGTGAGGGGGGCTGCGGGCGGGGTGGGGAGGGGGGGGGGGGGAGGGTGTTGAGGGGGGGTGTGGTGAGGGGGGTGCGGTGAGGGGGTGCGGTGCGGTGAGGGGGGGCGAGGGGGGGGGGCGCTTCTTTGGTGAGGGGGGGGTTGAGGTGTGGAGGGGGGGTGTGGTGAGGGGGGGTGCGGTGAGGGGGGTTGTGGTGCGGTGAGGGGGAGCGAGGGGGGGGGGCGCTTCTTTGGTGAGGGGGGGGGGGTTGAGGTGTGGTGAGGGGGGCTGCGGGCGGGGTGGGGAGGGGGGGGAGGGGCGCTTAGGGGGGTGTGGTGAGGGGGGGGGGGTTGAGGTGTGGTGAGGGGGGCTGCGGGCGGGGTGGGGAGGGGGGGGGAGGGGTGTTGAGGGGGGGTGTGGTGAGGGGGGGTGTGGTGAGGGGGGTTGTGGTGCGGTGAGGGGGGCGAGGGGGGGGGCGCTGCGAGTTGGGGTGAGGGGGGCCGCGGGCGGGGTGGGGAGGGGGGGGAAGGGGCGCTTAGGGGGGGTGTGGTAAGGGGGTTGCGGTGAGCGGGGTTGCGGGCGGGGTGGGGAGGGGGGGGAGGGGTGTTGAGGGGGGGTGTGGTGAGGGGGGGTGTGGTGAGGGGGATTGTGGTGCGGTGAGGGGGGCGAGGGGGGGGGGCGCTGCGAGTTGGGGTGAGGGGGGCCGCGGGCGGGGTGGGGAGGGGGGGAAGGGGCGCTTAGGGGGGGTGTGGTAAGGGGGGCGAGGGGGGGGGCGCTTCTTTGGCGAGGGGGGGGTTGGGGTGAGGGGGTGCGGTGCGGTGAGAGGGGCGAGGGGGGGGGGCGCTTCTTTGGTGAGGGGGGGGGGGGGGTGTTGAGGTGTGGTGAGGGGGGCTGCAGGCGGGGTGGGGAGGGGGGGGAGGGGCGCTTAGGGGGGTGTGGTGAGGGGGGCTGCGGGCGGGGTGGGGAGGGGGGGGGAGGGGTGTTGAGGGGGGGTGTGGTGAGGGGGGGTGCGGTGAGGGGGGGTGCGGTGAGGGGGGTTGTGGTGCGGTGAGGGGGAGCGAGGGGGGGGGGGGGGCGCTTCTTTGGTGAGGGGGGGGTTGAGGTGTGGAGGGGGGGTGTGGTGAGGGGGGGGGGGCGGTGAGGGGGGTTGTGGTGCGGTGAGGGGGAGCGAGGGGGGGGGCGCTTCTTTGGTGAGGGGGGGGGTTGAGGTGTGGTGAGGGGGGCTGCGGGCGGGGTGGGGAGGGGGGGGAGGGGCGCTAAGGGGGGTGTGGTGAGGGGGGGGGTTGAGGTGTGGTGAGGGGGGCTGCGGGCGGGGTGGGGAGGGGGGGGGGGAGGGGTGTGGTGAGGGGGGGTGTGGTGAGGGGGGTTGTGGTGCGGTGAGGGGGGGGGGGGGGGCGCTTCTTTGGCGAGGGGGGGGTTGGGGTGAGGGGGTGCGGTGCGGTGAGGGGGGCGAGGGGGGGGCGCTTCTTTGGTGAGGGGGGGGGTTGAGGTGTGGAGGGGGGGTGTGGTGAGGGGGGGGGCAGTGAGGGGGGTTGTGGTGCGGTGAGGGGGGGCGAGGGGGGGGGCGCTTCTTTGGTGGGGGGGGGGTTGAGGTGTGGAGGGGGGGGGGGGTGGTGAGGGGGGGTGCGGTGAGGGGGGTTGTGGTGCGGTGAGGGGGAGCGAGGGGGGGGGGCGCTTCTTTGGTGAGGGGGGGGGTTGAGGTGTGGTGAGGGGGGCTGCGGGCGGGGTGGGGAGGGGGGGGGGAGGGTGTTGAGGGGGGGTGTGGTGAGGGGGGGTGTGGTGAGGGGGTGCGGTGCGGTGAGGGGGGCGAGGGGGGCGCTTCTTTGGGAAAGGGGGGGGGGTTGAGGTGTGGTGAGGGGGGCTGCGGGCGGGGTGGGGAGGGGGGGGGGGAGGGTGTTGAGGGGGGGTGTGGTGAGGGGGGTGCGTTTAGGGGGTGCGGTGCGGTGAGGGGGGGCGAGGGGGGGGGGCGCTTCTTTGGTGAGGGGGGGGTTGAGGTGTGGAGGGGGGGTGTGGTGAGGGGGGGTGCGGTGAGGGGGGTTGTGGTGCGGTGAGGGGGAGCGAGGGGGGGGCGCTTCTTTGGTGAGAGGGGGGGGGGGGGTTGAGGTGTGGTGAGGGGGGCTGCTGGCGGGGTGGGGAGGGGGGGGGGGAGGGGTGTTGAGGGGGGGTGTGGTGAGGGGGGGTGCGGTGAGGGGGGTTGTGGTGCGGTGAGGGGGAGCGAGGGGGGGGCGCTTCTTTGGTGAGGGGGGGTTGAGGTGTGGAGGGGGGGTGTGGTGAGGGGGGGGGGGGGGCGGTGAGGGGGGTTGTGGTGCGGTGAGGGGGAGCGAGGGGGGTGCGCTTCTTTGGTGGGGGGGGGGGGTTGAGGTGTGGTGAGGGGGGCTGCGGGCGGGGTGGGGAGGGGGGGGGGAGGGTGTTGAGGGGGGGTGTGGTGAGGGGGGGTGTGGTGAGGGGGTGCGGTGCGGTGAGGGGGGGTGCGGTGAGGGGGGGCGAGGGGGGGGCGCTTCTTTGGTGAGGGGGGGTTTGAGGTGTGGTGAGGGGGGCTGCGGGCGGGGTGGGGAGGGGGGGGGGAGGGTGTTGAGGGGGGGTGTGGTGAGGGGGGGTGCGGTTAGGGGGTGCGGTGCGGTGAGGGGGGGGCGAGGGGGGGGGACCTTCTTTGGTGAGGGGGGGGGGTTGGGGTGAGGGGGTTGAGTTGAGGGAGGGTCGTTGGGTGCCGGGCGGGTAGGGGGGGTTGGGGTGATGAAGGTTGCAGAAGAAGGGGGGGTTGAACGTAGAGGGTGGGAGAGGGGGGATCGTCGGGTGCCGCCAGGGGGTTGGTGGTCGAGGGTCGGAGAAGGGGGGTTGGGGTGCCGAAGGTTGATTAAGAGGGGGGAGGTTGAACGTAGAGGGTGGGAGAGGGGGGATCGTTGGGTGCCGCCAGGGGTTGGTTGTAGAGGGTCGGAGAGGGGGGATCGTTGAGGGGGAATTGAGGGTGAGGGGGGCTGTGAGATGCTCTTCTTCTTTCCTCCCTAGTACAACTTGGTGTGTGCACTGAAAATAAGAACGGAATTCCTGAGGATGTTGAAGCAAGAATGAAAAAAGAGGCCATATTATATAGCTATTTCGAATGAGGGAGCACCTCTTAAGAAGGAGCGGTCTAGCATAAAAAGGTGATCAAAAAGAGAGGAGATGACAATGTTAATCTCATCCATCCGAGAGACAAACAAAGGAAAGGGCAAAACTGAAAGTTACTTAGCAAAACTAAGAGCCATTCAAGTGATGAATTTCTTTTTATGAAGTGATGAATTCTTGATTTTTTATTAATGGAAAAGAAAACTTGCGCCCAACATTTTTTTTGATTTTTATTGAGAAAGAAAAGAAAAAAAAACGTGCGCCCATATTTCTGATTTTCAAAAAAAACGACGCCCAACAATCCTGTGAGCTGATTATTACTACTTATTAAAACAATCCAAAACCAACAAGATAAAGGAAATTGCAATGGTTATGATACTTGATAATAAGCCTTGAGTCTGGAAATGTTAACCAAAGGTAGGGTGTTGCCATCGAGTGTTTCCAATTGCACTGCACCCCACTGCAGCATCTTCGTAATGCGAAAAGGGCCTTCCCAGTGAGGGATCCATTTCCCTTTGTTTTGATTAGAAATTTGCGGTCTGTGTAGCAGGGCTAAATCTCCAGGCTTCAAATTGTTTTGCCATAGATTTTTGTCATGAGTCTCCTTCCTGTGTAATTGCAGCTTCTCTAACTGTTTGGATGCTAAAATTCTCGATTCTTCCAGTTTATGCAAAGCAGTCAGTCTTGCTGAAACTTCCATCCCATTTTTCTCTAGTCTTTCCGTTCTTATAGAGCCTCTGATAAATTCAAATGGTTCAATAGGAACCAAGCCATAAACTAATTGAAAGGGGGAATACCCAGTCTCTTTATAGGCCAGTCTGTATGCCCATAATGTACCCAGATAGGCCCGTCCCCAAGAGGTCGGCTGCAACATGCATTCTTTTCGTAACATTGAAATTAATACTTTGTTCGTTGATTCGGCTTGTCCATTAGCTCGTGGGTAGTATGCATAAGAAGTCCTGTGCAAAATGCGATACCTGTTGGAAATTTCCTGCAATATTTTATTAACAAAATGAGTACCCTGATCGGTACAGATTTCCAGCCGGCATCCAAATCTGCAAATGATGTTAGAATACAAAAAGTCAGCCACTGTTTGTGCAGAGCAATCCGTTGATGCAATAGCTTCAGCCCATTTTGTTGCGTAGTCCGTGGCTATCAGTAAGTACTTTTCCCTTTTTGGAAGTGCCGGAGGGTATATAGGCCCAACAAAGTCTAATCCCCACTTCTCAAAGGGCTGCCAAGAAGTGGAAACTACCAAAGGGTGATGTCTTTGCTTGGTGGGTTTAGGTCCACACCTCTCGCACACATCACATGTTTTTCTCCAATTATCTGCATCCCTAAAGAGTGTAGGCCACCATAGACCAGCATCTAGTATTCTCTGGCTCATGATATGCCCTGGAAGGTGCCCACCACCTGTTCCATTATGTGCAAATTGCAGTATTTTCCTCACTTCATCTTCCTCTAAGCATTTCCTCATCCTGTCATCCTTGCCCTGTCTGTAGAGTTTACCCTGAATGAAAGTATATGGTCTACTCTTGATAAGCAGCCTCTTTCTTAGTACAGCATTAGCACTTTCTGGATACAATCCAGTATTAATGAACTGCTTGATATCATCATACCATCCTTTAGGTTGTATAGCAAACAAGTGTGCATCCGAAAAATCATCATTAATACCACTGGTTTGATCCTTCCTATTTATTCTGGACAAGTGATCCGCCATCACATTTTCTCTTCCTGGCTTATGGATTACCGAGAAATCGAACTCTTGGAATAACAATAACCACCTCCATATTCTACCCGTAGCATGTGGTTTGTTGAGTAAGTACTTGAGAGGTTGGTGATCTGATATAATAATAAATTTTACCCCCAATAAGTAATGGCGGAATTTTTGAACTGCAAAGACCATTGCTAGTGCTTCCCTTTCGGTAGTACTGTAATTTCTTTCAGCCTTGGTCAAGATTCTACTGGCATATTGAATTGGCCTGTCCATTTTAAATTCTTCACTCGGTTGAGTCAGAACTGCTCCCACTGCATATGCACTGGCATCGACATGTATATGAAAGATTTTTGACCACTCCGGGGTGACCAAGATAGGAGCACACACTAGCCGTGACCTTAATGTCTGATATGCTTTTTCCTCCTCTTCTTCCCATTTGAAAGGTACTTCTTTACCTGTGAGTCTAGTCAGAGGTCTAGCTATCTCTGCATACATTTTTATAAACCTTCTATGATAACCGGTATGCCCCAAAAAACTCTGGATCACTTTAGGAGTTTTGGGTTTAGGTAACTTTAAAATAGAGAGAATTTTGTCAGGATCTGGGGCCATACCTTTAGCAGATACCACATGTCCTAAGAGGGTTCCTTCTGTCACAAGGAAGTGACATTTATTTGGATTGAGCTTTAACTTGGTTTCTCTGCATCTTTGGAAAATATTCTGCAGCTGTCTCAGGTGCTGGTCCAAACAATCTAAATGAGTTTCTTTGTGAGATCCTGAAAATGAAGAGAAATCATCCATGAAGATTCTAAGTGATTCCAGCAATAAGGGGCCAAAAATGAGATTGACCGTTCTGTTAAATGTGGCTGGAGCATTTCTTAGCCCAAATGGCATTTTTACATACACATACGTTCCCCACGGTGTGATAAAAGCAGTCTTTTCACGATCCTCTGGGTGTATTGATATTTGATTATAGCCACTGAAGCCATCCATAAAACTATATAGTGCATGCCCCGCCACTTCTTCAATGACCTGTTCTGCGAAAGGCATAGGGAACCCGTCTGGAATGGTCACCTTGTTGAGAGCTCTAAAGTCCACACAAATCCTGATTTTATTAGTATTCTTCTTTGGTACTATAACCATAGGCGAGAGCCACTCTGAGTGTTCCACAGGAATGATGATTCCTGCATCTTCCATCTTTTGGATTTCCACATAGACAGCTTCGGCATACTTTGGATTGAGTCTATAACTCCTTCCTCTGATGGGTCTGGCTCCCTCAACCAGAGGAATTCTGTGCTCTCCATAAGATGCAGGCACTCCTTCTAAGTCTTTATAATGCCAGGCAAAAACATCTGCATACTGGGTTAAGAATGATTTTACCTTTTCCAGGAGCTTTGGGTGGCTCCACAACCAAGTGGCCACTAGAACTGGTTGATTATTGTTTTGGGTGCATAAATGTACTTCTTGAACCGGATTTCTTGTTACCAGATTATCTTCTTGTGCATCTGCTTCCTTGTCTTCTTCTACTAGCTTTTCGTGCATTGCTTCATAAGCAGGTGTATTTTGAACTTCGATGTTTTCCTCCTTGTCCTGTATCCATCCTGCAGGGATTTCTTGAATTGGGAAAGAACATTCAACCTCAGAATTTTTTACCTTGCTTTTAGCTTGGGAAACTTCCTTATCTGATGTTGACACATCCTTCTCCAATTTGTATTTGAGGGGTATCTTCCTGCCCCTTCTGTGGTCAGTGATGGGCTCTCCCAATCCATCAACCTGGACCTTTCCTTTGTCTTCATCATAGCCTCCAAATGTACCAGGATTATCAAGAAAAATTCCAAAACAAGAAGAAGAGTTGTCGGCATGAAGCCAACTTAAAATATCCTCTTCTTCCTCAAAATCTATTTGGGGCTGATCCTCCGCTTCTGTTTCCATGCAAATGCTCACTGTTTGCATCATACTCGTGTTTCCTTGATTGTCTGGGCCTTCTTCTAAATGAATTTGTGTCAGCTCCTGCCCTTTCTTTTGTACCCACATGGTGTCCTTACCCCAATCATGAATGACACTGGCATGCCTCAGCCAAGGTCTTCCAATTAAGAGAGGAAATCCTCCTTCAACCTGGGGCAATCTTAAAACCACAAAATCCAGGATAAATAGATTACCTTGTACTTCAAGTGGAACTTTTGGGATTACCCCTAAGGGCCTTACTTTGCTCTGATCTGCCAAAGTGACCGTGATATTTGCAGGTCTTGAAGGGTGGAGTCCAATCCTTTTCATGGTATGTTCAGGCATCAAATTGATGCCAGAACCACCATCTACAATAACACCTTGAAATTCATGGCCCTTGATTGATATTGTGAGCCGAGGGCTTTTATAGTCTGTAAGGGGTGCTTCCCCCCTGATTATCCCTTGATGTAAGATAGCAGTCTTAGCTATTAAGCTTGTCGTAGAAGCTTCATCAATTATCTGTAAAAATTCTGACCTGAATTTCCCATCCATCTTTATTAAATCAAGAATACTAACCTCCTTTTTCATGGACTTGAGCAGTCTGGAGGCTTCTGATTCCTTAAGGGTTTGGGCTCCATTTGACTTGTCCAACTCCTCATGAGCCCTGCTGAATGCCTGTCCAATGGCATCACTGGTACCTGTGCAATTTTCCTTTTTCCTTGTGTCTGCAATTGTGGTGGCTAGGTCTTCGGACACACCTTTGTCTCTGTTTAATCCATTAATCAATGATTCTTGACCCACGTCCACTGGAGCCTTCCCCTTGCTTCTTGTCTGCACAGTAAAAGAGTCAATTTCCTCTAACTGCACCACCCTGGTAGATGGTGACGGCACCTTAACTTGATTTGCCATTTCTTCTTCCTGCACAGAAATCATTTGGATATGGGGCCCTGATGAAGAGGCTTGATTCTTAGGACAACAATTTGTATAATGGTCTCTGGCCTCAGGGCAGTTCCTGCAAGGAGGTGCATTCTCTGGTAGGGTGCACCTACTTTGGTAGTGCCCACATTCTCCACACCTGAAGCAAATAATTGGCCTTCTAGGCCCATTTGCAAGGTTAGTTCTTGGTCTAGGATTATAGTTATTACCTTGGTTTGTTGCTGCTGCCATTACATTTGCTGGTGGCAAGAGCCCGCCTTGTGTCCAATATGTCGTTGTCGGTATTCCCCTTGATTGGCATTCATGGGCCTCATGCCCAATCTTTCTGCATAATTGACAAGTCACATTTAGCAAAGGACATTCACTTACTATATGTCCTTGCTTACTGCACATGGAGCACCATAGTCCGTTCTTAATGCCGCCTCCTTTTAGTTCTTGCAACTCCTGCCTCAGCTGAGCTAGTTCCTCTGCTTGGGCTTCCTCTTCCTTTTGGAGCTTGACGGCTTCAATCTCTCTTCTCAGCTGAGCTACAGTAGTCTCCTCCTCTGTATAGGCTTTATTCCTCTTCAAGCCTTCCAATTCCCTTCTTAACTGGCTCACTGGGTCCTCCAGTTCTGTACCATATGATAGTTGGGAAGACGTTGTACCATACTGGTGCCTTATTTGTTCCAAGCGGGTGGCCGTGTTGATGAATTCCTCAACAGAGGCCGTAGGTAGTACCAACTCTTTTATTTTGCATTGGGTGACCACAGGTAAAGGTTTGGCTAACCACTTCTTGACAAAGAAGTCGTGTGGTGGATCCGATAATTTAGCCATTAATGCTTTTGCCCTGGTCACGAACTCGGGGAACTTCTCTCCTGGACCCAACTTCAAGTTTTCCAATTCTTCTATAATGATCTCAGCCGTGTTGCCCTGCTGAAATTGATTCTTAAAGGCCTCTTTCATCAAATCCCAAGAGGTAAAGTGATTTTCGGCAAACTGACTAAACCACTTGTCTGCCAGACCTTCCAATGTGGCGGGGAAGAGTATCAAGAAAGCATCTTCCCTACCCATTAGTCCCCTAGTCTTACATAATGAAAGAAATCGTCGAATGTGCTCATCTGGGTCCTCATGGGCTAATCCTCTGAAGGAGGGGAATTTTATGTTTAACCTGGAGAGCAAGATTTCTAGGTCCACCTGTCCTGCCATGCTTCCTACCGATGCAGTCGATGAAAGTGGACTCGATGATCTTCGGTTCGTCTTTCTTCTTGTCTGCTTGCACTTGATTCTCAAGGTTTGTGACCGGGTCGCGGTCATGAGCTATTCATAGTCCACTTAAAATGAGACCTTGATAGAAGGATGTACCTTTTGGCCCACTGGAGTAATGTTGTCGACACTGGAATGTTGTCCTCCAATGGCAATATATAGTCTCCTATGCTCAAAGCTCCTTGGAAGTCCCACCGTGCGTGCCAAATTTGTTGGGGATTCGGGGACAAGAAGGAGTTTGAGGGTTTGTAGGAGAAAAAGGAGATGATGAAAATGGAGTAATAGTGAGAACTTCTGCAAGGAATACTCTTGGAGACCTTGAATATTAATTCCTTCAACAATTACAATGACTGCGCATACAGTCGAATCAATGACTAAATACCACTTCAGAGAGTATTAATTACTGAAGACCAATTATCTCGAGTCGCGGCCTCTCGAGCACCAATCCTTCACTTGCTTCCCGCTTCCCTTGTGCACACCTTGCACTAAGCTTCCGCCAAGCTAAGGAATTGGTATCACTGCGCACGCACGCAATAGCTTTTGGAACGCTTGGAATCCAGCCAGCCTTCTCTCTTCTCTGCACACTTCCTCTTGGCACCTCTTGCACTCTTGAATGTCGTCGCACACTGGAGGCTCTTCTTGCTTCCTCTCTTGCTCCTCTGAAGCTCTCTCTTGCTCTCAACTCCCAATGTGCAAGAATAGCCTTTGTCCTTCCTTTTGTTTGAGAGTCCGCCGGTTCGCGCACTCTAACTGCAATACAATCTTGGTGTCCTTTCAATGTCCCAAGATTGTCTTTTTGAACTGGTCCTCAACGATTCGCTACTTTGTCTTGTAGTGACTTTAGAACAAGAGTGACTTTTAAAATAAAATTTTGATTGGGCGGCCTATTTCCACCTTTTCGTACGCGGCCTTCCACCTTCACCTTTCCTTTTAATTCTTTTACTTTTGCACCTTAAGATTTAGATTCAACCTTTGAACCTTAAGAGGAAAAATACTTTGTACCTTTAGTTTCAACCGGTTAGGGCTCTACAGAGGGAAAAGAAGAAAGGAGATGCTTATGATAATGAGGAAGAAACTAAAGAGATCATGATCACTCAGGAGGAGGGAGAAGAAAGACACATTGTAGTGGCTGATGACATGACAACTCAAGAAGAACAGGCACTAAGAAACTTGGCAAGAAATTATAGGGATGTATTTGCTTATAGCTACAAGGATTTGAAAGGTATTGATCCTAAAATCTATGAGCATAAGATTCCTATTACACCTGAAGCAAAACCTAGTAAACAAAGACATTACACATTTAATGACAAATACTCTGCAAAGATAAAGGAAGAAATTGATAAGCTATTAGCTACCAATTTCATCTATGAAATTGAGTATACAGAATGGATATCTCCTATAGTTGTGGTACCAAAAAAGAATGGGAAACTTAGGGTATGCATTAACTTGAAAAAGGTAAATGCAACAACTATAAGGGATAATTATCCACTGCCTATAACAGATCATCTTCTAGAAAGAGTTGCTGGGAAGGAGGTTTATAGTTTTTTAGATGGATTTTGAGGATACAACCAAGTTCCCATAGCATTGGAAGACCAACATAAAAGAGGTAGCAATGGACCTCATGGACATTGATGAGCAGGAGGAAGGACACAAAGAGGAGAGAAGTAATGATCAGGTGAAAGATTTCCAAATAGCTGAATCTGTTCTAGCCCAAGAAAAGGAAAGACAGGAAGTACAAGCAGGTGAATGTCAGGGAAATTTTGATGAAGAAACTGAATACAATTTGTTACAGAAAACTCTAAGCCAGGAAAAGGAGATACAAACAAAGGAAGGATATCTTTATGAAGAAACTCAACAGGTGTTGGAGAAAGAAAAGGTACAAGAAATAAAGCTGATCTCAGATGTTTTGGAGCAAAAGAGTTCAGGTGTTCAAGAAGACATGGCAGATTTAGAAACATTGGACACTCAGCCAAGCCATGAAGAAAAAAAGGCCAAAATTATAGAATATGAGGGAGAAGAGAAAGAGGAGAGTGAATGCAAAGAGGACAAACAGCTAGAACCCAAGCAAATAGCAATAGAAGGAGGACTGGAAAGAATCCCAAAGAGTATTAGATCAGCATGTCAACTCATTATGAATAACATTGAACAGTTCAGACCCTCTAGCCGAAATATGATCATTTCAGGGATGGTAGCAGAGTCAGAATTTGAAAAAGGCAGTATGGTTATTAAAGAGCATAAGAGGGAAAAGAAGCATATGGCAGAGCAACTAAGGAAGGTGCAAGAGAAGAATGAGGAGTGTTCCAATAAAATAATTGCTTTGGAAGAGCTGGAAGTACAGAAGCAAAACAAGATTCAATACTTGGAAGAAAAGAGTATGCAATTAACAGAGCAGAACAATAAATTGGAAAAAGAATTGAGAAAGATTGAGGGAAGGTATAGAACTCTGCAAACTTCCTATCAAATTTTGACTAAAGCTAATGAAGAAATCAATAAGCTACTATTAGAGGAAGGACAATTGAAGGAGGAAAGTCAGACAGCTCAGTTGATAGAGGAAGAAAAGGAAGGATTACATAAGGAGATTCAGAGATTACAAGGAGAATTGAAAGAAGCCAAAGAATTAGAAAAGCAGGCTAGTACACATGCTGCTACATCTATGAGAGGGTATAATAAGCTATACATGGATGTGGAAAAGGAAAGGAGTGATTGGCAGACAAAGAGAGAAAAGGAACAGAATGAGTGGAAAAAAGAAAGAGAATTATAGGCACAACAGAATGGAAGTCTGATGTTGATGATAGAAGAATTACAGAGAAAATTAGATAAGCCACAAATCCAGGAAGAAACACATGTGGAAACTACATATACAAAAAACTATGGGGTAGAAAATATTGAGGGAATACAACATGATAGTGAACCAGCAGATAAAAGATCAGAAGAAGAATATTCAGAGGATTTTGTGAAGAAATTACTGACAAGTAGAGATTCTAGAATGGAGTTCATCAGAAAGATTCATGATGGGTATGAAGAGCAAATTGTCACATTCGCATTAAATAAGGGAATCAATCCAGATCAGCATCATTGGGCAGCAGATGGATTGGGAATTATACCATTTTGTATGATTTGGAGAGTATAAAGAACTACCAGATGGCCAGAGTTGGGCTGCCTCCAAACCAATACCTTGAGTATGAAGAAGACATCAATGTGACTAAAGAACTATTTGAAAGAGCCAACCCTAAGTGGAGAAATAAATGGTTGGATGCCAACAAAGAATGTAGGAAGATCTGGAAAGAGGCACCCCTTCATTTAAAGATCAATCTCGCCTATTGTCCAGTGGCACGAAGGAGGGAATGGACAACTTTTTGGGATAGAAGAAGAGAATGTCAAATTCCACCAAAGTGGTTGAATTTCCCAAAAGTAGCACGTCCAAAGGCAGGCACCTGGCCTACTAAGAGTTACATGGTGAATACTGGTGAGTCTGTGATAAGTACATACAAGGATGTCAATGACCCTGCTTGCATTCTACTTATAAGAATAATGAGATTAATTTTGGCTTGTATAGAAACTTATACCGACACAGATATTAGAACCTTGAATTATATTAGCTTTAACTCTCCAACAGATGCATTATTATTTGATTTGAGCGAAACACCTGACAGAATCTGCTTGATGGCCTATTACAGTAGATTAATATTTTTGGGCAGTCATTACTTACAGATTTTTGAAGATGCCTTTGATTATGGGTTTTTTGAAAGAGAGTCAGAAATTTTTGGAAATTTGTCAGTGGTTACCAAATCCAGACTTACTACATATGAAGCTGCCTATACAGAGTACTTGAAGAAGGATGTCATAGATAAACCAGAAGCTGCAGTACAGTGGAGGAAGGCCTTATTTGAGATGGTCAACAATTTAAATGTCACAGAGAGAAAAAGTCATGATTTGCTGTCACAAGTATCAAAGAAAGAAGAAATGAAGAAAAGTGATCAGTGCATAAAAGCAGGAAAATCTTTCGTCAGGAGCCGAAAGGCTTAGGAGGGGAAGGATGTTGGAAGATGCATTTTTGGAAACCTTTTTTGAAGAAAAATAATTGTAAAATGATAGAAATTTGTAAAAATATTTATGCAATCGTTGTAAAAATAAGGAAGAGTCTTCCTTATGTAGGATAGAATCTTATATATTTTTTCTAGAATTTTTGGAAACTCCTAGATAGCATATTTTTAGAATAATAGAGGAAAGGACCAAAATTCAAGTGTGAAAAGGGACACTTGAAAATGTATATAAGCTAATTTCCTCTATTATGAGGGGGTTGGTTAATCATTTGTGTACATGCTATCCAAGTGAATAGAGAAGGAGTTTTTGCTGAAAATCGTGTTTCTCCTCTTCTATGTGGTTTCTTTGTTTTGTGAGTCTTATTCATGTGTATCCATGGAGATTTGTTGAGTTTCTATTGTGTAAATCTGTAGAATGTGTATGAAGAGATCTGAATACTGTTGTGTTGAGTGATGAGTTGATGAAGAATGGTGCTAGAGCTGAAAATCGTCTATTTGCACAGAATCGCGATTATCTCGTTTGTATGATACAGGTGACATTTTTTGATTTTGACTTCATAATTGTGTTCTGCTGATAAAATAGCATGGAATAGACACCAAGATTGTAGAAAATGGTGGAGATTTGCTCAAGATAATCCAAACCCTAGAAATTCCTCTTCATCTTCACTATTCTCAGAATTCCAGCCATTATTCTCTTATTTCTTGGATTCTATCATCTTGAAGGGGTGTGGTCTCAAGAATACTTCCAGGATTGACAAAATAAAGATGTCTTGTTGATTCTTTATGCTAAATGATTGGAGAGGACAACTCCAAAGATCAATAACAAACATTATGCATCTCATCCTGATACACATAAGTTCCAAACCTATTTGTATACATGTACTTGAGAATATCTCTATAATCACTAGTTTCAGAAAATTCATTTGTTTCATTTAGGTTTTCCATGTTATCTATCTGTCCTAAATCCTTTTCTTGCAAATCTCCTAATACAAGCTCTATCTCCTTCCTTTTTAACTCTTGTTTATCACGTGTGAACAATTTATTTCCAGATCTTAGAATCATCCAACTAATTTAGGATTCTGTAAAGCGAATCATGTTTGTCACGATCTTGTCAATAGAATCGTCCTTTCCATGATCCTATGAATATTCTAGATTTTCCACAATTTTGTGAATAGAATCGTGTTTCTCACGATTCTGTGAATAGAATCGTGTTTCTCACAATTCTGTGAATAGAATCGTGCGTTTTTTTTTACGATCCTAGGAAGGGAATCATGTTTCTCAAGTATTTTTTAATAGAATCGTTTGTTCCACGATTCTGTGAATAGAATTGTCTTTTTCAAGATTCTGTGAATAAAATCGTCTTTTTCATGATTGTCTGAATAGAATCGTGTTTTTCACGATTCTGTGAATAGAATCATCTTTTTTTACGATTCTATGAATAGAATCGTCTTTTTTAAGATTCTCTGAATAGAATCATGTTTTCTCATGATTCTGTGAATAGAATCGCGTTTACCACGATCGTGTGAAGGGAATCGTCTTTACCATGATTTTGTGAATAGAATTGTCTTTTTTACGATTCTGTGAATAGAATCGCATTTTTTCACGATTCTCTGAATAGAATTGCATTCACCACGATCTTGTGAAGGGATTCGTGATTTTCATGATTCTGTGAAGAGAATGATGATTTTCACGATTTTGATCCTAGACAATTGTGATTGCTCACAATCGTTAAAAACACGATTTTCTTATGAAAATCGTATTTTGGGAATCGCGATTTTGTGTTTGATTATGGATATTTTTTGTTTAATTATAGAATCGTGATTCTGTCAACTTTCTGTAAATTTTTTGTTTTCGTTTTTCTGATTTATTCTAACTCTATTTGAAGCGCCTTAGCAAAATAATGACATGCAATAATGAACTTATCATAAAATAATGATTTTTTCTACCAAAAAATTCAAAAAACAAAAATTTGTGATTTCGTGTTTCTATAATTTTCTGTGTTTTTTGTGCTTTTACCAAAATGTTTGAACTTGAAATTATGCAAAAACTTGTTGTAAGAAAACTACCTTGCTGCCTAATCTAGAAATGTCCAAAAAAATTTATATTTGCAGAAGATCGCGATTTTGATAGCTCCTCTCACTCACTCTTCCACTCAAATGAATATTTTTCTGAGATTTCAGGCTTTTATAGTCTTTAGACAATCGCGATTGTGTGTGATTTCCACCAAATTTTAAATTCTCACTGTATGATTCATGTCCTTTAGCAATTTTTGGTTTTAATTCATAAATTTCATTCCTTCCAACAAAATTTTCTCTTCTTTATTCTATTGATGAAAATCGCGATTCTGTACCCAATTCTCCACTCTAATCACTTGATGCTCAATTCTTACTGAAATTTTGAAATTTTGATTTCCTTTAATCATGCAACTTATGAAGCCTTTTAAAATCACTTACCTTGCTACCCAATAGTGCAACTAAGTAAAATTCTTTACCTTATGGAAAATCATGATTGTGTGAAGAGAATCGTGTTTTTCTCTGAACTTCTTACTTTTGCACTTTTTGACTTTTCTTCCCTTCTAGTCTACTCCAATGTTCTTCACCAACTCGAGATCACTTGTCACCTGCAATTATACATCACCAAACTCATTCAAAGAGATTTTTGAAAAATTTAAATAGCAACTTTTATTCTATATATTTTTTTATTTTCTTTCAATTTCCAGATTTTTCTTTCACTATTTCCCCTTCACTTTCAAACAACAGTCCTCCTATCCAACTCTCTAAAAAAAAAATTCTTTGAATTTTTAATGAATTTTATGAATTTTTTTAGTATTTTGCCATAAATCAAGGTAAACACTTCACCTAGGGTTTTCTTGTTTCAAGGTCCATTGATCTTTTGTTTCATGATTTGTTATACTCTTTTATGCTTGCAATCTAATCAGTTTAGAAGTAGAGGTTTCCAAGAAAATATGTGCTAAGAAGTACAAGTATCAATTCATACAAAGATAAACTCAAACACTTTTTTTTCAAGAGTGAAATAAATTTCTCCAAGATTATTATCCCTCCTTATATAGACAAATGGATCAATCAATTTGCACATAGCTACTTTACTTGACCTTTCTCATTGCAATCATGTCATCTTTTCCAAGATTAACAAATTTGTTTGGTACTTAGTCAAAAAGCACTCTACATATGCAAAGATAGTCAACATTTTACCTTCTCTTTAGCAATCTTGATTCAATTTTTTTCCACACACCTGCACTTTACTCTTAAAAGGTATGAGCAACTATCATTTTGAAAGAATTTCACAACTTCTTTATTCCAAATGGTTAACTCATGCTTTCTTTTCCCAAAAGACAAGCAAAGAAACCTACCTTTTTAATTTTTCTTGCTTGATTATAGAGTAGTACCTTTTCAATGTGTTCAAATACCATCAACAATGGAAGATCCAGCAAGGTCCAAACTTCAATGAAGATTTTGCTTTGTTCCCTGGCAACGACACCAAAAAATGTTTGTTTTTACCCTTTGGAGTTGTCCTCTCCAATCATTTTAGCATAAAGGATCAACTACACATCTTTGAATTGTCAATCCGGCAAGTATGGAAAGACCACAACCCCTTCTAGTTAATGGAATCCAAGAATAAGGGTTAAGATGACTATTTTTCTGAGAAATTATAATGAAGGAGAGAAATATCTAGGGTTTTGATTATCTTGAGTTCTATAATAGCAGTTTCAATGATCTTTGTGCCTAAAGTGTGCCATTTTCTCTGTAAAATAGAATTATGAAGTAAAATGTCAAAAACAGTACCTGTATCACACAAAGGAGACAATCGTGATTCTGTAAAAATTGACAATTTCCATTTCTAGCTTTGTTCTTCTCCACTTTCTTACTCCATACACTAAGAGTCACCTCTCTTCATACATCTTACTCAGAAATACACAACTAAAGCTTACAAATTCCATGGATTACACAAAGAATAGACTCAACAAATCAAAAGAAAGTGCATGAAAGGGAGAAACACGATTTTCTGCAGGAGAGCTCTTCACATTACTTGGATAGTAAAAATAATACAACCAACCCTCTAAAAATAGAGGAAATTATCTTTTATACATTTTCAAGTATCCCTTTTCACACTTGAATTTTGGTCCTTTTCCCTTCCAATATAAAAATATGCTATCAAAGAGCTTCCAAAAATTCTAGAAAAAATACATATGATTCTAATTTACATGAGGAAAACTCTTCCTCATTTTTACATCATTTGTACAAATATTTCTACAAGTTTTTGACATTTTACAATTAATTTCCCTTCAAAAAATACTTCTTCTAACAGATGTTGCTCAGCTTGTGCATATGAGTTAAACACACAGAGCTTTGGCAACGATGTCCAATATCATACAAGAGAAGTCTACGGTGTCGATGTGTGGCCTTATACAATTGTATTGTGAGCTGCTAATCGGAGAAGTGCATACACTCTTAAAACAAAGAGTGTGTCCTATTATTTGTCAAACAGAAGTGATCTATGCAACATCAAGGTGCAGAGCAAACATGCATGAGCTTCGGAGGTTAACGAGAATATTCACGAAGCGATTGGGCAATGAATAAAGAACCTAGCAGTGCTGTCAGCCCAAATGTGGTTGAGACATTGCCTAGATGTGAACCTACATTGGATAGTAAATGTGAATTGATCAAGGAAATCACTCCCAATTTTGTTGTCGACATATGAAATCTACAAACATTTTCGAGCAGGGAATTCCTTGGTACCTTCAAGGGACAAGCTTATGAGGATGCTGATGATCATGTGAGGAGGTTCATCTCCTTATGTCGTGGACGAGGTCTGCATAATAGAGAGGATGAAATGATGGTACTCTTCCCATCCACATTGGAAGGCCTTGCTGAAAAATGGTACAGTCAATATGCAGATGGCCATTTTGGTACATGGGAGGCTTTGAAGACGGCATTCTCACAGACATCTCGACCTAGTGACTCCTCGGAAAGAGGTCTAGACCATCTCAAGAATCTAAGGGTAAGATCAGGTGAATCCTTCCATGGACTTCACACTAGGACAAAAGCACTTGTTGCACATCTTCCACATGCTCTAGGTGATTTCTTGGTTAAAAAATGCATAAGAAAAGCTTTGCCCAGGTCATCTCAGCAGAAGTTACATGAGTCTCTTAGATTGGATGCAACCCTCAATGATTTTGTTGCAACAGCATCATGCATTGAAGAAGTTAGGGAACATTTTGAAGGGGATACACAATTGAATTATGCTACAAAACTAAACCCTATTGGGCAATTGAGAAGGAACTGGAGGGATTGAGAATGCAACAAAATCAACAAGAAGAGAAGGTCTTGCCACCACTGCGTCATACTGATGATGAAGTAGCCCACGCCATGAGTTAGAAGATTTGCGGACCACTCAGGATATAAGAAGGCAGATTTGGTGCACAATATGTAACAACAATGGACATTCCAATACGAATTGTCCTAACAAGGTAAGTAGTAAATTTTGTGGAAAGGATGGTCATGAAGATAGAGACTTTTACTACCTCAAGGGTACACAGCAATGAGGTAACCCTCAAGCTTTGTATTCATATTATGCTAGTACTTAAAATGCACCTAATAGAGAGAAAAATCATATGACAAAGCCTAGATATAATAGGCCATTGATGTGTTATCTCTGTGGTGAGTATGGCCATATGCAAAAAAGGTGTTCCCTTCTAGAAGATGCACTTCCTTGTCAACATTGTCCAGAGGCCAAGGATCACTATACCAAAGACTGCCCAAGAAGCTGTCCTGCTCCAATCCACATGATTGGAGTCTCTCCACAAGAAGAAGGAATCACCACTCAGGCTTATGCTGTTTCATCCTCTTCAATGCCCATGATGACTAGAGCTAGACAAGCAGCAACAATCCATAGAGAGGAACAACAAGGACTCCAGGATAAAGAGGAGGATAAGAAGGCTCGGTGGAAGGGCCAAGCAAAAATTGAAGGAGCTTATGAAAGGATGGCTACTTCTCTAAGGGATCAACCAAAAATTCTGCAAGAAGACACTCATGAGGTAAACATTGAACAGATCTTGAAAGGTATTCATCACAAGGTTAGTCTGCACGAACTCATAAATATGGATTCAAAAATAAGGAGTGACCTATTAAAGATTATACACTCTACTCACTTGATCCAATCACCTAGTATAGATGGTTTCATGGTTAATTTTCCCCTTGCACCTCTGGCAGACTACCAAAGCTCAAGGTTATCTGTTTGTATAAAGGATGAAGCTCTCACACGTGTGATCATAGATGGAGGCTTTGGTATCAATTTGATGCTAGATTTCACAATGAGGAAACTGAATTTGAACCCCACTAAGGTGGCACCATTCACAGTTACACTAGCATATCAACATCGGGTTGCGCCTCTTAGCATTATTGAAAAGGTACTGATGATAGTAGAGGGTTTCCACTTTGTTTTAGATTTTGTTGTTATTGCACTTCCACAGGAGACTTCTTACCCTTTACTCCTAGGGAGACCTTGGCTAAGGCAAGCAAAAGCTTTGCAAGATTGAGGGGAAAACAAACTGTGGATTTCAACAAGCACCAACATCCAACTACAACTACATTTGGAAGAAGGATTCGACTCAGGAAAAACTATTGGGTATACTGTGGACACTCAGGTAATGCCCTCTCTACCCCAAGAAGAAGATACATTATTGAATTGTATGATGGAAAGTGCAGAATCTTGCACAGTGGAAATCAATGAAATAGAGGAAGAAGTTGTAGATGAAGGATTTACAGGGAAAGGCCATGAAATTCATAAGGAGTGGGAGAATGAGAGTTTGTAGGAGAATACAAACTTTGAAGGGTTAACAAATATAGAAGTATCCGGGAAGGAAAGTTGTGAGCCTAAGTGCAAAGAAGATCTTCCTTTTTCGGATATACCTCAAGGATGGACCATACAACATATTGCAGAATAAAAGGTGAAGTCCACTCCTGCATATAGTGGAGATGATTTCTCAAACAAGACTAGTCCTGAAAAACTGGTTCAAGAAGTAAATCTAGGGGATGAAGAGAGCTCTCAAGTAGTCCACTTGGCCTCCTGGCTATGGCATTATCGCCCTTTACTGCAAAAGGTAACTTCTTTACTTTTTGCTTATAAAAATTTCTTCGCATGGTCCTACAAAGATCTAATAGGGATACCACAGGAGCTTGGATTACACCGAATACCCTTAGTTGAGGGAACCGTGCCTGCAAGAAGTAGGCCGTATTGACTCAATCCAACGTATGGAGAGGCCATAAAGTTGGAAATTACAAAACTAGAAGAAGCAGGTATAATTGTTCCCGTAGAACGTTCTAGGTGGCTTTCTTCTATGGTTATTGTACCCAAGAAAAATAGTGGAAAAACAAGAGTCTGCATTGATTTCCGTGCCTTGAATAAAGTGACTGTTCAAGATGGATTTCTACAGCCCTTCACAGACAAAGTATTGGGAGGAAGTAGCCGGTCACACTTTGTATAGCTTCCTGGATGATTTTATTGGCTACAATCAGATAGTGATACATCCTGATGATAACAACAAAATAGCCTTCGTTACTCCATGGAGCACTTATGTCTATACCCGCATGGCTTTTGGTTTGAAGAATGCACCAACGTCATTTAATAGAACAATGTATCTAATATTGGGCAAATGGTTGACAACCTTTCTATGCATTTTCATGGATGACTTTTCAGTATCTTCGGGCATATATAGAAGAGCAGTAGTTAAGGATTTCCATGACCATTTGGAAAATCTAAAAGAAATCTTTGAGCAATGTCTCAGAATAGTTTGAAGTTAAATCCGTCTAAATGTCACTTTTTCGTCACTAAGGGCACTCTTCTTGGTCACATAGTATCTGCTGAAGGGATAATAGTGGATCTTGCAAAGGTTACTGCTATCCTTTCTATGCGGATACCAAAAAACCCAAAGGAAGTGCAAAGTTCTCTTGGCCATGCACGATACCATAGAAGAATTATATGAATGTATTCAGAAATAGCTAAGCGCTTATCAAGGCTTACCAGTCAAAAGGTCCCCTTCTCATGGAGTGCTGAAGCTGAGAAAGCATTTTGTGAACTAAAATTGAGGCTATGTACTGCTCAACTTTTAAGTGTTCTTAACTGGTCATTAGAGTTTCATGTGCATACAGATGCCAGTCTTCATGTTGTTCGTGCAGTCTTAGGTCAACCATCATCACACAAGGATGATAGACCTATCTCCTATGCTAGTAGGCTACTTACCAAGGCAAAAAGGAACTACAAATCTCTCTCTCTCTCTCTCTCTCTCTCTCTCTCTCTCTCTCTCTCTCTCTCTCTCTCTCTCTCTCTCTCTCTCTCTCTCTCTCTCTCTCTCTCTCCCTCTCCCCTCTCGCAGCCTCCCTCCCCCACAACCCCCCTCCTATCTCCTCCCTCTTCCTCCCTCTCCCTCCCTCTCTCTCTCTCTCTCTCTCTCTCTCTCTCCACAGTGGCATGCACATAGAGTTTATCGTCATCATTCGAGCGCTCATACGTATCCTCATTGATGGAACAAACATTTTGAAATTGCTCTTCACATTCCCAAACACATAGTTGACGTTTGAAACAATTTGCGCGTCTGGGAACAAATGCTTGGTGGATTCTTGCTACTATAAATTATCCATAGATGATCTTCAAGCTCTTCACAAGACTTAGAGAATTATTGCGGTTGTTGTCGAAGCTTGATGAATTCAAAGAATGTCAAAATCTCTTAGGGAATACCATCTCTCAGTGCATCACCCATAAGAAGAAAGCGGAGGCAAAAATGGTTCAGCTACGTAAGGATGTTGCTCAGTTGGTGCATATGGTTCAATTAGATAGAGCTTTGGCAACGGTGTCCAATATCATACAAGAGAATTCTATGCTATCGGTGTATGGCCTTATACAATCGTATTGTGAGCTGCTAATCAGAGAAGTGCATACACTCTTAAAGCAATGAGTGTGTCCTATTATTTGTCAAACAGAAGTAGCCAACTTGATCTATGCAA
This sequence comes from Ceratopteris richardii, assembly GCA_020310875.1. Classification (NCBI taxonomy): domain Eukaryota; kingdom Viridiplantae; phylum Streptophyta; class Polypodiopsida; order Polypodiales; family Pteridaceae; genus Ceratopteris; species Ceratopteris richardii. Next base: position 122,500,486 of record CM035410.1, on the reverse strand, counting down.
CATCAAGGTGCAGAGAAAATATGCATGAGCTTCCGAGCTTAATGAGAATGTTCACCAAGTGATTTGGCAACCAATAAAGAACGTAGCAGTGGTGTCAGCCCAAAGCTGGTTGAGACATTGTCCAAATGTGAACCCACATTGGATAGTAAACGTGAATTGATCAAGAAAAGCAGTCCCAATTTGGTTGTCCACATATGAAATCTACAAACATTTCCAAGTAGGGAATTCCTTGGGTTCTATGATTGGGGAAGGAGAATCAACCCTTCATCCCACCATCCCTCCATCTCTCCACCCACACCTCCTACATCCCCCACAACTTCCCACCACTCCACCCACACCACCCACCATCTCTCCTACTATATGCAAAAGATTTGCTCTAAAGTTGATGCTCTCGACTAACATGCCACTCCAGACTAAACAACATCAATACAAGAGATTCATCCAATCCATATAATGAACACAACTAGATGCGGAATGGCACTGATCAATACAAAGTATGAAGACTTGCTCTGAGGGAAAGAGCATGAAATTACCACTGACTCACACTGAATGACAAAACCAAACCGCTCTCTTCACATTATAGTGCTATTAGCCCTCCACCCGGAAGCCCATGCTCTGTATCCTCACCGCAGAATGACTTCCTACAGTAGGCTTATAGCCAGAGAGTGTAAAGAGAGGACCCCTGTATGTATGTAGGTATGTGTATCTTTTTCAAATGAACACAAGTCCATTGCTTTTATAGGCTCCAATATGCCAAGAGAGCCTTTTCCATTCCTCATGTCCACTGATCATGCATCGATTGATTGCCCAAAATTGGAGGGGTACATCAAATATGTTCCCAGTCTTCAATTGGATCCTCAAAAATAGGCAGTCATCATGAATGGTCGGCGGCAACAATCATTTGTCCACTTTCACTTTTACCACTTACACTTATTTTGCATGCAAGCTGAGATCCTCATTTTGTGCCGCCCGTGATATTTGAGTGATCTTGAGAAGCACATCCTTCACATAATTTTTTAAGTAGCTTTTGAACCTTACAATTAATCATCTGTGTGAACTAAGGAGTGTTTTCATCCTTCACTATTGCTATTGTCATTGATCTTCTGTGCAATTATTGTGATTTGCCTGCTCATAGAAATTTTAAAGGGTATACTTCCCTAAGGAGGACCCCCCTTGAGTAGGTGATGTACTAGAAATGCATATCTTCTCTTATTAAAAGTGGATACCCTAGTACCTTCTCTACAGATCGCAAAATTTTTCTTTTCCTGGATTGTAGAAAAAGATGCCAATCAATCTAAACTTAGAAATCTACCTAATTTCGAATTCAAATCCTTGAAGAAAAGGCGTGTCCATGTACTCAAGACTCTATATAATGACTCCACAACATTTTTGCACTAAGTAGCATGATGAGTTGAAGCAATACATATACTTTGTGTTCATTGCTTGGTGCCACTTCAGTTTACTACTCCTTCCTCAGATTCAGTCAATGTGCAAAGCATGTGCTCTCTCCAAAGAGCCCGAAATCCAATGGTTAAGGTCTCATTGGAAAGGTATTATGGTCTACTTTATGCTTATAAAGTTTCATAGCATTTGGATCATCAATTTGAGAGACATGTAAGATTTTCAGTCTCAAGGTCATTCTCTACAACTCCAAAAATTTCGAGATGGCACCATTTGAGTATTAAGGTGATTTCTCCTTGTATAATTCACGTGAATTAAGGATTTTATGAATTATAGCAAGACAAACCTATGTATGAATCCACCTTAAGAGGAATATTTCCAATTGTGACTATGCTCGCTGCTCTCAATGTTTGAAGTCACAACTTCTATCCATATGTAGAAGGTTTTTCTGAACTAATGATGGTGCAAGTTATCTATTCCGCATCAACTTGTTCTTGTTGATATTCCAAAGTATCTATTGGGTTTTATTGTACTAAACACAAGATTCCAAGATCTTATTTACATATCCAAAGAGCTAGGTCTGGTCCTATGCTGGTTTGCTGGACCAACTTCACCACTTGACAACTCATCTTTCTAAGCTTCTCCTAGCTTCTCCAACTTCTTTTAGTGGTATTAGAGCAACTTCATGATGGGAGATGGATTTCCATCAATGATTGAAAAGCTTGATAGACAAAATTATGCTACTTGGAAAATCAAAATGGTGGCTTAGCTGCAAGGAAGATACCTACATGGGATTGTATTAGGTGATGAAGCAATGCCTATTCCAAGATCCAAGGGAGGACCTATTCAAGAGGAAATAGATAGGTTCTTACTTTGGTGTGCAAGGGATGCTCAAGAAAGGTCATACATACTCAACTCTATCTCTCATTTTCTATTATCACAGAATAGAGGATGCAAGACATCTCAAGAAACTTGGGATGCTCTAAAGAATTTTTTGTTACTAGTACAAAGGCTAGGAAAAATCATCTTTGGAATGAGTTCAAACCAATCAAGAAGAGCCCAAAACAAACCACCACCGGGTTTGTTACAAAATTCAAGGAGGTTTCTAATCAATTGGCATCCATTGGAGAGCTAATTGAAGAAGATGCCATCATGAGGAGAATTCTCAATGGGATTAGAGGTGACAAGCAATGGCAATCTTTCACCACAGCCTATGATCTCATCATGGATGTGCCAACTCTAGACTTCAACATCTCTCTTGGACAACTCTTCAATCAAGAGGCCAAAAATAGCATAAAGGAAGGTATCTCCTATCATGGTAATTCAACAATTGCTCTATATTCACATAAGAAGGACAAGAAACTGAAAGACAAGTAGAAGGAAGAAGATGAAGAGGAGACTTGCTAAGCCAACTTTGCAGGCATGAGGAAACGGAAGAAGAAAGGACCAAAGCATGACAAGAACAAAGGCCAGAATGTTCAACCTTGTTCCATTTGTGAAGAGGCCAACCACACACCTCAAAATTGTAGGTTCAATGGGAAGAAGAAAAAAGGAAGTGGATGAGGTGGTTATGGCAGCAACAGAGGCAAAGGTGGAAACAACTTCAACAATAACAATAGAGGCCATAACAGAAGGGACTACAAAAATTATTCTGAAGATCAACAACATGAAGACTCATTGCTCTTGATGAACCTTAGACAAAAGGAAGGTAAAGAGGATGATCATTTATTCTACATAGATTTAGGATGTTCAAATCATGTTGTAGGCAACATAGCACTCTTATCTGATTTGGAAGGTCCAAAGCATAGACATGAAGTTCAAATATGAGATGATACAAACCACAGTGTGGATAAGATTTCTAATGTCATAGCTTCCAATGGTAGGACAAATATTCTGAGCAAGGTACTCTATGTTCCCACTATCACTAAAAACCTAATAAGTTTAGGAAAAATAGTTGAAAAAGGCTTGCAAGTTAGGTTCACCCAACATGGAGATTTTGTGGAAGATCCATCTCAAGGCTCCAGAAGATAGCCAGAGGTGTGAAGCATGGTAGGTTCTTTACTTTTTAAGTAGGAGAAACCAAAAACATAGCTCTATTCAAGTTTGGGTCTCAAACCCTAAGTGCGCTTGAAGTGTGGCATAAGAGGCAAGCTCATGTGAATGAAAGATCCTTAAAAGATATATGCAGGTTCTAGGACTGCCAAACATATCAAAGCAACACATGATCGATAGATGTGATGCATGTCATATTGGGAAGGCACAAAGACAACCATTCAACCACCAAGGCTACATCCACAACAACGTATTGGACTTAGTACATATATATGTATGGGGACCAAGTCAAGAACCTTCATTGGTAGGATCAAGGTATTATGTCTCATTTAATGATGACCATAGTAGATGGACTACTCTACACTTTATCACGAGCAAGAATGAAATGTTGCTGCACAAAGTATCTAGCACATGTGGAGAAGCATATAGGTAGATCACTCAAGAAGCTTGGATGTGATAGAGGGGGAGAATACTTGTTCAAAGAGTTTTATGAGTTCTTGCACGATAAAGGTATCAAAAGGGAAGTGAATAACAGGTACTCTCCTCAACTAAATAGAATTGCAGAGAGGAGAAACAAGACATTGCTTGGATAAGCCAGAACAATGTTTGAAGAGAAAAGGTTCACACATTATCTATGGGCAGAGGCTATTTCAACTATTGTGTACCTTCTCAATAGACTACCATCGAAATCACTTAAGCGTATGACTCCTTATGAAGCATGGTATGGAAGAAAACCTAGTCTTGGACATTGCAAGGTGTTTGGTTGTTTAGCTTATGTTCATGTGCTATCACAAATAAGAGGTAATCTAGATGAGAGGTATCACAAATAAGAGGTAAGCTTATGACTCAAATCAGATGGGTTACAGGTTCTATAATCCTTCAACCAAGCAATTCACTACAAGTAGAGATGTTGTGTTTGACGAACATAGGTCTTGGTATGATGAAAACAAACAAAATAAAACTCTACCATATGATCTTGATTCTGATTCTCATCAAATAGGAAGCAAGAATGATACACACGTCCACGATCCAAGAATTGATATAGATGCTGACCAAGATGAAAGGTGAAAGGATTACAAAGTATAGAAGTCAAGAGGCAAAGCAAGGATGGAGGAGTGTGGAGAATGCTCCAAGCAAGCACCTAGAAGGCCAACAAGGGAGAAGAAACAACCAAAAGTGATGGATATGATTCCAAATTGTTTACAAAGCATTCAATCTACTTGGAAAAAGACTCAATTTTAGAGGAAACCTCAACCTATGAAGAGGCAAGGGGAAAGCCTAATTGGGAAAAGTCCATGAAAGAACAAATAGATGCATTGAAGGAGATCAGCACTTGGGATCTGGTTCCAATGACATCCAATCAAAAGGTAATTGATTGCAAATGGGTATATAAAGTCAAAAGAAACTTAGATGGATCAGTTTGGAGGTAGAAGCCAAGATTATTTGCCAAAGGATGCTCACAAACCCATGGTATAGACTATGAAGAAACAATCTCAACAGTTGCAAAGATGACTACAATCAAAACATTGATAAGTGTAGCTACTACAAGGAATTGGAGACTCCTCTAGCTTGATGTGGAAAATGCATTCTGAAATGGTTAGATAAGTGAAGAGGTATACATGTCACAACCTCTAGGTCTTGAAAACCCTTATCATGCATCTTATCTTTGCAGACTTAAGAAAGCATTGTATGGTTTGAAACACGTGCAAGAGGATTTCAATATCAGTGACTTAGGTGAGCTCACATATTTCCTTGGTATGCAAATTATTTATATAGATGAAGGGATGTATCTCACTCATAGAAGATACATTGAAGACCTACTTTTCAAGTTCAAAATGGAGAACACAAAGCTTGCAAGTACATCTTTGAAGATGAATCATAAACTTTTTTTTATGAAGGTGAGAAAATTGAAGATATTAAAGAATAGCAAAGCTTGGTAGGTAGCTTAATATATGCTACTCATACAAGACCAAACATATCATATAGTATGGGAGTGCATAGTCAGTTCATGCACTCACCTAGAGGGCCACAAATGGATGCAACTAAGAGGGTACTTAAGTATCTCAAAGATAAAATCAATGAAGGTATATTCTTTCCTTACTCTTCACATTTGGATATCTAAATCTATTCAGATGTAGATTGGGTAGGAGTTAAGGATGATAGAAGAAGTATCTCTAATTACTTAGCATTAGGAGGTTCAAAGCTAGTTTCATGGAGTTCCAAGAAGCAACCAACAGTTGCTTTATCCTCAACGGATGCACAGTACAGAGATTTGACCATAGCAACTCAAGAGGCAATATGGTTAAAATCATTGGTTACAGATTTGGGACTTGTAAGTTCCAACCCTCACTAACTTCGAGATAATGTAAGTTCCATATATTTGGTTGCAAATCCAATTTTCCATGCAAGGATAAAGCACATAGAAATCCACTACCACTTTGTAAGAGAGAATCTTATGTCAAAGGAAATTGACATTTCATTTGTTCCTACTGAGAAGCAAATAGTAGACACGATGAAAAAGGGACTTGATGGGATAAAGCAGATTCAAAGCTATGGCACTCTTAAAAAAACTAATCTCTGAACTTAAGCTACAAGGGTGAGAAACTATCTACTTAGGCTAAGACCTCGAAGCATGATTTACACTAGCTTCAGAAGATCTTAGACTTTGTCAATCCATGTTTGCAAGCTACTTGCCTGAGCAAAAATTCATGAAGATTTGATATAATAGATTTTGAGTCTATTTTCCCAATGTGTTGGTGCTTTCTCCTCAATCACTTGGATACTTACTAAATTCAAATATTTACCCTTGTCTTTTTTTTCATCAACATCAAGAATGGACTTGCACATTCGGATTTTGTCATTTTATAATATATTTATATTCTTGATTTATGGATCTCCACACATGGTTCTTAGGGTTTCTTATACTTTTTAGCTCGTTGGGTCTTTCCAAGTCTAAAGGGATTATCCTAGCTTTGATACAAGCTTTGAAGAAAGAATTTCAGCCACAAGCTCATGTACTCTAGAACACATGTTAGAGCACACACCTTGCTTCACAGAATTCGTCAAAAGGCTCCTAAAAGTCACCCAAAACAACTTAAAATTATAGAAATTGAACTCAAAATTTGACAAAATAGGTTGTCTATTGTGATAGTTGGCATCTTTCATGATATTGCACCATTGGAATAAAGGGGTTTGTTGTGAGAGAAGGGTCAACCATGATAGAGGTGATGATAGATAGGGTCTATCACCATGCTCAACCAGAGTGTATTGTAATGAAGAACAATGTTCTATTGACTTTTTGTTGTGACAGATCATATTGTAATGATAGATAGTATTCTAATGAGTTTTTGTTACGTTGTGTTTTTTTATTGTAATGATGGAAGGCTCCATCACGATAGAGAGTCTTTAGCATGATAGATAGTGCTATCAAGTAGCACTCTATCATGATGGATGGATGGTCTATCATGATGTTTGAGGTTCTATCGTGGCAATAGTATGTTGTGATGGTTAGGCTCATCAGGGGGTGTCCTTTATTGTCATAGACTGATTCTATCTTGGTGGTGGTAAACTATCCGGATACAACATCACTTGCGATTGACGCCTTCCATCACATTGGAGCAAGAAAATTTGAATTTGAGGACAAAATTTATTGCACTACAAAGGTGCCATTAAGACCTCTATTGTGGTAAAGGTTTTGTATCAAAAAATTGTGCTTGTTGATCTATCACAATAGACCTACTCTATAGTACTTGGATGCATGCAGAGGCCTATCTCACTTGCAAAGCCTCCTGGAGCTCATGATGACCAAACAAATGTAAGAAATTACAATAAAATAGCACACATACTCTCTCTCTCTCTCATAGATGCACACACATGAATGAGGCAAATGAAGGCTGAAGCGAGTTTTTTGTACCTAGACGTGATTTTTTCCTGAAGAAGGAGATGGAAAGAGGAGGTATGGGAGGGTGAATGAGGAGATAGGAGTGTAAATTGGTTAGAAAAAACCAAAAATCTACTTACCAAGCAACTCCAACATCTCTTCTCTACCTACTCTTACCATCACGCATTTGTCCTTGAGGTAAATCTCCTTGACAATAGTGCTTAGCTTAAGTAAAAGCTTAATATAAGATGAGGTTTCTTAGTTGTATGTCATTCATGTGGCTCATTTTGCATCAAGGATTTTCTACCAATACCAAGTTTGGAAATTTTCAGTTGGAGTATTCATGGTCTTCTAGATCGTAACGACCTATGAGTATGAGCCTTGTCTTTTCCCTAGATTATACTGTTTATATGAAGCTCTTCAAGCTTTGTGTAAAACAGTGTGTCACTCTTTTTCTTCGATTCATGTTAATTCTCCTCCTATAAAGTAGACAATTGTAATGGTATCCATTTCTTATATTCATACCCAAGAGCTAAGCTTGGATTCTAATCAACAGATAAGTGTGGGGATTATAGAGAGGCTTTGTTAGCTCGTTTGAAGACCTTCACTTTGTATTCGTATTATATCTTACATTGTAATTCTAAAAATTGCAATATAAAGTGTGTGTGTGTGTGAGAGAGAGAGAGAGATAGAAAGAGAGAGAATCATTTTAATGCCAAAAGAATTATTGAGCAAGAGCATGAATGGATGTGTGGATACCCAAGACATGTACTTTAGAAGGCGAATAGCCAAAACGTGTAAATAGCGTCCTTCCATTTTTTTCTTGGTGAATCATAGAATTTAAGTGTGTATCTATATGTTGAAATTCGGATGAACAGAAGATATGCCTTGAGTTCATAGAATCACATTCCTCTCTTGTAAGTTGACTACTATATCTTACAAGCTCTTCCTCAACTAAATGAGTTTTTGATAGTCTGTAATGTCATTGACTTCATCACCTTCATGGGCACTTAGTTTTAGGTTTACCTCCATAGGAGTGCTTGCTATTTTGGCATCCTGCAAGTGAAACTTCTTCAACATATCTTGTATGTATTTTTTCTGAGTGATGTATATCCCTGTATTATTATAGACTAATTCAAGTCCCAAAAAATACTTCAATAGACCAAGATCATTGCTCTTGAACTCCTTCATCATTTGACTTTTGATATATCTGATTCCATTGACATCATTACCTGTAATGATGATTTCATCAACATAAACACAAAGTTATATTACCTTTGAATTACTTCTCTTGATGAACAGAGAAGTGTCTGCCTTGCTCATGACAAAACCTTGGTCTTGGAGGTATGTAGTTAACCTGTGATTCCATGCCCTAGGTGCCTGCTTCAATCCATATAAAGCCTTTTTTAATTTGCAAACATATGTTACCTTCTTAGGGTCCTCATAGCCAGGAGGTTGTGACATATACACCTCCTCTGAAATCCATCCATTCAAGAAAGCATTCTTGACATCCAATTGGTACATATTCCAATTTTTTGATGCAGCCACACTTACCAACACTCTGATGGTTGGCATCTTGTCCACATGTGAGAATGTCTCCACATGTGCAAAACCCTTGGCTACCAATCTGGCTTTGTACCTATTAATTATGCCATCAAAATTTCTTTTAAGCTTATAGATTCATCTGGATCCTATTACCTTCATGGAATCCTTCTTAGGTACTAACTCCCATGTGTCACTCTCTTTGAGTGCTTTAATCTCCTCATCCATAGCTTCTTTCCATTCTGATTTGGTTATTGCTTCTTCATATGATCCTGGTTCTTCATTTGACAAATCTTTGGCAAGATAAATAGAATGTTTAGTAACAAGAGATGTATCATACCCATATTTGATAGGTTTTTTGCTTTCTCTTTGTGATCTTCTAAATGGTTGAGTTGAAGATTCAGGTATATCTTCAAGCTTCTTCATCTTCATTTTTCCTTTGGACTTCCATGCTTTGAATTCTTCAAGATTGATAGTAGTCTCATCATCTGAACTTGAGTCTTCATTCTGAGTAGGTTCCTCCTTTGTAAGACTTGGAAATTCCTCTTCCAAGTCATAGGGTAACTTAACCTTCCTGCATCCATTCTCATACCAAGAATCATTTTCATCAAAGACAATATCTCTGCTTACCATGAATCCCTTATTGGTAGGATTATAAAACCTGTAACCTTTTTTATTTAAATCATACCCAATAGAGATGCATGTTTCAGCCTTTGGGTCTAGCTTACCTTTTATCTCAAAAGGAATGTGTACATATGCTACACATCCAAAGATTTTGCAATTGTCAAGTGAGGGTCTCTTACCATGCCATGCTTCATAGGGTGTCATGCCATCAAGAGACTTAGATGGTAACCTGTTTATGAGGTAAGTGACAGTGGAAACACTTTCTGCGCATAGATAGTTAGGTAACTTTCTCTCATTCAACATAGACCTAGTTGTCTCAACAATTAATCTATTTCTTCTCTCAGCTACCCCATTTTGTTCAGGAGAATACCTTGTGGTTATTTCTTTTTTCATGCCTCTTTCCTGGAAGAAGTCTTCAAATTCATTGGTGAAGTACTCACCTCCTCCATCTGACCTTAGCCTTTTCAAATTCCTTTCTGTCTGATTTTCAACTAGTGCAAGATATTTTTAAAGCAACTAAATACCTCATCCTTGTGCTTCATGAAGTACAATACAATCCATCTGCTATAATCATCAATGAAAGACACATAGTACCTTGATCCTAAGATAGAGGGGTCTTTGCTTGGTCCCCATACATTTGTGTGGACAAGCTCTAGGTAGTCCTAATGCATGTATCCTTTCTTTGAGAAGGGTAACCTGTGAGACTTCCCAAATTGACAAGCACCACACTTATAGATCATATATTGCTTGGATACATTGGGTATCCCAAGCACACATTGGTCCCTCCACATTTGTTTCAAGGTTCTTTCTACTATGTGTCCTAAGCTTTTGTGCCAAATCTCAAGCTCTGAAAGTGTTTGATCTTTATAATTGTATACTGCAATATTCTTTGTATCTTCTAACTCAAAAGTGAAAAGTCTACCTGATTTTTATCCTTTAGAAATCCTCTTGAACCCATGCCTTAGATCCTCCACAAATGCTCCATATTGGTTGATTCTAACATGCAAACTTTTCTCCATAATCTGACCAACACTCATTAAGTTTTTGGAAATGGTTGGTACATAGAGTACCCTGCTCAACAAATTCTGATTTCCATCACAAGTCTTAACATTTCCAGCTTTAACTACTGAATGCTTTGTGTCATCACCTGTTTGGACTTGATGCTTACCTTTTTGTTCCTCAAGATCAGAGAGTAGTGCTACATTGCCAACCACATGATTTGAGCCTCCTGAGTCAATGTAGAATAGGTGGTCATCATTTGTACCTGACTTTGAAGTCATGTTCATGATTAGAAGAGAGTCATCCTGCTCCTCTGTGTAGTTGTTGTAATCCTTCCTCGATTTGAATCCTCCTTGGTAGTTGCCATTATAATTATTGTTGTAGTTGTTGTTGTTGTTATTGTTGTGGCCTTGGTGATGGTTGAATCTACCTCTTGACTGTGAGTATGCACCTCTTTGATATCCTCTTCCTCTTTGATTCTTCTAATTCCTGAAACACTCATCTGTAGTATGATTTGATAAACCACAAATGTTTCATGGTGAGGAGTTATAAGATCTCCCCCTACCTTGCTTACTTCCTCTGCCCCTTCCTCTTGGTGATCTACCTCTCCCTGCATAGTTGGCTTGGGAGGTAGAACCTTCATCTTCCACCTTCTTGCTCTTGCCTTTATCTTTAGACTTCTTATCAGTGTATAGGGCAGAAGAGTTATTAACTTTGGATGTGTCTCCATTCTTGTTGAGCTTTGCTTCATGAGTAAACAATTGTCCCATGAGAGTTGTAAGATCTGGAGTGTGCATGTCCATGTAAAGATCCATAGCAGTGGTGAAGATTTCCCATTTGTCATCAGCGTTGATCCCATTGATCACTTGCCTTACAATCCGTTCTTCTTCAATCTCTTCTCCTATGCTTGCTAACTCATCTGCTACATCTTTAATCTTGGTCAGAAATTCTGAAACAGCTTGCTTAGGTTGCTTCCTTAATGTTGTGAATTCAATTCACAACTGATTTTTCCTAGCCCTTGTGTTGGAGGAAAAATAAGATGACAAGGTTTCCCAAGTCTCTTGGGATGTCTTACAATTTCTAATATGTGGCAAAAGAAAATCAGATATAGAGTTGAGTAAATAAGACCTTGCCAATGCATCCTTAGCACACCATGTGTTGAGCCTTTCATGTTCTTCCTTGGGTGGTAATCCTCTTGTTTTGAATGAGGGCAATTCCTCATCTCCTGAGATGTATCCATAGAGACTCCTTCCTTGTAAGTAGGTCTTCATCCTTAGAGACCATGCTTGATAGTCATTCCTGTCCAATTTATCAATAAATGAAGTAAAACCATCTCCCATTTTACCTTAACTTGCTCTGATACCACTGTTGGGAAACATGGATGGATGCTCCAAGAGACTGAGTAGGTACTGCTAAACCTGCTTTGTACCAGCCCTCTTTTGCTTCAGACTTGATAACTAGACCTCCTTAGCTTTCCAATGACCCCATAAAATGTCCTATGTACTTCGGAAATGATGTGTGAAATGATTGGATCAAAACAGATACCTTTGAAACTCACAAACTCAAGAAAACCTTCTATTTATGTCTTGATACCTGCTCGGTATTTTGCTCAGTATAACTAGCACAGTAGGAATTGGAAAAATTTCTTTGAGGGGTATCTAATTAGCTTAGTAAGCTACCTATTTCAAGTGGAATGATGTAAAGAGATAAACTATGCTAAGAGAAATCAATTTAGCAAGTTAAGCTATACCCCCAACTTTTTAGGATTGTAGCAGGAAATGACCAGAGATCACCTCGACACAGATTTCTTGAAAATGGCTGAATAGAATTTCTTCAAAGTTTGACAACACATAGATAACTTCAATTTGAATCCAACAAGCTTTGAATCACTAAATTTGGTGAAGAATGGACCGATATATGCCCTTCACAAGTTGACCGAATTTTGAGTAGACTAATAGAGAACTCAGAGATGGATAATGTGAATGTATGTATTAATAAACACTTGTATACAACTCCATTGGCATGAACTTCATTGCCAAATGGTGTAGAGAGGTGTGGGCTAGAGTGCAGACCTCACACACACTCAAAAATCAGTAATAAGAGGCTCGGGAGTGATCATCTATGCCCGCAACTTTTCATGTCCATTTTTATAAGGAATGAGTAAGAATTTGAATTCAAATTCAAACTTTTGGCTCCCTATGATCAAGCTCCTATATACTAGGAGATATTCTTTCAATCAAACAACTAATTTTTCCACGAATCCTTTTGGTAGGTGAATACAAGAGAGTCCGAGTCGATTTGACTTTTACAATTAGATAAAGTGGTAATTAACCACTAGCAATGGTTCCTATGCTTCTTCACATATGTAAGATCTTCAAGATATCTTTCAAGCCAAATGTGTAGGCTTGTGATTTACACCAACATTCTGAACCGAAAATCATGTTCATAAATTCGTTATGTAATTTTTTGAACCATAAATCATGTTCATAAAATCATGTTCAGAACCATTTAATGTTTTCCAAACTTTTCCAGTGTTGTTGCGTCTATTTACCGATGATTGCAAAAGAGGTGAAGATAAATCGGTGACAACAAGTATGTAATTCAGCAAGCAGGATCATGTTTTATGGATAATCTAAGCGGACAATAAATCTAGCATTTTTAGATTATTCTTACTTTCTTGGGATCGGATACTGAGGATATAGTTCAGCAAGGATGTCGCAGACATCTCCTCTATGAGCAAAAGCATGCATTCTCCAGACAAAAAGAGGTGAAGATAAATCGATGGCAACAAGTATCGATAGTCTAAGCGGACAATAATTCTTGGATAATCTAAGCGGACAATAATTCTTGGGATCGGATACTGAGGATATAGTTCAGCAAGGATGTCGCATAAGTATCTTCCACTGGCAGACGCGGTTTCATACAGGAGAATGCATGCTTTTGCAACATCCCTCACATCGACATAAGCATAAGTCTTCGCAGATCAACCGAGAATATCAACCGAACGGACTTATGATGTAACGAACGGACTTATACACATGCGTAAGCCGAACAAATTAAACAGAACTAGCGCAATTTTGTTGAGGGATCCATTATGGTAACTAACCTGACACATACTTCAGCAGGTGGAAAGTGCTGGCGTTCATGGCAGGCTGCAGTAAGGGCCCAAGAACTAGAGAGGGAACCAGTACTACCAAGTCTACATTCTTTTCCTTGGCGAAGTTCCAAGCGGCTTGCTCAGCCACTGCCTTCCCATAACAGTACCAGTTCTGTATACACAAGTACATAATCAGAGGAAAGACATGTCAACGGTAAGGCTCTACAGCCGAACAGCCAATTGAAGTACTATACAACATCGAGCAGGAACGCTAAGCGTGAAATGAAAAAGCGTGAAATGAAGCGTGCTGAACGCTAAGCGCCGCAGGTAATACAAATGCAATTATGTTTTCCTTCTCAAGCATGATTGTGAATGTTATTCATAAAAGTTTCAGCAACACGACTATTTGAATAACATAATCCAGGTTGCTCCAACAGCTTTCGTCAACAACAACATTGGGATCCATGGCAACTGCGCCGATAGATGAAGTCATGACAGCTCGCCGTACTCCCGCTTGCAGAGCTGCGTTTAACACATTTAGAGTGCGTTGTATCGAAGGATCAACCATTTGCACGTACAAGTGGACAGAACCATAACAAGCGTTCGTCCATATCACAAAGCTCCATCCGTGAAGGGGCTGAGATTTGACGAGAAAATTTCAATCGAAAGAGTCTCCTAAAAGAACAATGATTTTACCGGATCAGGAGATGCAAGATGGAAGACACCATCACATCCGCTAACGGCTGACTGAATGCTGTCGAAATCCGTGAGATCGGCCTTCAAGCGCTGAAGCCGTGTGTCACCTCCATCAAACTGCCTGGATTAACCAAGATCGTTAAAAGCGTCCATACATAATAACATTTAATATACACGAGTAAACGAAAAAGTACAGAAAAATGGAACTGGATAACGCTCGAAAAAATCGTGCCACCCATAGAGCAAGGACAGTTTCGATAGAAATATTACGCAGACATTTTGACAGATCGTACTACCTGGGTTTCTTACGGTGCCTCTCACGACATAGCCCTTTTCGAGAAGGTCCTTGACAATCCAAGAGGCAATGAAACAGCCGGCTCCAGTAACACCTACGCGGGCAATACTATTTGTCACTCCTTCTGCACCTTGGTGACCGCTCTCCTTGCATACTTCAACAGGTCCGTCGCAGTTCTCGACGAGCTGTTCCTCAGCTTTTTTTCCTTCAGCGTTTTGCTTACTTTCACGAATGTGCTCAATAATATGATTAAATGAGATTCAGTGGCACTCGCGCTATGCCTCTCAGACCGAGGGATTGGATGAAATGGAAATGCCCCGAGTAGAAGATGAGATCGGTAACCGGTGGGTGGTTTAAGGTTATGTTGGCCTCGCTATTCCTATACTCAGCCTCACAACTGTAAGTTGCCATAGTAAGCTTCTTCTTGCTCAACTAAGATATACATAAGCAAGCAAAAGCCACTAGTGGACACACGAATCTCATAGCAACCAGTCCAGTGAGAGTCACAAAAAGCATGTAAATTGGGCAGTAGTGATCCCCCCTTGGGATAAAACAATCCAAGTAGTCGGGTACCACTCAAGTAGCAAAAGATGTGCTTAACCACCTTCCAATGCTTGACACCTATGCAATGCAATTCTCGACAAGCTGTCCATCAGCATTTTTTCCTCCAGCGTTTTTCTTACTTTCACGAATGTGCTCAATAATATGATTAAACAAACTTTCACTCGTGCTATGCCTCTCAGACCGAGGGATCGGTCATCAGTGGGTGGTTTAAGGTTATGTTGGCGTGGCTATTCCTATCTAGAAAATTTTTAAGTTCAAACAAATGGTGTGAAAAGATGTGATAGAGTACGGTAAAGTAAGACCAAACATAGAGATGCGAGAAGATTATGTGTATTCTCTGTGAGCGAGTGTGTGTGTGTGTGTGTGAGAGAGAGAGAGAGAGAGAGAGAGAGAGAGAGAGAAGGGGGCAATTAGTTATTGATAGAAATCCCCGATTTGTTTCCATGCAATGGAGAGGAACATACAAGTGAGCGAGGTAATGAGGACATGGACTCCTTCAATCAAGGTATGAATCATGTCTCCCCTATCCACACTCCAGCTGAGAAAGGGAAAGGTTTAGCGGGGGATAACCCTCACTTCATAAACATAGATATGCATGGAAATATGGATGGTGACTCGTTAGTTATTGATAGAAACTCCCTTTCTGACTTGTTATAGTTCGAGGTCTACGGAAGCACGAGAACAACACAACAAAGAAGAAGAACCTTGGAGCACAACACACAATACTAAATGTATTACCACTAGAATGTACAAAGATAAGTGATCGTCAGGGCAATAGGCATATATATAAGCCAGGGGAAAGGAACCTTCTAAAGAGGAAAAAAAGTGCCCGGCGGTCCTAGTGTTTCACACATATCACTACCTAAATATATCAACAAATCCCCCCTGGGAGTGATGCGGTGAACAAGGAGCTGGAACTCATGTATAAGGAAGTGCCAAGCTATGTTGAATCAATCCACAAAAGGAAGTATTCCCAAAGCTTTGCTGAAAGCTTCAACCTTCTCCCTAGGCAAGCCTTCTTGAAAACGTCTTCTATTTTCTCGTACGTGCACAGATATGCCAAGTTGATCTCTCCAAGAGAGAACCTCTCCTTGACATAATTATAGTGCACCTGAATGTGCTTATTGCGAGCATGGAACACAGGGTTCCTCATAGCTACCAATGCGCTCTGCCTGTCAGCCAAGATGGTGGTGGCAGAAGATTGACCAACACCCAAATCAGCCATAAGGCATGTAAGCCACACACACTCAATAGTCCTTGTGAAAGCTACCCTATACTCAGCCTCACAAATAGAAGTGGCCACAATAGGCTTCTTCTAGCTCAACTAAGATATACATAAGCAAGAAAAAGCCACTAGTGGACACATGAGACTCAGAGCAATCAGACGACTCAAAGTCACAAAAAGCATGTAAACATGGTAGTAGTGATCTCCCATTGGGATAAAAGAATCCAAGTAGTCGGGTAGCACTCAAGTAGCAAAAGATCCGCTTAACCACCTTCCAATTCTTGACACCTGGGCTATGCATAAACCTGCTCATCTATGAGAAAACAAACCGAATATATGGCTAATTAATGCATAAGTAATTTAAGCATCCAACAACCTACTGATAGAGAACAACATCAAATGCATCTCTAGCATCATGAAGACTGAATCATAAACCTGTCTCCATAGAATTGGCAATAGGTTTACAATCTTCAAGGCCAAGATCTTGTAATAATATGCCAATATATTTTGTTTGACACAAAGCCATTCCACCATCAACTTGCATAAACTGAATGCCCAAATAATGATGCAAATGCCCCAAATTATACATCTCAAATAAGGCATGCAAATCAGCCATAAAATCAACAGTATGCTTGTCACAAGGACTAGTGAGCAGCATGTCATCAACATACAAAATAATGCTCAGAAGAACATCATTAGCACACTTAAGATATAAGGTGCTTTTAGTTGGACTGTTATGAAAACCTTATGCAATCAGATAGACATGTATTTTTTCATACCAAGCATGTGGTGCTTGCTTTAAACCATATAATGCCTTCTTTAACCTGCACACATGGTTTTTCTACCCTTTCTGCATAAAGCCACGGGGCTGAAAAACATACACTTCGTCATGCAAGTCACCATTCAGAAATGCAGTTTTAATGTCCAACTAATGTACATTCTAACCACGATGAGCTACAAGTGCATAGATGGTACGAACAGTAGTCATTCGGCATGTAGGACCAAAGGTTTCATCAAAATCAATGCCTGTTTCGTGTGCATAACCCTTTACAATAACCCTTACCTTATACCTATCAATTGTTCCATCAGCATTACCCTTGAGCTTGTATACCCACTTAGTGCCAATGGCCTTCTTGACAGGAGGCAATTCACATAAAGACTAGGTACTACTTTTCATGATAACATCATATTGTGATTGCATAGCAGCCATCCAATTTTTAAAAGTTGTTACTTCATCAAACGAAACAGGCTCCTTCTCATCACAAAGACTAGAGGCAGTCATCACATAGAATTATGATGCAAAAGAGGCATTATGAGAGCCTCAATGTGTACAGTATGAGAGAGGTGCATCTAATTTGTTGTCACACAAAGTTTGCACCAACCATTTTTGCATACTTTTTGCCTCCTGAATATCAGCTCTCTCATCAACAAGTGCATCAAGTAAATCTGTATCATAAATGTAGTGACTTGCATCATCACATGAAACCTATAAAGGCTGAGAAGTTTCCTCATTAGGACCAGCACTAGACTGTTGGTGCAATTCACAAGCCTACACATTTGGCTTGAAGGATACCTTGAAGTCCATACACATATGTAGAAGCATAGGAACAAATGCTAGTGGTTAATTACCACTTTACTTTTTTGTAAAAGTCACTTTTGACTTTGGAATCTTTGTAAACACCTAGCAAGTAAATGTCGTGAACTTTATTAGTTCTAAAGCATCGATCAAGTAGATGGAGTATCTCCTAGGATGTAGGAGCTTGATTAAAGAGAGCCAAAGTTTGAATTCAAATTCAAACTTTGAACTAAATCACTATAAGAAGTCAACTCAAAAGTCGTGGGTAAGCACACTCATTTCTCCTGCTCATTTCTGTCATTTCTGAGTATGTGTGAGGCCTACTCTCTAGCCCACACCTATCTACACCATTAGGCTATGATCTTCATGCCAATGGCATTGCATACAAGTGCTCATTAATACATATATGTTCATTGTTCATTTCTGAGTTCTCTGGCATAGTACTTGAAAGTCTATCAATTTGTGAAGAGCATATCTCACTCATTTATCCACAAAATTCAAAGATCTATAGCTTCTTGGAATCAGCTCAAAGTTGTCTACATAGTATCAAGATTTTAAGAGATTCTATTAAGCTATTTGAGAGAAACGCCTATCGAGGTGATCACTAGTCAAAGTCTGCAATAGTCCTAAAAAATTGGGGGTAAAGGTTTACTTGCTAAATTGATTTCTCTGAGCATATTTAATCTTTTATACCATTCCACTTGGAATCCTTAGCTTTCTAAGCTAATTTGATACCCCTAAGAGAAATATTTCCAATTCCTAGTGTGCTGGTCATACTAAGCAAAAGATCCAACATGTATCAAGTCAAAAATAGAAGGTTTTCTTTGAAACTTGAGGTTCAAAGTTATCTGTTTTGATTAAATATTTACACACATCATTTCCAAAGTACAGAGGCCATTTTATGGTGTCATTGGAAAGCTAAGGAGGTCCACCTATCAACTCTGAAGCACACAAGGGCTTGTACAAAGCAGGATTTGGTAGTACCTACTCATTCTCTTGGATTGTCCATCCATCTTTCCCAAGAGTCCTATCAGAGCAAACTAAGGTAAAATGGGAGATGGTTTTCCTTCATTTATTGATAAATTGTACAAGAACAACTATAAGGCATGGTCTCTAAGGATGAAGACATACCTACAAGGGAGGAGTCTCTATGGATACATCTCAGGAGATGAGGAATCACCCTCATTCAAACCAAGAGGATTGCCAACAAATGAAGAACATGAAAAGCTCAACACATGGTGTGCTAAGGATGCATTAGCAAGGTCTTATTTACTCAACTCCATCTCTTATTTTCTTTTGCCACATATTAGGAACTGTAAGATATCCCAAGAGACTTGGGAAACCTTGTCATCGTATTTCTCTTCCGACACAAGGGCTAGAAAAAATCAGTTATGGATTGAATTCACCACATTAAGGAAGCAAGCTAAGCAATTTGTTTCAGAGTTTGTCACCAAGATTAAAGATGTAGATGATGAGTTAGCAAGCATAGGAGAAGAGATTCAAGAAGAGAAAATTGTAAGGCAAGTGATCAATGGGATGAAAGTTGATGACAAATGGGAAAGCTTCACCACTACCATGGATCTCTACATGGACATGCAAATTCCAGACCTTACCACTCTCATGGGACAATTATTCACTCATGAAGCCAAGCTCAACATTAATGGATATACATCCAAAGGTAATAGCTCTTCTGCCCTATACACTGAAAATGGTAAAGCTAAAGATAAATGCAAGAACAAGAAAGGAGAAGATGAAGGCACTACCTCCCAAGCCAACTATGCAGGGAGAGGTAGATCAGTAAGAAGAAGGGGCAGAGCAGGTAAGCAAGGTAGGGGGAGACCATGTAACTCTTGACCATGCAACATTTGTGGTGTATCAAATCATACTACAGATGAGTGTTTCAGGAACTACAAGAATCACAGAGGAAGAGGATATCAAAGAGGTGGATACTCACAGTCAAGAGGTAGATTCAACCATCACCAGGGCTACAACAACAACTACAACAAAAATTACAACAACAACTATAATGGCAACTACCAAAGAGGATCCAAATCCAGAAAGGACTACAACAACTATACAGAAGAGCAAGATGACTCTCTTTTGATCATGAACATGACTTCAAAACTAGGTACAAATGAAGACCACCTATTCTACATTGACTAAGGATGCTCAAATCATGTGGCTAACAATGTAGCACTACTCTCTAATCTTGAGGAAACAAAAGGTAAACATCAAGTACAAACAGGTGATGAGATGAAGCACTCACTAGTTAAAGTTGAAAATGTTAAGACTTGTGATGGAAATTAGAAAGGTTTGCAGGTTAGATTCAACCAATTTGGAGCATTTGTGGAGGCTCCAAGGCATGGGTTCAAGAGAATAGAAAAATGAGAAAAATCAGATAGACTTTATACTTTTGAGCTAGAAGACACAATGAACATTGCACTATACATTTATAAAGATCAAACACTTTCAAAACTTGAGATTTGGCACAAAAGTTTAGGACATGTAGGAGAAACAACCTTGAAGCAGATATGCAGGGATCAATGTGTAATTGGAATACCCAATGTTTCCAAACAACACATGATATATAAATGTAGTGCTTGTCAATTTGGGAAGTCTCATAGGTTACCCTTCTCAAGGAAAGGCTACATCCATGAGGACTACCTAGAACTTGTCCACACAGATGTATGGGACCAAGCAAAGACCCCTCAATCTCAAGATCAAGGTACTATGTAGCTTTTATTGATGACTATAGCAAGTGGACTGTATTGTACTTCATGAAGCACAAGGATGAAGTGTTTAATTGCTTTAAAATATATCTTGCACTTGTTGAGAATAAGACAAGAGTGAACTTGAAGAGACTAAGGTTAGATGGAGAAGGTGGGTACTTCTCCAATGAGTTTGAAGACTTCTTGCAGGACAGAGTCATTAAGAGAGAAACCACCACAAGGTATACTCCTAAAGAGAATGGGATAGCTGAGAGAAGAAATAGGTTGATTGTTGAAACAGCTACGTCAATGCTGAAAGAAAAAAGGTTACCTAACTATCTATGGGCAGAGAGTGTTTCTACTACCACTTACCTCATAAAAAGGTTACCATCCAAGTCCCTTGCTGGGATGACACCCTATGAAGCATGGCATGGTAAGAGACCCTCACTAGACCATTGCAGGATATTTGGATGGGTTTTCATACTTGATTTATGGATCTCCACACATGGTTCTTAGGGTTTCTTATACTTTTTAGCTCGTTGGGTCTTTCCAAGTCTAAAGGGATTATCCTAGCTTTGATACAAGCTTCGAAGCAAGACTTTCAACGATAAGCTCATGTACTCTAAACCACATGTTAGAGCATACACCTTACTTCACAGAATTCTTCAAAAGGATCCTAAAAGTCACGCAAAACAACTTAAAATTATAGAAATCGAACTCAAAATTTGACAAAATAGGTTGTCTATTGTGATAGTTGGGATCCTTCATGATATTGCACCATTGGGATAGAGGGGTTTGTTGTGAGAGAAGGTTCAACCATGATAGAGGTGATGATAGATAGGGTGTATCACCATGCTCAACCAGAGTGTATTGTAATGAAGCACAATGTTCTATTGACTTTTTGTTGTGACAGATCATATTGTAATGATGGATAGTATTCTAATCAGTTTTTCTGATGTTGTGTTTTCTTATTGTAATGATGGAAGGCTCTATCAAAATAGAGGGTCTTTAGCATGTTAGATAGTGCTATCAAGTAGCACTCTATCATGATGGATGGGTGGTCTATCATGATGTTTGAGGTTCTATCGTGGCAAGAGTGTGTTGTGATGGTTAGGCTCATCAAGGGGGTGTCCTCTATTGTTATAGACAGATTCTATCCTGCTGGTGGTAAACTATCCGGATACACCATCACTTGCAATTGAGGCCTTCCATCACAATGGACCAAGAAAATTTGAATTTGAGGACAAAATGTATTGCACTACAAAGGTGCTATTAAGAACTCTATTGTGGTAAAAGTTTTGTATCAAAAAATTGTGTTTGTTGATCTATCACAATAGACCTATTCTATAGTACCTGGATGCATGGAGAGGCCTATCTCATTTGCAAAGCCTGCTGGAGCTCATGACGACCAAAAATTTGTAAGAAACTATAGTAAAATAGCACACATACTCTCTCTCTCTCTCTCATAGATGCACACACATGAATGAGGCAAACGAAGTCTAAAGCGAGTTTTATGTACCTAGACGTGATTTTTTCCTGAAGAAGGAGATGGAAAGAGGAGGTATGGGAGGGTGAATGAGGTGATAGGAGTGTAAATTGGTTAGGAAAAACCAAAAATCTACTTACCAAGCAACTCCAACATCTCTTGTCTACCTAATCTTACCATCACACATTTGTCCTTGAGGTAAACCTCCTTGACAATAGTGCTTAACCTAAGTAAAAGCTTAATATAAGATGAGGTTTCTTACTTGTATGGCATTCATCTGGCTCATTTTGCATCAAGGACTTTCTACCAATACCAAGTTTGGAAATTTTCAGTTGGAGTATTCATGGTCTTCTAGATCCTAATGACCTCTGAGGATGAACCTTGTCTTTTCCCTGGGTTGTATTGCTTATATGACACTCTTCAAGCTTTGTACAAAATAGATTGTCACTCTTTTTCTTCAATCCATGTTAATTCTCCTCCTATAAAGTAGACAATTGCAATGGTATCCATTTCTTATATTCATAGCCAAGAGGTAAGCTTGGATTCTAATCAACAACTAAATGTGGGGATTTTGAGAGGCTTTGTTAGCTCGTTTGAAGACCTTCACTTTGTATTCCTATTATATGTTACATTGTGTTAAAATGTGCATTTACATTGCAGACATTTTGAAGTTCTTTTCGGTTCTTGGGAGTGGTAGGGGTCTAATAAATCAGAGGCCCTGTAACTTTATTTTCCCAATTAACTTATTCAAGCCGCAGTACGTTAATGTCCAGTATTGAACTCTTATATGGCTTAATATTAGGACTCTGGTTAAACTTTTTCACGGTTCGTAACACAGGAGTTATTAATTACCATCGCACAAACTTATTATCCTTACTTAAACTTACTGTGTTAATCACAACTTAATGTAATTAAACAAAGGTAAGAACAATAATACTCCGATCTCACGAACGCTGCACTATGACGACGTCTCCATAGACCGCAATCGCCCAAACAGAGAGTCTGGCGATCCCGCTTGTCGTTACCGAAGAGTCACCGCAATGTCTTTTCATTAATTGATAAGGAGATACATCACTTTGCAATGACCTTTTGGTTCGTGGGGGATAGGAAAATATAGGATTTATAAAAATACACAATGCCAATCCGGCGGCTTACACTGGCATGCACGGTGGACTTGAACCCACAACGGAAACAAAATTTAGGGCTCATCTACGATGCCCTATATATACATGGTGCCAGCTAATTTAAACGTTCTGGAAATCTTTTGCTTCAAATAATCTAGCATTAACTCTAAAGTTTCTGGTTTGACTAACTATGCGTCAATACGAACAGAGCTTGTGGCAATCACTTGACTCATTAAAATGTCAGCCTGTGTCTGCAAAAATGCCAAAGCTGCGACACGACTCAATGTCATATCTTCAATCTGTTTATCTATTCTCGATAAACACTTTGCTTGATAACCGAGCTGCTTTTCTCGTTGATCCAGTTCTTCAGACTTGAACTACATGGTTTTGTAGTAGGCTTCTCTTTCTTTCTACACTCCTTCCAATTCCTTCTTCAATTTGAGAGATCATCCAAGCTCATCCTATAACTCTTGATCACGCTGGAGCAAGGTCTCTTATGCAGATTTGCTTCAGCTTTAAGTACATTGTTGGCCAGAGACTGAGAGGCTTCTTCTAATATGCTGTATGCTTCCCGCATGCTATGCAGTTCATTGCCTATGGCAGTCATTGCATCTGTTTTATCAATGATTTCTTGCTTCAATGTGCTGATTTCTGTATCCTTTTGACACAGCAAAGCATCTTCTTGTGCTAGCTGATCTTAAAGCTCTTGAATTTGTAAGTGTAGGCCATGATTTTTTGCCTTAACTACATCGACATCTTCCTGTAGTGGAGTAATATCTACTTCTAAGATATCGACTTTATGATGCAATTCTTGACGAATATTATCAGTGATCATTGAGTTGCATCGGTAATTGCTGTGAGAACTAGATTAGCATACGACCCATGGACTCTAATTCAGTAAACATGGGAACCGGAAGAGGAGGAGGAGGAAATGGCTGGGATGAAGAGGCTGATAAGAGGTGATTGGAAGATGGTGGAGAATAATTAGGCAAAGAGGATGAGGAATCCGATGCTTTAGGGACAATAGGTTGAATAGGTAGAATGGGCTCGACCAGATTCATTGGTGGAGGAGTGGGTATAAGTGTTGGGCACCACCACTATTCCAGAATTCTGCTGCGTAATCGCTTCAATTCTATTAATTGTCGTATCCACCAAAGCGATCACTTCATTAACAATATCGGCAATAATGGCTTGCACATCTTCGTGGGTCTATTGTTGAGAATTCTCCCGAGAAGAGCTTTCTTCGGAATCAGCAGTAGATGCACCTTGTTCCTGTTGTCGAATGGGAGAAGAGTGGTCGGAAGAATCAAGGTGGATCGAAGTTGCGGTGTCATGGAAGATCTCTTCTTCACTGGCTGTGGTGGAACCTTGCACTTGACTTTCACACGGGCTTATGCGACTGTGTTTCCAGCGAAGGAGTTGGAAGAGATCTTCATCCTCATCCTCGTCGTCTTCGAGCACTCGAACAGAGTCTTCATGGAACAAGATAGGAGCATTGGGAGGCGGTTGCACGGCTTGGAGTACCGGAAAAAGGAAGGTAAGGATATGTGGTAAACGAGAGTACAGAAGATCACCCTTATTAACATGGTTAATAACCGTAACGCATTCACGGTGAATGCGCCAAAAAATAATAAGAGGCAAAATTGACAAGCTCACGAGAAGCCATGTCAATCATCGAGTAAAAGGGATGTGAAATCCCGTAGGTACGTTTCTGTAAATTTAGGGTAGCAACTAAGAATTGTAATGCTATCCATTCAGGATGAGGGCGACATAGAATGGCGTACTCATTAGAGGAGTGTCGTGGGAATAAGTCGATCATGGTGGCTACCGGAAGGAGAGGACCATTCTCCAATCCTACCATAGGGAGACGGAAAGCTATAGCGAATGACGCTAGTGTGAATAGTACGTGAGACAGTAAACATGTAATGAGCCAACTCTGCTCCATAGTAGGTGTGGCGGCAATGGAAGCAATAATCCGCGCTTAAAAAGGGTGACACTCCACTGAATGCCAAGGCAATTCAGCAAAGTTCAATAGGCTGCAGATATGCAAGAACTCACTCATGTCCTGAGGGAGTCCGTCATGGAAGGTAGAGAAATTGGCTAATGCTTCCATGATGCGCACGCGAAGTCACAAGAACGCGAATGCACAACAAACACAGAAAACATAGCGCACAGAACACACGGACACAATAGCGATTAACAGCGAAGAGAAGAAGATTAAGTAGACACTCGGCAATGTGAAGCGATGGAAAACACTAATAATCGCGCGGTATGGAAATGATAACCTCCATAATTACGGCGTGCATGCATGAGTAGAATCAATAACAGAGGGTGGTGATTAATCATAATTAGATATCAAAACGAGGAGATTTACGTTCTATATTCAGCCAAAGTACGGAAATAAAAAGAAAGTAAGTGACACGCAGAAAAATGAGGGACACGTCAGCGGTGATCATGCGGTACGTGATATGGGCGTAGCTTTAAACCATTGATTACTTTAGGAAGAGGAACTCCGGTCAAGGTAGTCAACCAAAAAGTAGCTGGTCCCACTTGCTCACTAATTCGGTAAGGACCGAACCACCGTAATTTAAATTTCCTAGCAGCACGATTTGCTTTAGCATTGTAAAAGAGCACAAGTTGGCCCACCATAAAAACTGGAGTCTGGAGAAAGCGATCATGGGTATGGGCTTGCCGCAACTGAACTTCTTGAATAGCCAAAATGGCAAAGAGTCTTCGGGTAGTACTTTTTGAGTTAGCGCCATGCGTAAGCTTGGCACTACAAGCTCCATCGGCGCGATTGCTTTCAGCCCATAGGCAAGCTTAAAAGGGGTCATTCCAGTTGCAACTTTGTATGTAGTCCGGGATGCCCATTACACTGCGGGTAGGAACTGATCCCAACGTTCTGGTGATTCTACGACCAATTTGCGAAGCATACTCAACAGCGTCTTCTTGGTACTTTCCGCCAATCCATTTGCACGAGGATAGTATGGTGAACTAAATTTATGCAGAATTTGAAAAGTAAGCGTTAATACTCGCATTAAATTGTTAGCAAAATGGGTTCCTTGGTCTGTCACAAGTTCTAGAGGTAATCCATCACGTGAGAAAACATCCTTCATCAGGCATTTTGCCACCGAAACAGCTGTGGCGGACCGTAAGCCCCAAGCTTTTGCCCACCTGGTAGCGTAGTTTGTGCATGTCAGGATGTAGCGATTATTGCTAAGGGTCGCTGGTGGTGTGATTGGTCCAATAAAATCAAGACCCCACTTCTGAAAAGGTTCCAAAGGCAATACAGGTTGTAAAAGAAAGAAGTGGTGTTGTAATGGATGTCCAGATCATTGGCAAGTGTCACACTCCTGCACAAACTGAGTCACGTCTTTGTACATGGTAGGCCACCAAAGCCCACTTTGAAGAATTTTCCGGTGAGTAAGATCTTCTGCAAAATGTCCACCGGAGGGTATTGAATGTGCCATAGCAATAACCGAGTTTACTTCATGTGGTGGAATACAGCAAAGTAAGACACCAATATGATCCATGTAGTACAACTGTCCTACAATCAACCCCAATCTGCGACTGTAAACTGCAATTTTCTGCCGCATAGCAAGAGGCGTATGAGGAGGAAGACATCCATCAGTCAGAAAAGTTAACAACATATCATAGTAGGTAGACGGCACAGGAGGGTTTGTCGATTCGTCAGAAGCCATTTTAGTAATGTAAACTGCTGGTATGGTGTCATCAACACCCACCGGAGCTTCACCGGAATCCAACCGAGAGAGAAAATCTGCTAATGCATGTGCGGTGCCGGGTCGATGAATCACTTCATAGTCGAACTCCTGTAGCACTAAAACCCAACAAGCCAAGCGACCACCTAGCTGTTGCTGCCGGACCAGATATACAAGTGCGGCATGATCCATGTGAAAGGTGAATTTTTGGCCGAGCAAATAATGCCGGAATTTCTTCACAAAATACACCAACCCGCGACATTCTCTTTCGATCACTGAATAGTTTTGTTCAGCAGGAGCTAATTGGCCACTTGCATAGTATACACACCGAAACCATTTATCCATTTGCTGCATTAAAACACTGCCAATGGCTATATCCGATGCATCTACAAAAACATGGAATGGGTGGTCCCAATCACGAGGTTGCAAAATTGGAGCCTGCGTCAATAATCCTTTTAGACGATTGAATGCACTTTGGCATTCCGGAGTCCATTCGAACTGTCGTGGAGTACTAGTCATTAGCCGATTAAGTGGTGTTGCTAAATGGGCTAACCACCGTAAATGCCTGTCATGCCACCGAAATTGACCTAGGAAGCCCATAACTTCTTTCGGCGTTGTAGGGACGGGTGCTTCCAACACAGCTGCGACTTTTTCTGGATCGACTTGGATACCTTGTGCAGATATAATATGTCCAAGGAGTTTACCACAAGAAACTGTAAAAATAGATTTTGTCAGGTTTAGGCAAAGTCGGTATTCACGGCATTTCTCAAAGCAGCACTGTAAATGATACAGGTGCACCGCAATCTTGCCAAATAACGAGAAGTCATCTAAATAGACTTGCATAAAAGTAGTCAGGTAGGGTGGAAAGACTTCCTGCATAGAGCGTTGAAATGTGTTGGGAGCATTCCTTAACCCAAACCACATGACCGTATAAGCCAAAACACCCTAGTTCGTAATGAAAGCTGTTTTCGGTATGTCTTGTTGAGCCATTCTGACCTGGTTATAACCACTATAGCCATCCAGAAAGGAGTACATCTCGTGCCCGGCCACTTTGTCGAGCATTGTGTCAGGAAAGGGAAGAGGAAATGGATCAGGTACCGTGGCCGCAATCAGTTTCTAGTAATCCACACAGATTCGTAGCTGCTTATTTTTCTTCAGAACAATCACGATCGGAGATATCCATTCAGCGTGTTCGATTGGTACAATGAATCCCACCTTCAATAACCGATCGAGTTCTGCTTTGACCTGTGATGCATAATTGGGATTCATTCGGTAAGTGGATTGTTTAATTGGCTTCGCTTCTGGTTTAAGCACGCCCCGATGTTGATAGATCCGCGGATCAAGACCTTTCATATCACAATAGTCCCAAGCAAAAACATCAGAAAACTCACGCAGGAGTCGGATCAAATCATCATGAAATGCCTCGGATAGTACTGCCTTAATCTTAACAGGTCGCGGGTTAACTTCATCACCCAAATTATAGGTTATTAACTAGTCTTCCGGGACATAAAATTGACAAGGTTTCCCCAAGTCGACAGCTGACTGTAACACTTGATGTAGGATGGCTCCATCCATAGCAACACTATCATCTGCATCTGCATCTCCCGTCACAGGAACAACCGTAGAGGCTACCGGACTCCAGTTGTCTGCTACAGCTTGCAGATCTATAGTACCTAAGGAAATCAAATCTTTATTGCTCTTCAGAAACACCTCTTCTTCATCGTCAAATAAGCCATCAAACATGTGGACTGGCTCTGCTACATAGGGTCTGGCATGAAGCTCACAGGGCTGAATGGCATCCAGTTTGACAACATATTTACGGTGGTTATCTTTGAAAGTCAATTCTTGCGCTGTCCAATCCTGTATAACTTTGGCCTGTTTCAACCAGGGTCAATCGAAAAGAAGATTATAGTCGAGGCTAGATTCTCGTAGTTCTAAGACCACCAAAGTCATTTTGAACATGGTACCCTGCAAAGTAATCAAGATATTCCGTACGAGTCCCACCAGATGGACTCGGGGTTGGTCTGGCATTCTGACAAAGAATTGGACGGGCTCGATCTAGGTCCACCCCAATTTCTTACAAAGAGCTGCAGTTGCTATGGTCACACCCAAACCGCTATCAATTAACACTTGCATAATCTTGTGATTTTTATGCCAAACAGTGATTACAGGGACTCAATGATCCACCGTAGAATCATTTCCCGGTTGTATTGTTGCACTCATTGGGGTACTGGGAGATCTAGGACTGACCTGTTGCTAGAATTGCTGCCTAACTCCGGGCACCAAGGCGAGTAGCTGCCCCAAAGGGAGTGTAATTGAAGCGTTAGAGAGAATATTCCATACCTACTTTGTTTGAATTGTACTTTTCACCGATTCTGATGATGATTCTCCTATTACTGGGGTAGAGTCTTGTTCTTGTGCTCTCCCCATTGGCACGAGAGCCTCTGTCACTAGAACTGGATCAGGGAACACCATTGGCTCTTTAGCGGCCCATTGACTAGCTTTGGTATACATTTGTTGCTGTTCATGGATACCCGGTTCAAACACCTCGATGGCGGGTTGTAGCTGCTTACCCAATCTTGTCTGGACCACTACTACTTATGATTCCGCTGGTGAGATATAGACCATGTTGCTCATCGGGTTCTGACACTCTTTCTATCTTTTGTCATATTCGGCTGCATCCTTGCAGAATCTCCGGATGTGGCCAAGCTCACTGCAAAAGTGACAGCGAGGTGAAGGCAAGGAAGTACCTTCCGCTGATGTACCTGTCTGCCATCGATTTGTATTGAAATTGGTATTCTGTTGTCCTCGGTAATTTCTTTATCCTTGCAGCTGAGTGTTTCGCATCTGTGGTGGCACATAGTGGGTTGTTGGCTGCCCTTGTTCTTGTATAATAGCGTTTACACCTGCTCGTCCCTGCACTTTGGCATTATACACACAATTTTGGGTGGAGTGTGCGGTGGTACACCTGGTTAAGGGCACATGTAGCACCGGTGTGCGCTCGATTTTTGGACTTGGTGCGATACAATTGTTTAGCCGGATCCTCTGTAACATTTTTACTGGCCTTCATCCACTCCAAGTCTTCAATGAATCCTCCAACCTTATGCTCTAGTTGCAGGGCCATCGCAATAACAACATCCAGTGTCATAGCTCCCACACAGCGGATGATCATAATTTGTCTTAACCGTGGGATCAAACCATTAATAAACCACTGGGTTATAACATCATCCAGTAAATTAGCATGTGTTGGAGGTAGTTGTCTTAGATGAGTTCTAAACAATGTGGCATGTTCCTAAACAGTCTAGTGCGGCTTCTGTCTATTGTTCTTCAAGTAATCGAAAATTTTGGCAGGGTTCTTCAGTTGGAACCTCTACAAAAACGCATCCCTTACCACCTCATAGGTAACAAAATGGTTGATATCTTACTCTGTTAGCCACCTCGCTGCTTCATTGACTAATGTTGATTGGAATACAATGGCCTTGTACATCGGATTGATTGGATGGTTCAATAGGGCATAACTTATCTCAAAGGTACGTACATGTGCATCAAGGTCGTCACCTGGAGATCCACCGAACTTTGTGTACATCATCCCTGTTGGAACAGGCCGAAGTGGAAGGGGTTGTTGTTGTTGCTGTTGTTGCTGTTGTTGTCCACTCATGGTGCAAGTAGTGGTACCGTTGTTGTCTCCTGAGTTACGAGGAGGTGTTTCTGGTCCTTCGGAATCTGTGTGGTTAGACTGCTCACTTTTCGGCTTGAAAATAGCGTTCAATCTCTTACGGATCTCCAAATCGAAGAGCCTATCCTCCGCCTTGATATCCGAGGTGGGCAAATTGGCCCCAAACAGTGGTGTCCGAAATGATCATCACCAAAAAACTATAAATTCCTTGCAAGCAGGTCCAAACTGTCACAAGAATTTGTCGAACTTTTCCCAAAACAGGGTATTCTTTCATCAGCAATGATCTCTCTCGGTCACACCACTTTATCCTCGGAAAGGGTCAACTCCTTACCAGACGGTGTCGGGGCAACTACGCACTGCGTCCCTGTACACTCGGAAGTTACTGTACCTTCTATGGACTATCGGGTTCCGCTCCTTCGACAACTGGGCTTAGTCGGTCTAAACTTCTGCCGCCTAGGCGTATCCCTAACAAATTTGGTACCGCCCAAGGATGCTAGTCTCTCCTGTACTTCGGATACGGCTCACCGGACCGAGTAACTGGTATATATCACCTTTGCACCACTTGCGTACTACACCACTTTATTGATTATTCACCCTCTATGCCACCTTCCCATAGACGGCGCCAGTGTTAAAATGCACATTTACATTACACGCATTTTTAGGTTGTTTCGGGTTCTTGGGAGTGGTAGGGGTCTGATAAATCAGAGGCCCTGTAACTAATTTTTCCAATTAACTTATTCAAGCCGCAATACGTTAATGTCCAGCATTGAACTCTTATATGGGTTAATGTTAGGACTCTCATTAAACTTTTTCACGGTTCGTAACACAGGAGTTATTAATTACCATTGCATAGACTTATTATCCTTACTTAATCACACTGTGTTAATCACAACTTAATGGAATTAAACAAAGGTAAGAACAATAATACTCCGATCTCACAAATGCTGCACTACGACGACGTCTCCCCAGACCGCAATCGCCCAGATAGACAGTCTGGTGATCCCGCTTGTCGTTACCCGAGAGTCATCGGAATGTCTTTTCATTAATTGATAAGAAGATACATCACTTCGCAACGACCTTTTGGTTCGTGCGGGATAGGAAAATATAGGAATTATGAAAATACAGAATGCCAATCCGATGGCTTACACTTACATTGTAACTCTAAAAATTGCAATATAAAGTGTGTGCATGTGTGTGAGAGAGAGAGAGAATAAAAAATTTAAAGATGCAAAGCCTTAATCTGAATTTGTAAGAACCATTTTAATGCCACAAGAATTATTGAGCAAGGGCCTGAATGGAAGTATGGAAACCCAAAACCTGTACTTTAGAAGGCGAATAGCCAAAATGTGTAAATAGCATCCTTCCATTTTTTTTTCCTAGTGGATCATAGAATGTAAGTGTTTATCTATATGTTGAAATTCGGATGAACAGAAGATATGCCTTGAGTTCATAGAATCACATTCCTCTATTGTAAGTTGACTAAAAGTAAAGAAGTATGGAAGAGAGTATAAAGCAGCACGAAGGTTCTAACTGTTATACTAATAGACGCACTTCAAAATTCAACGTTTGAGAGAAGGCATGGATATGGCTGAACTTGTGGCATGCTACCAACTTTACCACATGGCTAACTTGACAAAGTCTAATGGCAGTAATGGCACGAACATGTCATACAAGATATCCACTATATTGTTGTTGGTCTGTAGCATGTTGGTCTGCTGCAAACCATGTAATCTACTAAAAAGAATTCAATGCTTAGGCCTGCATCTGATGATAATCTTTGCGGTATGTAAAATTTTGAGTGCTAAATGCCTCCACTACAGGCTGTTGGGTGACGCCGTTTAATTCTCCTCCGCTAGCATCATGCATAAATTGCAATGCTAACAGAGGAGAACTGGTAAGGCATTTGTCTCTTGAGGGAGAGGTTCAACGTTCAACTCTCGGAGAAGAGGCTAAGGTTCAATGATCAACCCTCTAACTCGACATGGGCTTTGGCCAGTGTAAAACAGATGTAACTCACTTGTAACTCTGTCCAACTTCTGCTTTGGGTGAGATAAGAGGGGTCTCATGGGTATTATGTCCATTCCCCTATACAATTGTTCTTTCAAAGTTAAAGCCGAGGAACTAGAATCGCTTGTAGCTCTTAGAACTTCTGCTTCATGAGATAAGGGGGGTCCTGTAGGTATTATTCCCATTCACCTATATAGTTGTTGTTTCAATAACTCTAAGCGGACAATAATTCTAGCATGTTTAGATTATTCTTACTTTCTTGGGATCGGATGTGGAAGACATCTCCTCTAAGAGCAGCAAAAATAACGTTTGCAGAGACGACATGCACATGTTAGATAGATGCATTATCTTGCAAGCCATGGGCTACGCATAACGTACGCCATTTGGAGTGGAATCGGACCGAGAGGTTGTAACATGTAGAGGGTGCAAGCCATGTACTCTATTATGAAGAATTCAAACCTTAGGCCTGATTCTGATGATAACATTTGCGGTATGTAAAATTATTAAGATTAAGAATTCAATCAAGATTACGCAGGTATTATCCCCATTCACCTGTACAGTTGTTCTTTCAAAGTTAGAGCCGGGGAATTAAATGCTTCTCGAACCTCCATTGAACAAAAAGAAAAAATTGCAATGCTAATATCAAATTAATATCATTACTATGGCCCCGAAATAAGATCATGATATCTTGTGTCTTCGTCTAGACGATGGTCAGATAGCCGTCCACTGTTTTGCTGGATCTAATGAATACTGATATTCAAATTGCTATTTCCATGTCTATCTACTCGTAAATCAACCTTGACAACCCGCAAATCCAACTTGTTCTCTTATTGCTATTCCATATTCTAAAGTAAAGTAGGTTCCCCAGATTACGATTAATTTTGTAAACCAGGGTACGAGCAGACGTAACAAAACTGCATTTCTTCTGAACCCAAACTCATGTTCATAAATTCGTTATGTAATTTTTTGAACCATAAATCATGTTCATAAAATCATGTTCAGAACCATAAAATCATGCACGTTACTTTTTGGACATGATGTGCTTGAATGCATACCGCGAAAATTATCCATTGCTCTGAAAATGCGTGTCTAATGTTTTCCAAACTTTTCTAGTGTTGTTGCGTCTATTTCCCGATGATTCCAAAAGAGGAGAAGATAAATCGGTGGCAACAAGTACGTAATTCAGCAAGCAGGATCATGTGTTATGGATAATCTAAGCGGACACAAATTCTAGCATTTCTAGAATATTCTTACTTTCTTGGGATCGGATGTCGCATAAGTGTCTTCCACTGGAAGACACGGTTTCATCCAGGACCTAAGCTTGCAGATCCTTTGAGAGTAATGGAAATGGGATCAACCGAGAATGAACGCAAGTATGATGTTACGAACGGACTTATACACATGCGTGAGCCGAACAAATTAAACAGAATTAGCGCAATTTTGTTGAGGAATCCATTATGGTAACTAACCTGACACATACTTCAGCAGGTGGAAAGTGCTGGCGTTCATGGCAGTCTGCAGTAAGGGCCGAAGAACTAGAGAGGGAACCAGTACTACCAAGTCTACATTCTTTTCCTTGCCGAAGTCCCAAGCGGCTTGCTCAGCCACTGCCTTCCCATAACAGTACCAGTTCTGTATACACAAGTACATAATCAGAGCAAAGACATGTCAACGGTAAGGCTCTACAGCCGAACAGCCAATTGAAGTACTGTACAACATCGAGCAGGAAAGCTAAGCGTGAAATGAAAAAGCGTGATGAAGGAAATGAGAAAGTGTCTGGTTCTCATAGATGATTGCGCCGCAGGTAATACAAATGCAATTATGTTTTCCTTCTCAAGCTTATACGTTGCACGTTCCAACTTAGGACGCATGATTGTGAATATTATTTATAAAAGTTTCAGGAACACGACTATTTGAATAGCATAATGCAAAATGGTAGGATACCTTCATTTCCTTGCAGTAATCCAGGTTGCTCCAAAAACTTTCCTCAACAACAATGGGATCCCTGTGTGGATCCATGGCAACTGCGCCGATAGATGAAGTCATGACAGCTCGCCGTACTCCCGCTTGCAGAGCTGCGTTTAACACATTTAGAGTGCCTTGTATCGAAGGATCAACCATTTGCACCTACAAGTGGACAGAACCATAACAAGCGTTCGTCCATATCACAAAGCTCCATCCGTGAAGGGGCTGGACATTTGACGAGAAAATTTCAATCGAAAGAGTCTCCTAAAAGAACAATGAACTTACCGGATCAGGAGATGCAAGATGGAAGACACCATCACATCTGCTAACGTCTGACTGAATGCTGTCGAAATACGTGAGATCGGCCTTCAAGAGCTGACGCCGTGAGTCAGCTCCATCAAACTGCCTGAGGTGCGAATTTTTGGGGTCGTTTGGATTAACTAACATCGTTAAAAGCATCGAAACATAATAACATTTAAAATACACAGAGTAAACGAAAAAGTACAGAAAAATGGAACTGGATATCGCTCGTAAAAAACGTGCCACCCATAGAGGAAGGACAGTTTCGATAGAAATATTACACAGACATTTTGACAAATCGTACTACCTGGGTTTCTTATGGTGCCTCTCACAACATAGCCCTTTTCGAGAAGGTCCTTGACAATCCAAGAGGCAATGAAACCGCCAGCTCCAGTAACACATACACGGGTAATACTATTTGTCACTCCTTCTAACCTTGGTGACCCCTCTCCTTGCATACTTCAACGGGTCCGTCGCAGTTCTCGGCGAGCTGTTGCTCCATCAGCTTTTTTCCTCCAGCATTTTGCTTACTTTCACGAATGTGCTCAATAATATGATTAAACGAGATTCAGTGGCACTCGCGCTATGCCTCTCAAACCGAGGGATTGGATGAAATGGAAGTGCCCCAAGTAGAAGATGGGATCGGTCACCAGTGGGTGGTTTAAGGTTATGTTGGCCTCGCTATTCCTATACTGAGCCTCACAACTCGAAGTGGCCATCGTAGGCTTCTTCTTGCTCAACTAAGATATATATGAGCAAGCAAAATCCACTAGTGGACACACGAGTCTCATAGCAACCAGTCGAGTGAGAGTCACAAAAAACATGTAAATCTAGCAGAAGTGATCCCCCCTTGGGATAAAAGAATCCAAGAAGTGAGGTACCACTCAAGTAGGAAAATATGCGCTTAACCACCTTCCAATGCTTGACACCTAGGCAATGCAGTTCTCGACGAGCTGTCCATCAACTTTTTTTCCTCGAGCATTTTTCTTACTTTCAGGAATGTGCTCAATAATATGTTTAAACAAATTACTTTCACTCACGCTATGCCTCTCACACCGAGGGATCTATCACCGGTGGGTGGTTTAAGGTTATGTTGGCCTGGCTATTCCTATCTAGAAAAGTCTTAAGTTCAAACAAATGATGTGAAAAGCTGTGATAGACTACGGTAAAGTAAGACCAAACGTAAAGATGCGAAA
The DNA here is from genome assembly GCA_020310875.1 of Ceratopteris richardii. Taxonomy (NCBI): domain Eukaryota; kingdom Viridiplantae; phylum Streptophyta; class Polypodiopsida; order Polypodiales; family Pteridaceae; genus Ceratopteris; species Ceratopteris richardii. The sequence continues at coordinate 122,464,354 of CM035410.1, read as the reverse complement.
AGATTATGTGTATTCTCTGTGAGTGAGTGTGTGTGTGTGTGTGAGAGAGAGAGAGAGAAGGCAGGAATTATTTACTTATAGAAATCCCCGATTTGTTTCTATGCAATGGAGAGGAACATACAAGTGAGCAAGGTAATGAGGACATGGACTCCTTCAATCAAGGTATGAATCCTGTCTCCCCTATCCACAGTGCAGTTGAGAAAGGGAAAGGTTTAGCTCAGGATAACCCTCACTTCATAAACATAGATATGCAAGACAATACGGATGGTGACTCGTTAGTTATTGATAGAAACTCCCTTTCTAACTTGTTGGAGTTCGAGTTCTGCAGAAGCACGCGAACATCACAAGAAAGAAGAAGAATCTTGGAGCACAACACACAATACTAAATGTATTACCACTAGAATGTACAAAGATAAGTGACCCATTAGGGCAATAGGCATATATATAATCTGGGGCAAAAAAGCCTCCTAAAGAGGGAAAAAAGTGCACAGTGGTCCTAGTGTTTCACACACATCACTACCTAAATATATCAACAAATCCCCCCTAGGAGTGATGCGGTGAACAAGGAGCTGGCACTCATGTATAAGCAAGTGCCAAGCTATGTGCAATCAATCCACAAAAGGAAGTATGCCCAAAGCTTTACACCAAGCTTCAACCTTCTCCCTAGGCAGAGCCTTCGTGAAAAAGTCTTCTATGTTCTCCTACATGGGCACATATGCCAAGTTGATCTCTCTAGCAGAGAACCTCTCCGTGACATAAATATAGTGCACCTCAATGTGCTTAGTGCAAGCATGGAACACAGGGTTCCTTGTAGCTGCCAATGCGCTCTGCCTGTCATTTAAGATGGTGGTGGCAGAAGATTGACCAACACCCAAATCAACGATAAGGCATCTAAGCCACACACACTAAAGAGCCATTGTGAAAGGTGCCCTATACTTAGCCTCACAACTGGAAGTGGCCATAGTAGGCTTCTTCTTGCTCAATTAAGATATACATGAGAAAGAAAAAGCCACTAGTGGACACATGAGTCTCATAACAACCAGCCCAGTCAGAGTCACAAAAAGCATGTAAATATGGCAGTCCCCCCTTGGGATAAAAGAATCCAAGTAGTCAGGTACCACTCAAGTAGCAAAAAGTCCTCTTAACCACCTTCCAATGCTTGACACCTAGGCAATGCATAAACCTACTCATCTTTGAGACAACAAACCAAAAATATGGCTAAGTAATGCATAAGTAAATCAAGCATCCAACAACCTACTGATAGAGAACAACATCAAATGCATCTCTAGCATCATGAAGACTCAATCATAAACCTGTCTCCATAGGGTTGGCAATAGGTTTACAATGTTCAAGGCCAACATCTTGCAATAATATTTCAATATATTTCGATTTACACAAAGCCATTCCACCATCAACTTGCATAAACTGAATGCTCAAATAATGATGCAAATGCCCCAAATTACACATCTCAAATAAGGCATGCAAATCAGCCTTTACGTCAACAATATGCTTGTTACGAGGACCAATGAACACCATGTCATCTACATACAAAAGAATGATCAGAAGAACATTATTAGCACGCTTAGCATATAAGGTGCTTTCAGTTGCACTGTTCTGAAAACCATGTGCAATCATATAGGCATGTATTTTTGCATACCAAGCCTGATGAAGGAAATGAGTAGGTGTCACAAAGCTCCATCCGTGAAGGGACTGAGATTTGATGAGAAAATTTCAATTGAAAGAGTCTCCTAAAAGAGCAATGAACTTACTAGATCAGGAGATGCAAGATGGAAGACATCATCACATCCACTAACGGCTGAATGAATGCTGTCAAAATCTGTGAGATCGGCCTTCAAGTGCTGAAGCCGTGTGTCACCTCCAGCAAACTACCTGGCATGCCAACTTTCAGGGTCTTCTGGATTAACCAAGATCGTTAAAAGCATTGAACCATAATAACATTTAAAATACACGAGTAAACAAAAAGTAGAGCAAAATGGAACTCGATAACGATCGTAAAAATTGTGCCACCCATAGAGCAAGGACAGTTTCAATAGAAATATTACACAGACATTTTGAAAAATTGTACTACCTGGGTTTCTTACGGTGCCTCTCACGACATAACCCTTTTAGAGAACGTCCTTGACAATCCAAGAGGCAATGAAATCGCCAGCTCCACTAACACATACGCATGTAATACTATTTGTCCCTCGTTCTACACCTTGGTGACTGCTCTACTTGCATACTTCAATAGGTCCCTCATAGTTCTCGACGAGCTGTTGCTCCATCAGCCTTTTTTCCTCCAGCATTTTGCTTACTTTAACGAATGTGCTCAATAATATGATTAAATGAGATACATTGGCACTCGCGCTATGCCTCTCAGACCGAGGGATTGGATGAAATGGAAATGCCGTGACTAGAAGATGGGTTCAGTCACCGATGGGTGTTTAATGTTATTTTGACCTCGCTATTCCTATACTCAGCCTCACAACTAGAAGTGGCCATAGTAAGCTTCTTCTTTCTCAACTAAGATATACATGAGCAAGCAAAAGCCACTAGTGGACACACGAGTCTCATAGCAACAAATCTAGTGAGAGTCACAAAAAGCATGTAAATCTGACAGTAGTGATCCCCGTTGGGATAAAACAATCCAAGTAGTCAGGTACCACTCAAGTAGCAAAAAATGTGCTTAACCACCTTTCAATGCTTGACACCTAGGTTCTCGAGGAGTTGTCCATCAGCTTTTTTACCTCCAGCGTTTTTCTTACTTTCACGAATGTGCTCAATATTATGATTAAACAAATTACTTTCACTTGCGCTACGCCTCTCAGACCGAGGCATCGGTCACCCATGGGTGATTTAAGGTTATGTTTTCTTGTCTATTCCTATCTAGAAAGTCTTAAGTTCAAAGAGATGATGTGAAAAGATGTGATAGACTACGGTAAAGTAAGACCAAACGCAAAGATGTGACAAGACTATGTGTATTCTCTATGAGCGAGTGTGTGTGTGTGTGTGTGTTAGAGAGAGAGAGAGAGAAAGAGAGAGAGAGAGAGAGAGAGAGAGAGAGAGAGAGAGAGAGAGAGAGAGAGAGAGAGAGAAGGTGGGAATCAGTTACTGATAGAAATCCCCAATTTGTTTCCATGCCATGGAGAGGAACATACAAGTGAGAAAGGTAACGAGGACATGGACTCCTTCAATGAAGGTATGAATCATGTCTCCCCTATCCACATTGCAACTGAGGAAGGGAAAGGTTTAGCTGAGGATAACCCTCACTTGTTGGAGTTCGAGGTCTGCGGAAGCATGAGAACAAGACAAGAAAGAAGAAGAAGCTTCGAGCACAACACACAATACTAAATGTATTACCACTAGAATGTACAAAGATAAGTGACCCGTTAGGGCAAGGCATATATATATGCCGAGGGAAAACAACCTCCTAAAGAGGGAAAAAAGTGTCCGGCGGTCCTAGTGTTTCACACACATCAGTACCTAAATATATCAACGAATCCCCCCTAGGAGTGATCCTGTGAACAAGGAGCTGACACTAATGTATAAGGAAGTGCCAAACTATGTGGAATCAATCGACACAAGGAAGTACGCCCAAAGATTTGTGAAAAGCTTCAACCTTCTCCCTAGGCAGAGCCTTCGTGAAAAGGTCTTCTATGTTCTCCTACATGCGCACATATGCCAAGTTGATCTCTCCAATAGAGAACCTCTCCCTGACATAATTATAGTGCACCTCAATGTGCTTAGTGCAAGCATGGAACAAAGGATTCCTCGTAGCTACCAATGCGCTCTGCGTGTCAATCAAGATGGTGGTGGCAGAAGATTCGACAACACCCAAATCAGCCATAAGCCATCTAAGCCACACACACTCAACAGTCATTGTGTAAGCTACAGTATACTCAGCCTCACAACTAGAAGTGGACACAGTAGGCTTCAACTTGCTCAACTAAGATATACATGAGCAAGAAAAAGCCACTAGTGGACACATGAGTCTCATAGCAACCAGCCTAGTCAGAGTAACAAAACGCATGTAAATATGGTAGTAGTGATCCTCCCTTGGGATAAAAGAATCGAAGTAGTCGGGTACCACTCAAGTAACAAAAGATCCCCTTAACCACCTTCCAAAGCTTGACACTTGGGCAATGCATAAACCTGCTCATCTATGAGACAAGAAACCAAATATATGGCTACATAATGCATAAGTAAATCAAGCATCCAACAACCTAGTGATAGAGAACAACATCAAATGCATCTCTAGCATTTTGAAGAATCAACCATAAACCTATCTCCATAGGATTGGCAATAGGTTTACAATGTTTAAGGCCAATATCTTGCAATAATATGTCATTATATTTTGTTTGACACAAAGGTATTGCAACGTCAACTTGCATTAACTGAATGCCCAAATAATGATGCAAATGCCCCAAATTAGACATCTCAAATAAGGCATGAAAATCAAGCTTAAAATCAACAGTATGCTTGTCACAAGGACTAGTGAGAAGCCTGTCATCAACATACAAAACAATGATCAGAAGAACATCATTATCACGCTTAACATATAAGGTGCTTTCAGTTGGACTGTTTTGAAGACCATGAGCAATCAAATAGGCATGGATTTTTTAATACCAAGCACGTGGTGGTTGCTTTAAACTATATAATGCCTTCTTTAACTTGCACACATGGTTTTCTGCCCTTTCTGCATAATGCCACAGGGCTGGAAAACATACACTTCTTCATCCAAGTCACCATTCAGACTGCTGTTTTAATATCCAACTGATGTACATTCTAACCACGATGAGCTACAAGTGCATAGATGCTACGAACTTTGCTTTAAATGGATATACCCATGAATGCTTTGAAAAATCATCAATGAAAGTCACAAATTAAAGATAGTGTCCAAAAGAAGATGTCTACATAGGACTACAGACATCACTACATACAAGCTGCAATTTGTGAGTAGCTCAAATTGAACCATCTTTTGAGAAGGATGAACGCTACATTTTGCATAAAATACAGGCTTCAGAAACATGTTTATGGAGTGCCTCAAGTTTTGGCAAAGAGGACACTATTTCAGATTTATACAGGCCTAGCAAACTAGCCAAATTCAAATGACCAAAGTGTGCATGACAAAGCTTTGCATCTAACGTAGCCTGAGAATCATGTACTGCACATGTTGAATCATTCATAGATTTTTCATAGTGTATGAGCTTATACAGCCCACAACATAAAATGCTAGAATCAATAATCACGTCCGCATTCAGGAGATCATTAACCAGACATCTATCATCAACAAATTTCACAACCAAGCCAATCTTGGCTAAAGTTGAAAGTGATAATAGATTCTTCTTGATCCTTGCCACAAATAGAGTATCCAATAATATTATGAAAGAACTACCATCAGCAATAGTCATAATGATCTTACCAACTCCCATGATAGGATAAGAGGAGTTATTGGCACATGTGACAATATTCCTTGTAGGGGCAGGCTAGAGTGAAGTGAAGAACCTACACTGCTAGGTAATATGTTTTGGTTGCCCCACTATCAAAGTACCAAATATCTGAGTCTACTGGAGACATACACTGTTCAGGAGAGGATGGGTAAAAATTGTAAACAATAGTAAACATCCATTCTTTGTTCTGCACTAAATAAGCAGACTCTGTTTTCGATGTAGATGCCTCTACAATAACCATTCCAGCCTCTTTTTCTTTGCCTCTTTTGCAGCAAGTTTTGGACAATTCTTTATGACATGATCATTTTCTTTACAATACTTGCAAAACAATTTTTGCTTTTTTGTTTTCTTCTCTTCGTTGTTTTCCTTCTTTGATTGTGTAGAATTATTAGTAGAAGAGCTCCATTTATCTTTGCGATTTTGATTAGCTAGGAAAGCTTGATCTACAACATGCATAATGGACCTGTTCTGCCTATACTGATCTTCCTGCGATAGAATAGAGACTAACTCCTCAAAGATTAAGGCACTTGAATTGCCTTTCATCATCAAACAAAGAGTAGAATAAAAACTCGGGTATGAATGGGGAAGACCATTTAGAAGAATCTACACAAGTGAACTGTCACGCAAGACATCATTAGCAAAAAACAACATCAGAGCTAATGCTAACACATTTTCAGCCAAAATAGAAACTATTTGAAGCACATAAACACTTCAAACTTTTATTTCCATAGATACGCCCATTCATGTATGGAAAATCATCGATAAAAGTCATGAATTTAATGTAGTTCCCAAAAGAGAGTGTCTGCATAGGACCATAGACATCACTCTAAAGAAGCTGTAATTTTTGAGTAGCTGCATCTTAACCATCTTTTGGGAAGGAGGAATGCTGAATTTTGCCAAAGAATAAAGCATTTACAACCATTTTTACAAGGTGCCTTGAGTTTGAGTAGGGAGGACACCATTTTACATTTCTATAGGCATAGCAAACTAGCATAATTAAGATGACCAAAGCATGCATGCCAAAGCTTTGCATCTAACATAGCCTAAGAATCTTGAACTGTATGTGTTGCTTCATTCACAAATTTTGCATATAATGTGAGCTTATATAGATAATGGAATAAAATGCTAGAAGCAACAATAACCTCGCCATTAGATAAGCCATGAAATGTACATTTGTCATCAACACATTTCACAACCAAGCTAATCTTGTCCAATGCTGAAACTGGTAACAATTTTTTCTTGATCCATGGCACAAAAGCAGCATCTGCTTATGTGAAAGAAATACCATTAGTATTAGTCAAAATGATCATAACAACTCCCATTATAGGATAAGAGGAGTTGTTAGCACCTGTGATAGTATTCCTTGTAAAGGCTAGCTTAAGTGAACGATAGAGAGTGCACTGCGAGGTAATATGTTTGGTTGCCCTACTGTCAAAGTACCAAACATCTTTGTCTACTATAGACATACATTGTTCATGCGAAGTTGGTTCATAACTGCACATAGTAGTAAATGCTTGTTCTTCATTTTGCAAAAGATTAGGCGACTCTATTTTAGGTGTAGAGGCCTCTACAACAACCATTCTAGCCTCTTTTTTCTTTGCCACTTTTACAGCCAGTTTTGGACAACTCTTTATAACATGATCATTTCCTTTATATTATTTGCAAAAATAATTCTCCTTTTTTGTTTTCTTCTTGTCTTTGTCTTCCATTTCGACAATGCAAAATTAGCAGAATTCAACTTCCTATTAGATGAGCTCCATTTACCTTTTCTTTTCTCACTAGCTAAGAAAGTGTTGGCATTAGACATCTCGGGAAGCTTGCAAACAACACAAGGAAGAATAGGTTTTCAGTCTTCAAGACCAAAATGCTACAATAATGTGTCAATATATTTCGCTTGGCACAAAGCTATTATGCCATCAACACACATAAATTGAACTCCCAAATAATGATGCAAATGCCCCAAATCCGACATCTCAAATGAGGCATGCAAATCATCCTTAAAATCAGCAATATGCTTCTCAATAGGACGAATGAGTAGCATGTCATCAACATAGAAAACAATGATTAGAATCACATCATTAGCACGATTAACATATAAGGTGCTCTCAGTTGGAGTATGCTCAGAAGTATGTGCAATCAGATAGGCATGTATTTTTTATACCAAGCATGTGGTGCTTATTTCAAACCATATAAGGACTTTTTCAACCTACACGCTTGGTTTTCATGCCCTTTCTAGACAAAGCCACGGGGCTGAAAAACATACACTTCTTCATGCAAGTCACCATTCACAAATGTAGTTTTAATGTCCAATTGATGTACATTCCAACCATGATGACCTGCAAGTGCACAAATGCTACAAACAATAGTGATTCGACATGTAGGTGCAAAGGTCTCATCAAAATCAATGCCTCTTTCCTATGTATAACCCTTTACAACAATCCTAGCCTTATATCTAGCAACTCTTCCATCATGCTTATCCTTCAGCATGCCACATATACTCCTTGTAGGGTTTTATTTGCATTCATTTGTTGTATTGGGAGTTTGATCATAGGATCATCCCCTAATGTAAGTTGCAGAGTATTTAACTTTGTAAAAGATCAAAGTAAAAGGCCTAGAAGCCACAAGTTAGACATGGTTGGGATTGATTCTCAATCAATCAATCAAAAGGTAGATGTGATCTCAAAATTTCTCTTTTCGTAGATTGTAGAAAAAGATGCCAATCAATCTAAACTTAGAAATCTGCATAATTTCGAATTTAAATCCTTGAAGAAAAGGCGTGTCCATGTACTCAAGATTCTATATAATGACTCCACAACATTGTTACACTAAGTAGCCTGACGATTTGAAGCAATACATATACTTCGTGTTCATTGCTTGGTGCCACTTCAGTTTACTACTACTTCTTCCTCAGATTCACTCAATGTGCAAAGCATGCTGCTCTCTCCGAGGAGCTCCAAATCCAATGGTCAAGGTCTCATTGGAAAGGTATATTAGGGTCTAATTTATGCCTATAAAGTTTCATAGCATTTGGCTCATTAATTTCGAAGACATGTAAGATTTTCAGTCTCAAGGTCATTCTCTACAACTCCTGAAATTTGGGGATGGCACTAGTTGAGTATTAAGGTGATTGCTGCTTGTATAGTTCAAGTTAATTAAGGCTTTTATGAATTATAGAAATCCAACCCTATGTATGAAACTACCTTAAGAGGAATTTTTCCAATTGTTACTATGCTCTCTGCTCTTAGTGTTTGAAGTCACAACTTCTATCCATATTTATAATGTTTTTATGAGCTAGTCATCATCCAGGTTATCTGTTCTCCATCAACTTGTTCTTGTTGATATTCCAAATTATCTATTGGGATTTATTGTACTAAACACAAGCTTCCAAGATATAATTTACATATCCAAAGAGCTAGGTGTGGTGCTATGCTGGTTTGCTGGACCAACTTCATGACTTGAGAACTTATCTTTCTAAGCCTCTCCTAGCTTCTCCAACTTCTTATAATGGTATCAGAGCAACTTCAGGATGGGAGGTGGCTTTCCATCAATGATTGAGAAGCTTGATAGAAACAATTACACTACTTGGAAAATCAAAATGGAGGCTTAGTTTCAAGGATGATACCTACATGGGCTTGTATCAGGTAATGAAGCAATGCCTATTCCAAGATCCAAGGGAGGACCTATTCAAGAGGAAACACACTTTGGTGTGCAAGGGATGCTCAAGGAAGGTCATATATACTCAAATCTATCTCTCATTTTCTACTATCACATATTAGAGGATGCAAGACATCTCAAGAGACTTCCGATGTTGTAAAGACTTTTTTTTACTAGTACAAAGGAAAGGAAAAACCATCTTTGGAATGAGTTCAACCCAATGAAGAAGAGCCCAAAACAAACCACCACCGAGTTTGTTACAAACTTCATGGAGGTTTCTAATCAATTGGCATCCATTCGAGAGCTCATTGAAGAAGATGCCATCACTAGGCAAATTCTCAATGGGATTAGAGGTGCAAGCAATGGCAATCTTTCACCACATCCTATGATCTCATCATGGATGTGCAAACTCTAGACTTCAACATCCCTCTTGGACAACACTTCAATCAAGAGGCCAAAACTAGCATAAAGGAAGGTATCTCCTATCATGGTAATTCAACTAGTGCTCTATATGCAGATACGAAGGACAAGAATCTGAAACGCAAGTTGAAGGAAGAAGATGAAGAGGAGACTTCCTAAGCCAACTTTGCAGGCATGAGGGAACGGAAGAAGAAAGGACCAAAGCATGACAAGAACAAAGGCCAGAATGTTCAACCTTGTTTTATTTGTGAGGAGGCCAATCATACCACTCAAAATTGTTGGTTGAATGCGAAGACCGAGAAAGGAAGTGGATGAGGTGGTTATGGTAGCAATACAGGCAAAGGTGGACACAACTTCAACAATAACAATAGAGGCCATCACAGAAGGGACTACAACAATTATTCTAAAGATCAACAACATAAAGACTCATTGCTCTTGATGAATCTTAGACAAAAGGAAGGTAAAGAGGATGATCACTTATTCTACATAGATTTAGGATGTTCAAATCATGTTGTAGGCAACATAGCACTCTTATCTAATTTGGAAGGTCCAAAGCATAGACATGAAGTTCAAATATGAGATGATACAAAGCACAGAAGATTTGTAATGTCATAGCTTCCAATGGAAGGAGAAATATTCTAAGCAAGGTACTCTATGTTCCCACTATCACTAAAAACCTAATAAGTGTAGTAAAAATCGTTGAAAAAGGCTTGCAATTTAGGTTCACCCAGCATGGATCTTTTGTGCAAGATCCATGTCAAAGCTCCAGAACATAGCTAGAGGTGAGAAGAATGGTAGTATCTTTACTTTTGAAGTAGGAGAAACCAAAAACATAGCTCTATTCAACTTTGGGTTTCAAACCCTAAGTGAGCTTGAAGTGTGGCATAAGAGGCTAGCTAATGTGAATGAAAGATCCTTGAAAGATATATGCAGGGATCAAAGTGTTCTAGGACTCCCAAACATATCAAAGCAACACATGATCAATAGATGTGATGCATGTTAGATTGGGAAGGCACAAAGACAACCATTCAACCACAAAGGCTACATCCACAACAACTTATTGGACTTAGTACATATATATGTATGGGGACCAAGTCAAGAACCTTCATTGCTAGGATCGATGTATTATGTCTCATTTAATGATGACCATAGTGGATGCACTATTCTATACTTTATCAAGAGCAAGAATGAAATGTTTGATTGCTTCAAAACGTATCTTACATATGTGGAGAATCATACAGGTAGATCACTCAAGAAGCTTGGATGTGATGGAGGGGAAGAATACTTCTTCAAAGAGTTTGATGAGTTCTTGCAAGATAAATGTATCAAAACGGAAGTGGCTACCACGTACTCTTCTCAACTAAATGGAATTGCAGACAGGAGAAACAAGACATTGCTTGGATAAGCGAGAAAAATTCTTGAAGAGAAAAGGTTCACACATTATCTATGGGTAGAGGCTATCTCAACTATTGTGTACCTTGTCAATAGACTACCATCCAAATCACTTCAGCGTATGACTCCTTATGAAGCATGGTATGGAAGAAAACCTAGTGTTGTACATTGCAAGGTGTTTGGTTGTTTAGCTTATGTTCATGTACCATCACAAATACGAGGTAAGCTAGATGAAGTGGCAACAAAGGAAATATTTATTGGGTATGACTCAAATCAGATATTTTACAGGTTTTATAATCCTTGAACCAAGTAATTCACTACAAGTAGAGATTTTGTGTTTGACGAACAGAGGTCTTGGTATGATGAAAACAAACAAAAGATAACTCTACCATATGATCTTGATTCTGACTCTCATCAAATAGGAAGCAAGCATGATACACAGGTCCACGATCCAAGAATTGATATAGATGATGACCAAGATGAAATGGGAAAGGATTACAAACTATAGAAGTCAAGAGGAAAAGCAAAGATGGAGTGTGGAGAATGCTCCAAGCAAGCACCTAGAAGGTCAACAAGAGAGAAGAAACAACCAAAAGATATGGATATGATTCCAAATTTTTTACAAAGCATTCAATCTACTTGGAAAAAGCCTTAATTTCCGAGGAACCCTCAACCTATGAAGAGGCAAGGGTAAAGCCTAATTGGTAAAATTCCATGAAAGAAGAAATAGATGCATCGAAGGAGATGAGCACTTGGGATTTGGTTCCAATTACATCCAATCAAAAGGTAATTTGGTGCAGATGGGTATATAAAGTTAAAAGAAACTTAGATGGATCAGTTTGGAGGTAAAAGCTAAGATTAGTTGCCAAAGGATGCTCACAAAACTCATGGTATAGACTATGAGGAAACATTCTCACCAGTTGCAAAGATGACTACAATCAGAACATTGATAAGTGTAGCTGCTACAACGAATTGGAGACTCCTCTAGATTGATGTGAAAAATGCATTCATAAATGGTTAGATAAGTGAAGAGGTATACATGTCACAACCTCTAGGTCTTGAAAACCCTTATCATGCATCTTATGTTTGCAGACTTAAGAAAGCATTGTATGGATTGAAACACATGCAAGAGGATTTCAATATGAGTGACTTAGGTGAGCTCACATATTTCCTTGGTATGAAAATGATTTATTTAGATGAAGGGATGTATCTCACTCATTGAAGATACATTGAAGACCTAATTTTCAAGTTCAAAATGGAGAGCACAAAGCTTGCAAGTACATCTTTGAAGATGAATCATAAACTTAGTGCATATGAAGGTGAGAAAATTGAAGATGTTAAAGAATATCAAAGCTTGGTAGGTAGCCTAATATATGCTACTCATACAAGACCAAACATATCATATAGTGTCGGAGTGCATAGTCAGTTCATGCACTCACCTAGAAGGCCACACATGGATACAGATGTAGATTGGGCAGGAGTTAAGGATGATAGAAGAAGTATCTCTGGTTACTTAGCATTTGGAGGTTCAAAGCTAGTGACATGGAGTTCCAAGAAGCAACCAACAGTTTCTTTATGCTCAATGGATGCACAATACAAAGATTTGACCATAGCAACTCAAGAGGCAATATGGTTAAAATCATTGTTTATAGATTTGGGACTTGTAAGTTCCAAACCTCACTAACTTGGAGATAATGTAAGTTCCATACATTTGGTTGCAAATCCAAGTTTTCATGCAAGGATAAAGCACATAGAAATCCACTACCACTTTGTAAGAGAGAATCTTATGGCAAAGGAAATTGACATTTCATTTGTTTCTACTCAGAAGCAAATAGGAGACATGATGAAAAAGGGACTTGATGGGATAAAGCTTTGTAGATTCAAAGCTATGGCACTCTTAAAATAACTAATCTTTGAACTTAAGCTACAAGGGTGTGAAACTAACGACTTAGGCTAGGACCTCGAAACATGATTTACACTAGCTGCAGAAGATGTCAATCCGTGTTGCCCAGTCGCTTGCCTAAGCACAAATTCATAAGATTCGATACGATAGATTTTGAGTATATTTTCCCAATGTGTTGGTGCTTTCTACTCAATCATTTGGTTACTTATTAAATTCAATAATTTACCCTTGTCTTTTTTTTCATCAACATCAAGAATGGACTTGCAAATTTGGAATTTATCATTTTATAATATATTTATATGCTTATTTTAGGTTTTCATACTTGATTTATGGATCTCCACACATGGTTCTTAGGGTTTGTTATACTTTTTAGCTCGTTTGGTCTTTCCAAGTCTAAAGGGATTATAGCAAGAATTTCAGCCACAAGCTCATGTACTCTAGAACACATGGTAGAGAACACACCTTGCTTCATAGAATTCTTCAAAAGGCTCCTAAAAGTCACCCAAAACAACTTAAAATTATAGAAATCGAACTCAAAATTTAACAAAATAGGTTGTCTATTGTGATATTTGGGATCTTTCATGATATTGCACCATTGGGATAGAGGGGTTTTTTGTGAGAGAAGGGTCAACCATGATAGATGTGATGATAGATAGGGTCTATCACCATGCTCAACCAGAGCGTATTGTAATGAAGAACAATGTTCTATTGACTTTTTGTTGTTAGAGATCATATTGTAATGATGGATAGTATTCTAATGAGTTTTTGTTATGTTGTGTTTCTTTATTGTAATGATGGAAGGGTCTATCACAATAAAGGCTCTTTAGCATGATAGATAGTGCTATCAAGTAGCACTCTATCATGATGGATGGGTGGTCTATCATGATGCTTGAGCTTCTATCGTGGCAATAGTAGGTTGTGATGGTTAGGCTCATCAGGGAGTGTCCTCTATTGTGATAGAGAGATTCTATCCTGGTGGTGGTAAAATATTCGGATACAACATCACTTGCGATTGAGGCCTTCCATCACAATAGACCAAGATCATTGAATTTGAGGACAAAATGTATTGCACTACAACAGTGCTATTAAGACCTCTATTGCGATAAACGTTTTGTATCAAAAAATTGTGTTTGTTGATCTATCACAATAGACCTACTCTATAGTACCTGGATCCATGCAGAGGCCTATCTCACTTGCAAAGCCTGTTGAAGCTCATGATGACCAAAACTTTGTAAGAAATTACAATAAAATAGCACATATACTCTCTCTCTCTCTCATAGATCCCCACACATGAATGAGGCAAACGAAGGCTGAAGCACGTTTCATGTACGTAGCGGTGATTTTTTCTTGACGAAGGAGAAGGAAAGAGGAGGTGTGGGAGGGTTAATGAGGTGATAGGAGTGTAAATTGGTTGGAAAAAACCAAAAATCTACTTACCAAGCAACTCCAACATCTCTTCTCTACCTAATCTTACCATCACACATAAGATGAGGTTTCTTACTTGTATGGCATTCATCTGGCTCATTTTGCATCAAGGATTTTCTACCATAACGAAGTTTGGAAATTTGCAATTGGAGTATTCATGGTCTTTTAGATTGTAACGACCTATGAGGATGAACCTTGTCTTTTCCCTGGATTGTATTGCTTATATGAAGCAATTCAAGCTTTGTGCAAACAAGTGTGTCACTCTTTTTCTTAGATTCATATTAATTCTCCTCCTATAAAGTAGACAATTGCAACGGTATCCACTTCGTATATTCATACCCAAGAGCTAAGCTTGGATTCTAATCAACCGCTAAGTGTGGGGATTATAGAGAGGCTTTGTTAGCTCGTTTGAACTCCTTCACTTTGTATTCCTATTATATGTTACATTGTAACTCTAAAAACTACAATATAAAGTGTGTGTGTGTGTATGTGTGAGAGAGAGAGAGAGAAAGAGAGAGAATCAAAAACTAAAAGATGCAAAGCCTTAATCTGAATTTGTAAGAACCATTTTAATGCCACAAGAATGATTGAGCAAGGGCATGAATGGAAGTATGGATACCTAAGACCCGTACTTTAGAAGGCGAATAGCCAAAATGTGTAAATAGCATTATTCCATTTTTTTTCCTGGTGGATCATAGAATGTAAGTGTTTATCTATATGTTGAGATTCGGATGAACAGAAGATATGCCTTGAGCTCATAGAATCACATTCCTCTCTTGTAAGTTGACTACTATATCTTACACGCTCTTCCTCAAGTAAATGAGTTCAAGATTTGATTGCTTTTCATCAAAAAATTAAGACTCAAAAATTGCATCATAAATAATATTATCATTGAGAAGTAAAGCAAAACAAAACTAACAAAGATATAAACATGGTTCAGGCACCAAAAATTAGAAGCTATATCCGCCTTCAAGCTAGAGAAAGAAATGAAGTAAAGAAGTATGGAAGAGAGTATAAAGCAGCACGAAGGTTCTAACTATTATACTAATAGACGCACTTGAAAATTCAACGTTTGAGAGAAGGCATGGATATGGCTGAACTTGTGGCATGCTACCAGCTTTACCACATGGCTTACTTAACAAAGTGTGATGGCAGTAATGGCAGGGACATGCCGTACAAGATATCCACTATATTGTTGTTGGTTTGTAGCATGTTGGTCTTCTGCAAACCATGTAATCTACTAAGAAGAATTCAATCCTTAAGCCTGCATCTGACCATAATCTTTGCGGTATGTAAAATTTTTAGTGTTAAATACCTCCACTACAGGCTATTGGGTGATGCCTTTTAATTCTCCTGTGTTAGCATCATGCGAAAATTGCAATGCTAATAGAGGAGAACTGCTAAGGCATTGGTCTCTTGAGGTTGAGGTTCAATGTTCAACCCTCGAACAAGAGGCCAAGGTTCAATGTTCAACCCTCTAACTCGACATGGGCTTTCGCGAGTGTAAACCAGATGTAGCTCACTTGTAACTTTGTCTAACTTCTGCTTTGTGAGATAAGAAGGGTCTCACGGGTATTATGCCCATTCCCCTAAACAATTGTTCTTTCAAAGTTAAAGGCGGTGAACTAGAATCGCTTGTAACTCTTAGAAATTTTATCTCATGAGATAAGGAGGGTCCCGTAGGTATTATTCCCATTCACCTATATAGTTGTTCTTTCAATAACTCTAAGCGGACAATAATTCTAGCATTTTTAGATTATTCTTACTTTCTTGGGATCGGATGTCGCAGACATCTCCTCTATGAGCCACACTTCTAGTGCATGCTTTTGCAACATCCCTCACATCGACATAAGCTTGCACCAGATTGGCATAACTCTTTGCATATCCTGTGAGAGTAATGGAAATGGGATCATTATAATGTAATGGACGAACAAGATAAACACAATTACATGGAAAGCGCTGGCATTCAGGGCAAGTTGCAATAAGGGCCCAAGAACTAGAGAGGGGACCAGTACTACTAAGTCTACATTCTTTTCCTTCGAGAAGTCCCAAGCAGCTTGCTCAGCCACTGCCTTCCCATAACACTACCAATTCTGTATACACAAGTACATAATCATAAAAAACAACTGAGAGAATAAGATCAAAATGCACCTTTCCACTGACTTACAAGGTGATACTAAAATAATGATAAAAACGATCAACATGGTTTAGGCACCAAAAATTATAAGCTATATTCGACCTCAAGCTAGAAAAAGAAATGAAGAAGTAAAGAAGTATGGAAGAGAGAATGAAGCAATACGAAGGAATGGCATGGATTATAGGTTCTAACCGTTATACTAATAGACGCGCTTCAAAATTCCACGTTTGAGAGAAGACATGGATATGGGTGAACTTCTGGCATGCTACCAACTTCTCTTTTTGATACAAAAAGGTGTCTTTTGATGGGTCAAGCTTTACCATCTTTGCAATGTATGAACACATGTAATAATAAGATGCCAAGATTCGCCACACATCTATATGTGTAATCGAACCTCCTCCTATAATGAAGAAATAGTTTAACCGTGTAAACGTCTCTTGTGGGTGTTGACATGTCCCTGGTCTTGTTTCTTCACGCTATTCTTCTGTGCTTAACCACATGGCTTCAAATCTACCACCAATTTTCAGAAGAGTCTGGTGAAATGAGGCTCAGTTGGCAAACGAGAGCGACAAGATAAAGTGGAAAACGAAAACCTAACATGAAGGCAAGCACGCATATAGTGGCCATCAGCATGATTGCATATCCCTGCAGGCTGCCATGTGTAGTTCACTTGTTCTATAAGCAGCAAAAATAACATCTCCAAAGACGACAGACACATGTTAGATAGATGCATTATCTTGCAAGCCATGGGTTACACATAACGTACGCCATATGGAGTAGAATCGGACCGAGAGGCTGTAACATGTAGAGGGTGCAAGCCATGTAATCTATTAAGAAGAATTCAAACCTTAGGCATGCATCTGATCATAATCTATGCGGTATGTAAAATTATTAAGATTAAGAATTCAATCAAGATTACGCAGCTATTATCCCCATTCACCTATACAGTTGTTCTTTCAAAGTTAAAGTCGGGGAACTAGATGCTTGTCGAACCTCCATTGAAAAAAAAAAGAAAAAATTGCAATGCTAATATCAAATTAATATCATTACTATGGCCCCGAAATAAGATAATGATATCTTGTGTCTTCGTCTAGACGATGGTCAGATAGCCGTCCAGTGTTTTGCTCGATCTAATGAATACTGATATTCAAATTGCCATTTCCATGTCTATCTACTTGTAAATCCAACTTGACAACTTGCAAATCCAACTTGTTCTCCTATTGCTATTCCATATTCTAAAGTAAAGTAGGTTCTCCACATTACGATTAATTTTGGAAAACAGCGTACGAGCAGACGTAACAAAACTGCATTTCTTCTGAACCTAAAATTATGTTCATAAATTCGTTATGTAATTTTTTGAACCATAAATCATGTTCATAATTTTTTGGACATGATTTGCTTGAATGCATACCGCGAAAATTATCCATTGCTCTGGAAATGCGTGTCTAATGATTCCAAACTTTTCCAGTGTTGTTGCGTCTGTTTACCGATGATTCCAAAAGAGGTGAAGATAAATCGGTGGCAACAAGTATGTAATTCAGCAAACAGGATATGTGTTATGGATAATCTAAGCGGACAATAAGTCTTACTTTCTTGGGATCCGATACTGAGGATATAGTTCAGCAAGGATGTCGCAGACATCTCCTCTATGAGCCACACTTGCAAAAGCATGCATTCTCCTGTATGTCGCAGACGCGTGTCTAATGTTCTCCAGACAAAAAGAGGTGAAGATAAATCGGTGGCAACACGTATTGATAATCTAAGCAGGATCACGTGTTATGGATAATCTAAGCGGACAATAATTCTTGGGATCGGATACTGAGGATATAGTTCAGCAAGGATGTCGCATAAGTATCTTCCACTGGCAGACACGGTTTCATACAGGAGAATGCATGCTTTTGCAACATCCCTCACATCGACATAAGCTTGCACCAGATCGGCATAAGTCTTCGCAGATCCTGTGAGAGTAACAGAAATGGGATCATTATAATGGAATCTGTATGAAAATATAAACCGAGAATGAACGCAAGTATGATGTAACGAACGGACTTATACACATGCGTGAGCCGAACCAGTTAAACAGAATTAGCGCAATTTTGTTGAGGAATCCATTATGGTAACTAACCTGACACATACTTCAGCAGGTGGAAAGTGCTGGCGTTCATGGCAGGCTGCAGTAAGGGCCCAAGAACTAGAGAGGCAACCAGTACTACCAAGTCTACATTCTTTTCCTTGGCGAAGTCCCAAGCGGCTTGCTTAGTCACCGCCTTCCCATAACAGTACTAGTTCTGTATACACAAGTACATAATCAGAGGAAAGACATGTCAACGGTAAGGTTCTGCAACTGAACAGCCAATTGAAGTACTGTACAACATCGAGCAGGAAAGCTAAGCATGAAATGGAAAAGCCACAAGGCAGTATTTCAAAAGATTCATAGGGGCGTGATGAAGGAAATGAGAAAGTGTCTGGCTCTCATAGATGATTGCGCTGCACGTAATACAAATGCAATTATGTTTTCCTTCTCAGGCTTATACGTTGCACGTTCCATTATTCATTAACGTTTCAGCAACACGACTATTTAAGTGACATAATGCAAAACGGTAGGATACCTTCGTTTCTTTGCAGTAATCCAGCTTGCTCCAACAGCTTTCGTCAACAGGGTGCTCCATGGAAACTGCGCCGATAGATGAAGTCATGACAACTCGCCGATAGATGAAGTCATTACAACTCGCTGCGTTAACAACATTTAGAGTGCCTTGTATCGAAGGATCAACCATTTGCACCTACAAGTGGACAGAACCATAACAAGCGTTCGTCCATATCACAAAGCTCCATCCGTGAAAGGGCTGAGATTTGACGAGAAAATTTCAATCGAAAGACTCTCTAAAGAACAATGAACTTACCGGATCAGGAGATGCAAGATGGAAGACACCATCACATCCGCTAACGGCTGACTGAATGCTGTCGAAATCCGTGAGATCGGCCTTCAAGAGCTCAAACCGTGTGTCAGCTCCATCAAACTGCCTGGCGTGCGATTTTTTGGGGTCGTCTGGATTAACCAGGATCGTTAAAAGCATCGAAACATATTAACATTAAAAATATACGAGGAAACGAAAAAGTACAGAAAAATGGAACTGGATAACGCTCGTAAAAATCGTTCCACCCATACAGCAAGGACAGTTTCGATAGTAATATTACACAGACATTTTGACAAATCGTACTACCTGGGTTTCTTACGGTGCCTCTCACGACATAGCCCTTTTCGAGAAGGTCCTTGACAATCCAATAGGCAATGAAACCGCCGGCTCCAGTAACACATACGCGGGTAATAGTATTTGTCACTCCGTCTGCACCTTGGTGACCGCTCACCTTGCATACTTCAACAGGTCCGTCGCAGTTCTCGTCGAGCTGTTGCACCAGCAGCTTTTTTGCCTCCAGCGTTTTGCTTACTTTCACGAATGTGCTCAATAATATGATTAAACGAGATTCTGTGGCACTCGCGCTATGCCTCTCAGACCGAGGGATCGGTCACTGGTAAAGTAACTATTCAAACAGCGCAACTGCATAATGAAGCAAACGTAAAGATGCGAGAAGATTATGTGTATTGTCTGTGAGCGAGTGTGTGTGTGTTTGAGAGAGAGAGAGAAGACAAGAATCATTTACTGACAGAAATCCCCGATTTGTTTCCATGCAATGGAGAGGAACTTACAAACCACCTGAACATACAAGTGAGCAAGCTAATCAGGACATGGAATGCTTCAATCAAGGTATGAATCATGTCTCCCCTATCCTCACTGCTGCTCAGAAAGGGAAAGGTTTAGCCGAGGATAACCCTCACTTCATAAACGTAGATATGCATGGCAATACTGATGGTGACTCGTTAGTTATTGATAGAAACTCCCCTTTTTGACTTGTTGGAGTTGGAGGTCTCTGGAAGTACGCGAACAACACAAGAAAGAAGAAGAAGCTTGGAGCACAACACACAATACTAAATGTATTACCACTAGAATGTACAAAGATATGTGACCCGTTAGGGCAATAGGCATTTATATAAGCCGGGGGAAGAAACCTCCTAAAGAGGGAAAAAAGTGCCCCGTGGTCCTAGTGTTTCACACACATCACTACCTAAATATATCAACAAATCCGCCGTGGGAGTGATGCGGCGAACAAGGAGCTGGCACTCATGTATAAGGAAGTGCCAAACTATGTGGAAAGAATCCACAAAAGGAAGTAAGCCCAAAGCTTTGCGGAAAGCTTCAACCCTCTCCATAGGCAGAGCCTTCGTGAAAAAGTCTTCTATGTTCTCCTACGTGGGCACATATGCCAAGTTGATCTCTCTAGTAGAGAACCTCTCCGTGACATAATTATAGTGCACCTCAATGTGCTTAGTGCGAGCATGGAATAGAGGATTCCTCGTAGCTACCAATGTGCTCTGCCTGTCAGTCAAGATAGTAGTGGTAGAAGATTGACCAACACCCAAATCAGCCATAAGGCATCTAAGCCACACACACTCAATAGTCATTGTGAAAGCTTCCCTATAAGCAACCTCACAACTGGAAGTGGCCACAGTAGGCTTCTTCTTGCTCAAGTAAGATATACATGAGCAAGAAAAACCAGCTAGCCGACACATGAGTCTCATAGCAACCAGCCTAGTCAGCGTCACAAAAAGCATGTAAATATGGCAGTGGTGATCCCCCCTTGGGATAAAAGAATCCAAGTAGTCGGGTACCACTCAAGTAGCAAAAGATCCGCTTAACCACCTTCCAATGCTTGACAATCGGGCAATGCATAAACTTGCTCATCTATGAGACAACAAACCGATTATATGGCTAAGTAATGCATAAGTAAATCAAGCATCCAATAGCCTCTTGATAGAGAACAACATCAAATGCATCTCTAGCATCATGAAGAATCAATCATAAACCTATCTCCATACGATTGGCAATAGGTTTACAATCTTCAAGGCCAAGATCTAGCAATAATATGTCAATATTACTTCGTTTGACACAAAGCCATTCCACCATCAACTTGCATAAACTGAATGCCCAAATAATGATGCAAATGCCCTAAATTAGACATCTCAAATAAGGCATGCAAATCAGCCTTAAAATCAACAATGTGCTTGTTATGAGGACCAGTGAGTAGCATGTCATCAAGATACAAAACAATTATCAGAAGAACATGTTTAGCAGTCTTAACATATAAGGTGCTTTGAATTGGACTATTCTGAAAACCATGTGCAATCAGATAGGCATGTATTTTTTCATACCAAGCACATGGTGCTTGCTTTAAATCATATAATGCCTTCTTTAACCCGCACACATGGTTTTTGTTCTATTTCTCCATAAAGCGATGGGGCTAAAAAACATACACTTCTTCATGCAAGTCACCAATCTTGGCTAAAGTTGAAACTGATAATCGATTCTTCTTCATCCTTGGCACAAATAGAGCATCTGAAAACATTATGAAAGAACTACCATTAGTAGTAGTCATAATGATCTTCCCAGCTCCCACGATAGGATAAGAGGAGCTATTGGCACATGTGACAATATTCCTTGTAGGGGAAGGCTCGAGTGAAGTGAAGAAACTATGCTGCTAGGTAATATGTTTTGGTTGCCCCACTATCAAAGTACCGAACATCTAAGTCTACTGGAGACATACATTGTTCAGGAGAGGATGGGTCAAAATTGCAAACAATAGTAAACATCCATACTTTGTGCACTAAATTAGCAGACTCTGTTTTCAATGTAGAGGCCTCTACAATATCGATTCTAGCCTCTTTTTTCTTTGCCTCTTTTGCAGCCAGTTTTGGACACTTCTTTATGACATGATCATTCGCTTTACAATACTTGCAAGACAATTTTTGTTTTTTTTGTTTTCTTCTCTTCTATGTTTTCCTTCTTTGATTCTGTAGAATTACTAGTAGAGAGCTCCATTTACCTTTGTGCTTCTGATTAGCTAGGAAAGCTTGATCTACAACACGCATAATGGACCTGTTCTGCCTAGACTAATCTTCTTGCGATAGAATAGACACTAAATCCTTGAATGCTAAGGCATTTGAATTGCCTTTCATCATAAAAAAAAAAAGAGTAGAAGCAAAACTCTGGTATGAATCGGGAAGACCATTCAGAACAATCTACACAAGTGAACTGTCACACAACACGTCATCAATAGAAAACAACATCAGAGCTAATGCTGAAAAATTTTCAGCCAAAGTAGAAACTATTTGAAGCACATAAACACTTTAAAATTTTATTTCAGTGGATACACACATGCATGTATGGAAAATCATAAGTAAAAGTCATGAATTTAATGTAGTTCCCAAAAGAGAGTGTCTGCAGAATAAACCATTCCCAAACATGTTTACAAGGTGCCTCTAGTTTTAGTAGAGAGGACACCATTTTAGATTTCTATAGGCATAGAAAACTAGCATAATTTAGATGACCAAATCATGCATGCCAAAGCTTTGCATCTAACATAGCCTAAGAATCTTGAACTGTACATGTTGCTTCATTCATAGATTTTGCATAGTATGTGAGCTTATATAGCCCATGGCATAAAATGCCAGAAGCAACAATAACATCGCCATTAGATAGATCATGAAATGTAGATTTCTCATCAATAAATTTCACAACCAATCTAATCTTGGCCAATGCTGAAACTGGTAACAATTGTTTCTTGATCCATGGCACAAAAAGAGCATCTGCTAATGTGAAAGGACTACCATTAGCAGTAGTAAAAATGATCATACCAACTCCCATTATAGGATAAGAGGAGTTGTTAGCACATGTGATGGTATTCCCTGTAAGGGCAAACTTAAGTGAACGATAGAGATTGCGTTGCGAGGTAATATGTTTGGTTGCCCCAGTGTTAAAGTACCAAACATCTTAGTCTACTATAGACATACATTTTTCATGCCAAGTGGGGTCATAACTGCAAATAGTAGTAAATGCTTGTTCTCCATTTTGCAAACGATTAGGCGAGTCTATTTTAGGTGTAGAGGCCTCTACAACAACCATTCTAGCCTCTTTTTTCTTTGCCACTTTTATAGCTAGTTTTGGACAACTCTTTATGACATGATCATTTCCTTTATAGTATTTTCAAAAATAATTCTCCTTTTCTGTTTTCTTCTTGCCTTTGTCTTCCATTTCGACAATCCAAAATTAGCATATTTCTACTTCCTAATACATGAGATCCATTTACCTTTTCTTTTCTCACTAGCTAAGAAAGTGTTGGCATTAGACGTCTATGGAAGCAGGCAAAGAACACAAGGAAGAAGAAGAAGATTTGACACACAATAATTAATATATTACCAATAGAATGTACCAAAGATGATTGACCTGTTAGGATTATAGGCATATATACAAGCCAAGCAAAAAAAACCTCCTAAAGAGGGAAAAAAGTACCTCGATGGCCCTAGTGTGTTCACACACATCACAATGTAAATATATCATCGAATCCCCCTTGGGAGTGATGCAGTGAACAAAGAGTTTGCACTCATGTGTAAGGAAGTGCCAAGCTATCTGGAATCAATCCACAAAAGGAAGTTAGCCTAAAGCTTTGCAGAACGCTTCAAACTTCTCCCTAGGCAAAGCCTTTGTGAAAAGGTCTGCAATGTTCTCCTACGTGGGCCATGCTCGCACTAAGCACATTATGGTTCACTATCATTATGTTAGGTATACAAGGTTCCTCGCAACTACGAATGTGCTCTTGCTATCAGTAAAGATGGTGGTGGTAGAAGATTGACTAACACCCAAATCAACCATAAGATGTATGAGCCACACACATTCAATAGTCATTGTGAGAGCTACCCTATACTCAGCCTCCCTAGAAGTGGCCACAGTAGGCTACTTTTTGCTCAACAAAGATATACATGATCTACCAAACATGAAGCAAAAACCATTGGTGGACACATGAGTTTTATAGAAACCAACCTAGTGAGAGTCAAAAAAGCATGTAAATCTGGTAGTAGTGATCCCCCTTGGGATAAAACAATCCAAATAGCCAGGTACCACTCACATAATGAAAGATGCACTTAACCACCTACCAATGCTTGAGACCTGGGCAATGCATAAACCTACTCATCTATGAGACAACAAATTGAATATCTAGGTGAGTAATGCAGAAGTAATCAAACATCCAACAACCTATTGATAGAGAACAACATCAAGTGCATCTCTAGCATCATGAAGACTCAAGTGTAAACCTGTTTCCATAGGAGTGGCAATAGGTTTTCAATCTTCAAGAACAAAATGCTAGAATAATGTGTCAATATATTTTGTTTCGCACAAAGCTATTATGCCATGAACACGCATAAAGTGAATGCTCAAATAATGATGCAAGTGCCCCAAATCTGACATCTCAAATGAGGCATGCAAATCATCCTTAAAATCAGCAATATGTTTCTCAATAGGATGAGTGAGTAGCATGTCATCAACATAGAAAACACTGATTAGAAGCACATCATTAGCACGCTTAACATATAAGGTGCTGTCAATTGGACTATTCTCAAAACCATGTGCAATCAGATAGACATGTATTTTTTTATACCAAGCATGTGGTGCTTGTTTCAAACCATATAATGCCTTTTTCAACCTACACACTTGGTTTTCATGCCCTTTCTACACAAAGCCACGGGGATGAAAAACATACACTTCTTCATGCAAGTCACCATTCACAAATGTAGTTTTAATGTCCAATTGATGTACATTCCAACCATGATGAGCTGCAAGTGCACAAATGCTACAAACTGTAGTGATTCGACATGTAGGTGCAAAGGTCTCATCAAAATCAATGCCTCTTTCCTATGCATAACCCTTTACAACAAGCCTAGCCTTATATCTATCAACTCTTCTATCAGGCTTACCCTTCAGCATGCCACATATACTCCTTGTAGGATTTTATTTGCATTCGTATGTTGTATTGAGAGTTTGATCATAGGATCACCCCCTAATGTAAGTTGCAAAGTATTTAACTTTGTAACAGGGAAAATTAAAAGGCCTAGAAGCCACAAGTTACAAGTGGTTGGGATTTCTTCTCAATCAATCAATCAAAAGGTAGATGTGATCTCAAAATTTCTCTTTTCGTAGATTGTAGAAAAAGATGCCAATCAATCTAAACTTAGAAATCTACCTAATATCGAATTCAAATCCTTGAAGAAAAGGTGTGCCCATGTACTCAAGAGTCTATATAATGACTCCACAACATTTTTACACTAAATAGCATGATGATTTGAAGCAATACATATACTTCTTGTTCAGTGCTTGGTGCCACTTCAGTTTACTACTCCTTCTTCGATAGTTTCAATCAATATGCAAAGCATGATGCTCTCTCCAACGAGCTTCAAATCAAATGATTAATGTCTCATTGGATAGTTATTATGGTCTAATTTATGCTTATAAATTTTCATAGCATTTGGCTCATCAATTTCAAAGACATGTAAGATTTTCAGTTTCAAGGTCATTCTCTACAACTCTTGAAATTTCGGGATGCCACCAGTTGAGTATTAAGGTGATTGCTCCTTGTATAGTTCACATCAATTAAGGCTTTATGAATTATAGCAAGCCAACCCTATGTATGAAATTACCTCAAGAGGAATTTTTCCAATTGTTATTATGCTCGTTGCTCTCAGTGTTTGAAGTCACAACTTCTATCCATATTTAGAATGTTTTTGTGAGCCAGTCCTGGTGCAAGTTATCTGTTTTCCATCAACTCCTTCTTGTTGATATTCCAAAGTATCTATTGGGTTTTGTTGTACTAAAAACAAGCTTCCAAGATATGATTTACATATCCAAAGAGCTAGGGTTATTCCTATGCTAGTTTCTTGGACCAACTTCACCACTTGACAACTCATCTTTCTAAGCCTCTCCTAGCTTCTCCAACTTCTTTTAGTGATATCATAGCAACTTCATGATGGGAGATGGCTTTCCATCAATGATTGAGAAGCTTGATAGACAAACATATGATACTTGGAAAATCAAAATGGAGGCTTATTTTCAAGGAAGATACCTACATGGGATTGTATCAGGTGATGAAGCAATGCCTATTCCAAGATCCACACGAGGACCTATTTAAGAGGAAACAGATAGGTTCACACTTTGGTGTGCAAGGGATGCTGAAGGAAGGTCATACATACTCAACTCTATCTCTAATTTTCTATTATCACATATTAAAGGATCCAAGACATCTCAAGAGATGTGGGATGCTCTAAAGACTTCCTTTTTACTAGTACAAAGGCAAGGAAAAACCATCTTTGGAATGAGTTCAACACAATGAAGAAGAGCCCAAAACAAACCACCACCGAGTTTGTTACAAAGTTCAAGGAGGTTGCTAATCAGTTGGCATCCATTGGAGAGCTTATTGAAGAAGATGCCATCACGATGAAAATTCTCAATGGGAATTCGCTCCCCATAAGACGCCTAAATCAAGGTTTTTACTTTCATGCAAAAAATTAAATGGGAGCTTTTAGTAGCCTTGTGTGTATGCATTAATCCATGGGAAGCCTCTTAAATGGTCTTTTTTCTTACTCCCAAAAGTGGATTTTAGCAAAAATTAACATCTGATTTTTTTTTTCCAAAAGGTGTAGGAAGGGGGTTTTTGAGGAAGTAAAGTTCCTCCATAACTTATCATTTTAATGAATTCTATGATTCCATTGTGAAGTCCATATAATATACTCTCAGTATATATAGTTTTTCCCATCCATCCATAGCTAGTGCACCTCTTCTTCCCTCTTGCAAAATGGGAATTTCTTAGATTCAGGTGCTGAAATTTTTTCTCAAACAGTAACAAGGGGTCTTGTGGAGCTTCAAAATCCCATCATACTGAGCTATATTTTGGATTTCTTGATTTTATATGGAAGTGAAGACACTAGACCATAGATATGAATGATGTTTCCAACCGAACTATGAAAAATCTCACTTTGTTATCCTTTCCCAAAATGGCTACTAGTCAAAAATAGCTCCTAAAATTTATGTGAAAATCATGAAAGTAGGCTATTTTGAAAGCATATAAAACTTATGATGTCTTATATCTTGAGGGAATTCTTAGCTCAAGATGAGAGCATATAGGCCATACTCTCCATATACATGATTTCCCTCAAAGGGATCGACCCTCTAACCCTTCATTTTCCTTCTCTCAAAGTGAGATGTTATCGTTTTATTCCTAGCATTAAAAAAAAAAAACTTCATTCCTCAATAGCCTTGGAAAAAGGAGTTTCAGTGATCAGAAACTCCCTCCATCACAAAACCTCAAATACATCTCATTCCAAGAAAGATGGGTTCTGACTTCCTCTATCTTTCATATCAATTATGTTTGTTCCATCTCATCCAGCTCCAACAATTGTAGATCCTCAGCCAACATAATCTTCATAGCTCTTATTTAACAAGATGCCATCCTAATCCGACTACTTGCTATGGAGAACTCTCTAAGTACTGGCATTCATGCTCCAGATTTAGTTTACACTAAGTTGTGAGGTCTACTTTAGAAGCACCACGTGGTTGTGGCTCAATGGTTAAAGCATGGGGCTCCCATTTTGATGGCAGGGGTTCAAATCCTCCGTCCTCCAACGGCAACTGAATACCCAAGTTCCTTCTCCGATACCAATATTAAATAGAATAAACCTTTTGTCAATCGGTGTTGAAGCTATCCATAGCTCCTAAAGATGCCACATGCAAGTTCGTTAGGCAAACACATAGAGGAGCTCTATCTTGTACCACCCAACCACACTCAAGCCATCCCTTTCGTGAGTCTCTCGTCAGAGAATCCTTATTGTTCATCTACCATATAAGGTGTGATATCCATAAGTGCCATGTGGCACTCACCTCATAAGAGGAAATTCACTCCATTAACTAGTGTGACAATTCTACTTCTTGTTGTTGTTTTATAAGAAATAAGAAATCTATTTTGGGCTTTTCTTTAACCAGAATCTCTGTAAAAAGGCATCACATAGTGCATCTTATTGTTGGAAATGATCCATATTTAGTTTTGTCAACCATCGTGGAACTTCATTGACCAAAGTTGACTGAAATATTTGGGCTTTATATGCATTGTCATCGAGGTTATCTAATGCATTGTAATTGATTTTGAAGGCACAAACATGCACATCTCGTTCATCATCAAGAAATCCATCAAATTCGGCATTGGTCATTCCTATCGGATACTACCTTCTTTGGGCTAATCCTATATCTGCCAAAGTTCTATGGCTGAATTCTTCTACTATGTCTACTACTTCTTCAGAGTTTGAACTTTTGGATTATACTTGTCGTGCAAGTTGTTCTCCTTTTCCTATAAGTTTTGAATTCAATTACTAAAGGGGTTTTGGTTCACTAGATGAATGTATTTTTCTACTCCTCCAAAATCTTGGAGAAGATGTAGAGATTCTCGTTTCAATGGTGTCTTCCACTCCTCACTGGTAGTGGTTGGTTTTGGAGGAGGATCATGTGTAATTTTTTAAATATCCACAACTATTTCTTCATGAAATTCTCTTTGAACGGGTTGATTTTCTTGTTTCTTTTCTCGATTAGTCAATTTTTTTGAGGCAGCCAAACTTTTGTTGGATATCAAAAGTTTAGCGAAACTTGCGAAAGATTTTTTTTGTATTTCCTACAAATCAAAAGCTAGAAAATGCATATGTTTTGATGTTTTCTTGCTTGGTTCCTTGCGATTAGTTACAACTTTCTCGTCTAGTATTGTTGTACTTTTGGTCCTACCATGCGGTACACCTAATGCACTATTCACTCATATAGGTTGCTTAAGACTCTTATACTTTGGGTATGTTTCACGAGATCTTGTTACTAGCATGTGTTAGCCAAGGAACACTCCCCAAAAGGATCATTAGTATTAACCTCTTCGCTTCGTTCTAGTTAAGGATAGGAGTAGATCAATGTTACGTTGTTGGGTGGGATGATCTAGATGACTCTAAGTATCTTAGTTTCTCCACTCCCTCTCCTCTCGTATTACTATAAATTGATCACAATACCAAATGACACAGTACCAAATATTCTATATCATCAAACTATATAATGTACAAATAGCATTGAAATATAGTAAATAATACTTTGTGTCACTTGCCATCAATCTAGAGAATTAAATATTCTTAACCGAACAAGTTATTATAGAGTCTCCTCACTATTGTGGTAATACCTGTTGGGAGAGGATGGTTGGATGCACTCAGAGATTGAGTAGGTGCTGCTAAACCTGCTTCACACTAGCCCTCTTTGATGGAGAATGTTAATCTCCAAAAGAACAACTTATTCTTGTGATTAGAACACCTCTATACCAAGAATAAGTCAAACACTCCACTAATTTAGAGGATCAATTGCTAATTATCAAAAGATTAACAAATCTGTGAAGAAGATGAAACACAGAAAAGTCTGCTGCACTATTTCTCCACATTGACCTATCAAACGTGTAAAGTTTTTGATGAAACTTTGTACGAAGTATCTCCTAGAGATTGCGCATCTATTCCAAGTTGAATCTCTTCAAAAGATTAAGTGTAGCTTGAGAAATCAACTTCTCAAGTTACCTATGTCATAAACTGTTACTCAGAACAGTCGACTTTACACCTGTAACTTTTAAGACTTGGTTCTCCTTGAATAGAACCCGTTTTACAAAATGCTTCTAGACATAAGTAGCTTATCTTCCAACTTAAAGATTAAGCCCTCACTCATGCAAAACTTTAAACTGTGCTAGGAGAAATGACGAAAACATTGACTTCGAAATCTGCGCCTGTTTTAGGAACCAGTGAACACACTTCACATATGAATGTTCCTACACTTAATTCACTCAGCCTGATTACAATTGGAAGCTGAAACTTTGCACAGAGGTCAAGCAACTCTCAACTTAGACTTGTACAAAAGCATTTCACAATCGATCTACTGTAGAAGGAGAACACGCAGAAACATCGGGCGCAAAATATTTTTCTTTACTCAGAAGAATTACAACTGAGTGATGAGAGCTAACTCAAAAACACTTTCCTCTATCTCATAACTTCTATCTCCCTCATTCTTGACTTCTAACTATTGTCACATATGCTCTCATACATGCCCCGACTTTTCTCAAAGTATTTATAGATAATTTGTACATGATTCTTACTGAACAAAAGATCTAAGTCATCTATGACTATACTAATGTACATATGTGTACACTTCTATTGTCCTCTGAATGTAACCTTCTTCCACACTTTAGGAATTGATTCTTCCTTCATCATTTGATCTTCCAAGCCTTCAATTGGTGATTGGTCTGCACCAACAGCTCCCCCTCAATCATCAATTGAGGTTTTCTCTGTCTTCTTTATACTTGCCATGTCTTTGAACCTTTGTAACTTAGGTCCATCCAGACTCTTTGTCATCATATCTGCCACTTGTTCTTTTGTTGGAGTGTACATCACTTCAATCTCTTTATCTAGTACCTTTTCCCTCAAGAAATGATACTGAATCTCTATATGCTTAGTCCTGGCATGAAAAACAGGGTTAGCTGCCAAATACAAAGAACTCATATTGTCTCCAAAAATTATTGGAGTACTATGATCAATCTCAAAACTTTTCATCAAGGTCTTCAACCATATCACTTCCTTTGCAGCTTCTACCATTCCCTTATACTCAGCTTCTGTGGATGATAAAGCAACTGTGTGTTGCTTCTTTGAACACCAAGAAACTAACTTATCTCCAACATAACATAGATATCCATGAGTAGATCTTCTATCATCTGAGTCACCTGCCCAATCTGCATCACTAAACACTTTGATTCTTGTGTCAGAAGTGAAACCATAATACAAACCTTCACTTAGGGTTCCTTTGATATATCTGAGTACCCTTTGGGCTGCAATCCAATGAGTCTTCTTTGGACAATGCATGAATTGTGACAACACACCTACTGCATATGATAGATCTGGCCTTGTTAAGGTAGCATAGATTAGACTACCTACCAAACTCTGATATTTCTTCATGTCATTGAACTCTTCACCTCCATACCTGCTTAATTTATGATTTACCTCCAATGGTGTAGTTGAGGTCCTGCAATCTTCCATGTTAAACTTTACTAGAAGATTCTTCAAGTATCTCTCTTGTGAAACATATACTCCATGTTGAGTATACACAATCTGCATTCCTAGAAAATAAGATAAGTTTCCCAAATCACTTATCTTAAACTCCTTCTCTATTTGTCTTTTGAGTTCATTGATTCCTTGAGCATCTGTTCCTGTAACAATAATATCATCAACATAAATGCACATGTAAATGTATCCATTTTCACTTGCCTTCACTAGCAAGCTACTATCTGCCTTTGATGCTTGAAATCCACATTCATTCAAGAACTTGACCAATCTGTAATTCCAAGCTCTTGGGGCTTGCTTCAACCCATATAAAGCTCTCTTGAGCTTACACACATAATCTGATCCAATTGATTCCATGAAGCCTTCTGGTTGCTCCATATATACTTCATCTGCAATGTATCCATTTAGAAATGCATTTTTCACATCCAATTGTGATAATTTCCATCCCTTGCAAGTAGCAATAGCAATCAATGTCCTAATTGTAGACATCTTAGCAACAGGACTAAAGGTTTCATCATAATCTACCCCATAAGTTTGGGCATAACCTTTGACCACAAGTCTAGCCTTATATCTAGACACCTTACCATCTGCAAACCTCTTTGTTTTATATACCCACTTGCATCCAATGACCTTCTGATTCTTTGGTCTTGGTACTAGTTCCCAAGTTTCATTTTCAAGTAGAGCATCATACTCTTCTTGCATTGCCTTCTCCCAATTCTGTTTACCTTTGGCTTCTTCATAAGTAGTTGGATCTTCTTCTGTCTTCACAATGTAGGCATAATCTTTTGTTGTTAGGAAAGATGTATCATAACTATACCTTATAGGTTCTCTCCTTTCCCTTGTAGATCTTCTGATTTCTGCACTTCTTGAAGTTTCAGCCTCATTTGATTCTGGATCAAATCTTGGCCCTTCTTCTACATGATCCTGCACTCTACATCTAGAGTCAACTTCATCAACAATTTCTTCACATACTTTTACCTTTGCCTTTCCTTTCCTTTGTATTTCTTCAACACCTGCATACTCATTTGATGATCCTGTATACCACATGTTTTGCTCATCAAATGTCACATCTTTAGTAACAAGAAATTGCTTTGTGGATGGACTCCACAACCTGTAACCCATCTGTCTATCATCATATCCAATAAACACATACTTCTCTGCTTTTGGTTCTAGCTTATGTCTTAATTGTGAAGGAACATAAGCATATGCAATACATCCAAATACTTTACAATGATCAAGACTAGGCTTCTTACCCCACCATGCTTCATAAGGGGTTCCTCCATCCAAAGCTTTGCAAGGCAACCTATTCACAAGGTATGTTGTAGTGTTAATGGCTTCTGCCCATAAGTAATTTGGACAATTCTTTTCCTTCATCATGGCTCTTGCAAACTCTACAAGAGTCCTATTCCTCCTTTCTGCTACTCCATTCTGTTGAGGGGAGTACCTGCAAGTTACTTCTCTTTTGATACCTGCATTCCACAAATAATCATCAAACTCTTTTGAGAAATACTCTCCCCCTCCATCTGATCTTAACCTCTTTAGCTTTTGTCCTGTAATCCTTTCTGCATAAGCATGAAAATGTTTGAATGTCTTGAAAACTTCTGATTTATCCTTGATTACATACAAAGTAATCCACCTAGTTGCATCATCAACAAACAACACATAATATCTGGATCCATTTATGCTATAGTCCCTTGAGGGTCCCCATACATCTGTATGAACCAATTCAAGCATATTTGAATACTTGTACCCTGATTTGTTGTAAGAACTCTTATGTGCTTTACCTAATTGACAAGCTTCACACTTGTACACCATATGTTGCCCTTCAATATTTGGCAATCCAAGCACCACCTGATTCTTTGACATCTCCTTTATAGCTCTCTCATTGAAATGACCTAGCCTTTTATGCCATAAGTCTAATTCAGACACCTTTTGACCTCCATAGGTAAATAATGCATGTCCCACATTACCTTGGACTTTGAGAGTGAACAATCTTCCTTCCTTTTTACATGCAATTATGTTTCTATATCCCTGATTTGGATCTTGTACATAAACACCATCATTTGTGAATCTTACCTCATATCCTTTCTCCACAATTTGCCCTACACTTATCAGATTTTTAGGAATAGTAGGAACATAAAGTACCTTGCTCAGAAGTGTACTTCCACTCTTTGTCTTCACTGATCCAATGCTCTCCACTTTATGTTTGGTATTGTCACCTGTCTGAACTGTATGTCCATTCACCCTTGCTTCCATATCAGTCATCAAAGATAGATTCCCACTCAGATGGTTGCTACACCCTGAGTCAATATAAAACACTCTTTGATCTTCTCCCATTGATTCATGAGTTGCATTCAAGATAAGAGTCATGTCATCCTTCTGATCTGATGCATAATTGTAATAATTGTTGTTGTAGGACTGAGATTGGAAGTTTCTTCCACCTCCTCTACCATATGATGTCCTACCACCTCTTCCTCTGAAATTGCCTCTTTGGTTTCTGCCTCCTCTACCTCTTTGACTATAATTCTGATTATTGTTTCCACCATTTTGATTATTATACCAACAATCATTTGCCAAATGATTTGTTCTGCCACAAATCCAACAAGCTTTAGCATTATCTTTATTCTTACCTCCTCTTCCTTTACCTCTGAAATTTGTCTTCCCTTTTGTGAAGTTGGCTTGATTTGAATTCCCTTCATCATCATTTGATTGCTTTCCCTTGCCATTCTTTTTCTTGTCCTTGGAGTACATAGCTTGACTTGTACTTCTATCATTGTCTCCTTTAAGATCCTGCTCAAAGGTTAGCATGTGTCCTAGCAATTGATTAAGGTCAGGAGTAAAGTGATCAAGTGACAACTCTATGGACAATATGAAAGGCTTCCACTTCTCATCTCCTCTCAAACCTGAAAGTATTTGTCTTACCAACTTTTCTTCTTCAATATCTTCATCCACTGCTCCCAAGCTATCTGCAATATCTTTCATCCTTGCCACATAATCTGAAATTGATTGTGAGCTCTTCTTCTTGAAGGTTGTGAACTCAGCCCATAGTGAGGACTTCCTTGACTTAGTTGTATTTTGGAAATGCTCTTCCAAGGCATTCCAAACATCTGTAGCACTTTCCAAACCTCTGATGTGAGGTAAAAGATAATCATTTACAGCCATGTAGATGATGCTCCTTGCTTGAGCATCCTTTCTCATCCAAGTCTTCAACATTGCAAGCTCTTCCCTAGTAGGAATACTTGGATCTGCAAACTCAGGTTTTTCTTCATCTCCTGTAATAAATGATATAAGATCTTTGCTCATGAGGTGTGCTTCCATCCTCATGGACCATGCTGGATAGTTTTCCCTATCTAGCTTATCAATCTGCAAGCTTTCTCCCAGCTTATGTCCACCTGTGTATTGAAATCTTCAAGCTTTACAAACAATGTATGTACCTTTACTTCGAATTGAACTCCTTTTGCCTTTCTTGATGTCAAATAGTCTTCTCCTCGAGCTTTGACTCCAAGCTTTCACTTCTTAGTCCTTCAAGTGTTGAATTTCTTGAATCTGCAGCAGTCGAGATCCTCCTTTCTTTAAATTGATGTCTCCTGCTCTGATACCACTGATGGAGAATGTTAATCTCCAAAAGAACAACTTATTCTTGTGATTAGAACACCTCTATACCAAGAATAAGTCAAACACTCCACTAATTTAGAGGATCAATTGCTAATTATCAAAAGATTAACAAATCTGTGAAGAAGATGAAACACAGAAAAGTCTGCTGCACTATTTCTCCACATTGACCTATCAAACGTGTAAAGTTTTTTATGAAACTTTGTACGAAGTATCTCCTAGAGATTGCGCATCTATTCCAAGTTGAATCTCTTCAAAAGATTAAGTGTAGCTTGAGAAATCAACTTCTCAAGTTACCTATGTCAGAAACTGTTACTCAGAACAGTCGACTTTACACCTGTAACTTTTAAGACTTGGTTCTCCTTGAATAGAACCCGTTTTACAAAATGCTTCTAGACATAAGTAGCTTATCTTCCAACTTAAAGATTAAGCCCTCACTCATGCAAAACTCTAAACTGTGCTAGGAGAAATGACCAAAACATTGACTTCAAAATCTGCGCCTGTTTTAGGAACCAGTGAACACACTTCACATATGAATGTTCCTACACTTAATTCACTCAGCCTGATTACAATTGGAAGCTGAAACTTTGCACAGAGGTCAAGCAACTCTCAACTTAGACTTGTACAAAAGCATTTCACAATCGATCGACTGTAGAAGGAGAACACGCAGAAACATCGGGCGCAAAATATTTTTCTTTACTCAGAAGAATTACAACTGAGTGATGAGAGCTAACTCAAAAACACTTTCCTCTATCTCATAACTTCTATCTCCCTCATTCTTGACTTCTAACTATTGTCACATATGCTCTCATACATGCCCCGACTTTTCTCAAAGTATTTATAGATAATTTGTACATGATTCTTACTGAACAAAAGATCTAAGTCATCTATGACTATACTAATGTACATATGTGTACACTTCTATTGTCCTCTGAATGTAACCTTCTTCCACACTTTAGGAATTGATTCTTCCTTCATCATTTGATCTTCCAAGCCTTCAATTGGTGATTGGTCTGCACCAACACTCTTTGACTCCAGGAATGCTTAGTACACTTGATTAGCTTCCAAATGATACCAATAAAGCATATATGTACTTTGCAAATGATATGTGTAATGATCAAATCAAAACAGATAACTTTGCACTTCACAAATCCAAAAAAACTTGCTATTTTGGTATTGACACCTGCTCAGGTTTTCACTCAGTATGACCAGCACACTTACAATTGATCAAATTCCTTTTGGACATAATAAATTAGCTTTACAAGCTACCAATTGCAAGTGGAATGAGGAGAAATGACAAACCATACTCTGAGAAATATCTTTAGCAAAAGTAGAGTCACCCCCGACTTTTTAGGAGATGTGCAGATAAATACCATAGACTGCTTCGAAGACGATTTCTCGAAAATGGCTGAACTAAACTTCTTCAAACTTTGCAGTCTTGTAGAATGCTTTGAGCTGGTTCTAACAAGCTTTGAATCACTTGATTTGGTTGAGTAGACACTGATATATGCCTATTTGAAGTTGACAGACTTGGAGATGATAACTCAGAGAAAAAACAGAGATAGTAAATGTAAATCTTTCTATTAGTTCACATGAATGTACAATCTCATTGGCTTGATAGATGTAGCCTAATGAGTTGGAGATGTGTAGGCTATAGTGTAGCACTCACACACTCAATGATTGATACAGAAAAATGCCTCGGGATGAGTGAAGAACTGCCGCGACTTTTTCCTTGTAGTTTTTATAGGAATTGAGTGATGATTTGAGTTTGAATTCAAATCAATCTCTCAGAATCTTTCACCTAAAAACTGATTGAGATATTCTCTCAAATCAATCAACAACCTTGTCCACGACTTTCAATCAATTAGGTGTGATTACATAATATGCCAAGTCACTAAGACTTTTACAAGGGATAAACTGGTAAGAAATCATAGGCATAAGTTCCTATGGTCTTTGGTTCATGTAGAGTCTTCAAAGTAGATGTTCAAGCCAAATGTGAAGGCTTGACTTGCACCAACAGCTCCCCCTCAAGCCAAACATTTTGGCTCAAGTCTTCATCTTTAATCTTCAATCACATCCTGCAATCCAATCATGGATTTGAATCTGCATAATTTGTTTCCATCCAAAGCTTTAGTGAGTAAATCTGCACATTGCATATTAGTGGACACATTAGTCAATTGAATGTCTTTGCTTAGCAAATTTTCTCTCACATAGTGGTCATGAACCTCTATGTGTTTTGTTCTAGCTTGATATATTGGATTAGCTGCAAGGTGAAGAGAACTTGTGTTGTCTCCAAAGATAATTGGGGGCCTTGTGTATAGGCCTAACTCTGTATACAAAAGCTTCAACCAGATATTTGAGTGGCATTGGCTAGCCCTCTATACTCTGCTTCAGTAGATGACAAGGCTACTGTAGGTTGTTTCTTGGCTGACCAAGAAATAGGTTTATCACCTGCAAAACATATGTATCCTGATGTGCTCCTTCTATCATCCTTGCATCCTGCCCAATCTACATCTGAATATACTTTAATGTCAATATCTGATGTATAAGGAAAGTACAAACCATGGTTCTGAGTTCCTTTGAGATACTTAAATATCTTCTTTGTAGCCTCTAGGTGAGGTACCCTTGGTTTCTGCATGAATTGACTTAGCACACTCACACCATATGCTATGTCAATTCTAGTCAAGGTGGCATAATTCAAACTACCTACCATACTTTGATATCCTGTAATGTCTTGGACTTCATCCCCTTCATGAGCACTAAGCTTTAGGTTGACTTCCATAGGAGTACTTGAGACTTTAGCTTCCTGCAAATTAAACCTCTTCAACATGTCTTGAATATACTTCTTCTGAGTGATAAAGATACCTGAGTTTGTATAAATCAATTCAAGACCTAAGAAGTACTTTAATAATCCAAGATCATTGATCTTGAATTCCTTCATCATCTGTCCTTTGATGTTTCTAATCCCATTGGCATCATTGCCTGTCATGATGATATCATCAACATAAACACACAAGTAGATTACCTCTGTACTACTCCTCTTAATGAATAGAGAAGTGTCTGCTTTACTCATCACAAATCCTTGGTCTTGGAGATATGTTGTCAACCTGTAATTCCATGCTCTAGGTGCCTGCTTCAACCCATATAGAGCCTTCTTCAATTTACAAACATAATTTACCTTCTTGGGATCTTCATAGCCAGGTGGTTGTGACATGTAGACTTCTTCATATATCCATCCATTCAAGAAAGCATTCTTGACATCTAATTGGTACATGTTCCAATTCTTGGATGCAGCTACACTCACCAATATTCTGGTTGTTGGCATCTTAGCCACAGGAGAAAATGTCTCCTCATAATCAATGCCTTGGGTTTGTGCAAAACCCTTGGCTACCAACCTAGCTTTGTACCTATTGATTGTTCCATCAGAGTTCCTCTTTAGCTTGTAGATCCATCTGGATCCTATCACCTTCATAGAGTCCTTCTTGGGTACTAAGTCTCATGTGTCACTCTCCTTGAGAGCCTCTATTTCTTCATCCATAGCTTCTTTCCATTCTGTTTTTGTGATTGCCTCCTCATATGTACCTGGTTCTTCATTCAACACATCCTTTGCAAGATATACAGAATGCTTGGTTACAAGAGAAGTATCATACCCATATCTGATAGGCTTCTTACTTTCTCTCTGAGATCTCCTCATTGCTTGAGTTGAGGATTCTGGTATATCCTCTAGCTTCTTCATTTTCATCCTTCCTTTGGACTTCCATGCCTTGAATTCCTCAAGGTTAATTATGTCATCATCATTTGAACTTGAATCTTCTTTCTGGATTGGTTCCTCCTTGGTGAGCTTTGGGAAGTCTTCTTCCATGTCATAAGGTAGACTAACCTTCCTGCATTCATTCTCATACCATGAGTCATTCTCATCAAAGATGACATCTCTGCTTACCTTGAAACCTTTGTTTGTTGGGTTGTAGAATCTGTACCCTTTTTTATTTAAATCATAACCAATGAAGATACATTTTTCAGCTTTAGGGTCTAGCTTTCCCCTTACCTGTGAGGGAATATGCACATATGCAACACAACCAAAAATTTTACAATGATCCAATGATGGTCTCTTACCATGCCAAGCTTCATATGGTGTCATTCCATCAAGTGACTTTGATGGCAACCTGTTAATGAGATAGGTGGCAGTAGATACACTCTCTGCCCAAAGATAATTTGGCAATTTCTTTTCATTAAGCATAGATCTAGCTGTTTCAACAATGAGTCTATTCCTTCTTTCAGCTATCCCATTTTGTTCAGGTGAGTACCTTGTAGTTATCTCCCTCTTGATGCCTCTTTCCTGCAAGAAGTCTTCAAATTCATTGGACAAGTATTCACCTCCCCCATCTGACCTTAGTCTTTTCAAGTGTCTACCTGTTTGATTTTCAACTAGTGCAAGATATCTTTTGAAACAATTAAACACTTCATCCTTATGCTTCATAAAGTATAACACAGTCCATCTGCTATAATCATCAATGAAGGACATATAGTACCTTGATCCTGAAATGGATGGTTCCTTGCTAGGTCCCCAAACATCTGTATGCACCAATTCCAGATAGTCTTCATGCATAAAACCTTTCTTTGAATAGGGTAATCTGTGTGACTTACCAAATTGACAAGCTCCACACTTGTATATCATGTGTTGCTTGGATACATTAGGTATCCCAAGCACACATTGATCCCTGCACATTTGCTTTAAGGTCCTTTCACCTATATGACCTAACCTCTTGTGCCATATTTCTAATTCTGAAAGTGATTGATCCTTGTAATTGTATAAAGCAATGTTCTTTGTGTCCTCTAGCTCAAAAGTAAAGAATCTACCTGATTTTTCTCCCTTGGCTATCCTTCTGAATCCATGTCTTGGGTCCTCCACATATGCTCCATGTTGATTGAACCTGACCTGTAAACCTTTTTCCACAATCTGACCTACACTCATTAAGTTCTTGGTGATTGTTGGGACATAAAGTACTCTGCTCAATAAGTTCTAATTACCATCACTAGTCTTTACATTACCAATCTTTACAACAGAATGCTAAGTATCATCACTTGTCTGTACCTGGAGAACATCCTGAATCAATATAGAATAAGTGATCATCATTGATACCTGACTTAGAAGTCATATTCATGATCAATATGGAGTCATCTTGCTCCTCTGTGTAGTTGTTGTAATCCTTCCTATTTCTGAATCCACCTTGGTAGTTACTATTGTGGTTGTGGTTGTAATTGTTGTTGTACTGATTGTTGTATCCATTGTGGCCTTGGTGTTGGTTGAATCTGCCTCTACCTTGAGAGTATCCACCTCTTTGATAGCCTCTTCCTCTCTGATTTTTGTAGTTTCTGTAGCACTCATCTGTAGTATGATTAGACAGACCACATATATTGCATGGTTATGAATTGTAGGATCTCCCCCTACCTGGCTTACCTCCTCTGCCTCTTCCTCTTGAAGATCTACCTCTCCGTGCATAGTTTGCTTGGGAGGTAGAGCCTTCTTCATCAACCTTCTTACTTTGACCTTTATCTTTAACCTTCTTATCAGTGTATAAAGCAGAGGGGTTGTTACCTTTTGATTGCTCTCCATTCCTTGTAAGCTTTGCTTCATGTGTGAAGAGTTGACCAATCAGAGTTGTTAGATCAGGAGCATGTATGTCCATGTATAGGTCCATTGTTGTGGTAAAGCTCTCCCATTTGTCATCAGCTTTTAGTCCATTGATTACCTACCTTACTATTTGTTCCTCTTCAATCTCCTCTCCAATACTTGCAAGCTGGTCTGCAATGTCTTTGACCCTAGTGACAAAGTCTGAAACTGATTGCTTTGATTGCTTCCTAAGAGTAATGAATTTAATCCATAGTTGATTCTTTCTGGCCCTTGTACTTGATGAAAAATATGTTGACAAGGTTTCCCAAGTTTCTTGGGAAGTCTTGCAATTCCTTATGTGAGGTAAAAGGAAATCAGATATAGAGTTAAGAAGGTAAGACCTTGCCAATGCATCTTTTGCACACCATGTGTTGAGCCTCTCTTGTTCATCCTTGGTGGGTAGTCCTCTTGCTTTGAATGAGGGCAATTCCTCATCTCCTGAGATGAATCCAAATAAGCTTCTTCCTTGTAGATAGGTCTTCATCCTCAAAGACCAAGCTTGGTAATTGTTCCTGTCCAATTTGTCAATGAATGAAGGAAAACCATCTCCCATGTTACCTTATTTTCTCTGATACCACTGTTGGGAGAGGATGGTTGGATGCACTCAGAGATTGAGTAGGTGCTGCTAAACTTGCTTCACACCAGCCCTCTTTGACTCCAGGAATGCTTAGTACACTTGATTAGCTTCCAAATGATACCAAGAAAGCATAT
Organism: Ceratopteris richardii; assembly: GCA_020310875.1. Classification (NCBI taxonomy): domain Eukaryota; kingdom Viridiplantae; phylum Streptophyta; class Polypodiopsida; order Polypodiales; family Pteridaceae; genus Ceratopteris; species Ceratopteris richardii. The sequence continues at coordinate 122,422,930 of CM035410.1, read as the reverse complement.
ATGTACTTTGCAAATGATATGTGTAATGATCAAATCAAAACAGATAACTTTGCACTTCACAAATCCAAAAAAACTTGCTATTTTGGTATTGATACCTGCTCAGTTTTTCACTCAGTATGACCAGCACACTTACAATTGATCAAATTCCTCTTGGACATATTAAATTAGCTTTACAAGCTACCAATTGCAAGTGTAATGTGAAGAAATGACAAACCATACTCTGAGAAATCTCTTTAGCAAAATTAGAGTCACCCCCAACTTTTTAGGAGATGTGTAGATAAATACCAGAGACTGCTTCGAAGACGATTTCTCAAAACTGGCTGAACCAAACTTTATCAAACTTTGTAGTCTTGTAGAATGCTTGGAGCTGGTTCCAAAAAGCTTTGAATCACTTGATTTGGTTCCGTAGACACTGAGATATGCCTATTTGAAGTTGACAGACTTGGAGATGATAACTCAGAGAAAAAACAGAGATAGTAAATGTAAATCTTTCTATTAGTTCACATGAATGTACAATCTCATTGGCTTGATAGATGTAGCCTAATGAGTTGGAGATGTGTAGGCTATAGTGTAGCACTCACACACTCAATGATTGATACAGAAAAATGCCTCGGGATGAGTGAAGAACTGCCGCGACTTTTTCCTTGTAGTTTTTATAGGAATTGAGTGATGATTTGAGTTTGAATTCAAATCAATCTCTCATAATCTTTCACCTAAAAATTGATTGAGATATTCTCTCAAATCAATCAACAACCTTTTCCACAACTTTCAATCAATTAGGTGTGATTACATAATATGCCAAGTCACTAAGACTTTTACAAGGGATAAACTGGTAAGAAATCATAGGCATAAGTTCCTATGGTCTTTGCTTCATGTAGAGTCTTCAAAGTAGATGTTCAAGCCAAATGTGAAGGCTTGACTTGCACCAACAATACCATTACTCTACATCACACTTTGAATTACATAGACTCTCCAGAGTTCCAATAGATATTGAGACAATGAATTAAATTCTATTGTCTTCAATATACAAAGGCAATCAAACAACTAGATAACTAGATAGATATCCTGAATGCTCAAAATATACATAGAACAATGTGCCCAAAGCACCACTACCAAGGTGCATGATATCAAATGTACTCCTCAGATTTTACGAAAGAGTTAAAGAATGCATCTTTGCCTAGAAGTATGATATAAATGATATCTATCTTTCCCCTTTAAAGATTTTGCATCCTCAAAAATTGCAATCTTTCAAGAAATTGATGCTTATTCAATTTCCAAATTATGAACCCAATGGGAGCACAATTTTGTTTTCTTTAAGATTACTAAGCAAGTCACTAGATATCCTTGAGTTTAATCTTCCATTATCTTTATATTTAGTGCCCATACCACAAAATCCACTTTAGTGATAACAAAAACCTAGACATCCTATAGCATCCAATAAACACTCTCACATTAGTATAGACAACTTTAGCTCTTACTCGAGGATTGATTACTTAGAAAAATTTCATCTTAGCGTAATCAATATCCACAAAAATTCTTGTAAGTTATATCCTTGCAAAGACTTGATTTTTACTTGAAAATGACTTTGAAGATTTGAAATATTTCTTTGATCAAATGCAATCAATAGTATCTTTGTTTATATCATTTGATAATAGAGCTAGTATTTTCATAGTAGATATTATTTGTTGACATAACTAGGCATCTAACCCAAAGGATATAGTCATGATCTTAGATAAATGGTTACATCTTTAACCATATTGATAAATTGCTTCTTATTCATAGAGCACATTTTGGAATAATAATATTTAGAGCTTCTTTCAACCCTTTACTATTTCTTTTCTCCAAATATGTACTAATAAGTTATGACTCTTCACTCTTGAAGCTTGAAGGTGGATGATAACACTAATCACGAATAAGGTGATATATGTGATAATGATAGCAAGGACCTTGAAACACTTGTGGCCTTACTTGTCTCATCTGTGGTTAGGGGTTCGGGTTGGTGTACATCACTTTTGCATATTCTAGTTCCTATGTGGGTGCTATTGGGGGACCTCATCTTGATATGTGTTAGGTTGTTCAAGGGACTCAACATAATAGGTGGGCACACTATTGCTATGTGTTGAGTGAAATATATTTGCATTCTGGTTGTTATCTAGGATTAAAGTGGATATGAGGACTACAAGTCGATCCTAGTTCACCTCTAACACTATGTATTTGAATGACCTTACATTGGTAGGTGGTGGTTGTTGTTGACCTAACATGGTTCAAGTTCTTTGTTCTGGTTGATACTACTGCTAATAGTTTAGATGAGGCATGTCAAGTTGTTACTACTCATATGCAAGAGGGTATTGACTCTAGTACCTATAGGGTTGTTGATATGTTTTCCTAACTACTCGTTTGTTGTATGAGAAATGTTGAGCGAGGTGATTGATGTAATTTATCTCTATATTAAAAAAAAATAGGATCCTTGGCCAATCAAAGCTTGTGCTTGCATGGGACAAGAATCTTTCATGTGGTCACCTCCATAGGTATATAAATATTTTACCATCATTCCTCACTATGCCTACCTATTCTAGAGGTTTCCACCTATCGTTTGAGCTATTAACTCTATTCTCTCTTCCACTAAAGAAGAATATTTAGATATACACATCTAAACACATTGGTTTAGGGCATCTTACTATTTTAGGTACATGTATGAGCTAAGTTTCTCACTAAACAATCCATCTAGAAACAATGATAATTGATTTAGTTGAGTAGATAGCTATGGTCCTAGGCATCAGTCAACATATTGCTTAAACATTTATCTTGTTGGCCTCACCATATCTTGAGGGGTTCTGTTGAAATTATGAATTAAAGATGTCATGTTGTATCTAATACCACTCTTAGAGAATTCAATGATGAATGTCTCTAATCATTGAGCTATCTCATGATAGTTTCCTCTATTCATTGATTGAAACCAAGCAAGGGCAATAACCTTCAAGGTTATTCCCAAACCCTCGAATTCAGTAAACAAGTCCTCTCACTATTCAACTCAAAGAAATCCTTTGAACATAAGGATTTCTTGTATCATCAAAGTAATTTTTCATTTCTTTCACTACCTGAGAAGTTTTAATATCCATGAATGTTCCCTAGTTCTATGTAAGGGAAAAACATCCATGTTTTCTCTCTTTTTTTTACCCTACTAGTCCCGTGCTCTAATTTTCTTGTGCCTAGGTTATGGAAAAACCTAATATCAAATGGGTCTCTATACTTCTATTTATGTGATTCTATTGGAATCTAGGATCCAACACCCACAGCTCCATCTTGTATGTATGAAGTAGCTAGTTTTTGCAAAGGGAACACTTTCTCTTCTTTCCATGTATGAGTAGGTCGGCTAAGATCTATGGTTTGGTACAACCTATCCGAGTTTCAATCCAAGTAGACTACTTTTCTTGAAGTCTCAAGAGCCTTGAACTCATACATTAGGAGCTCCTACTTAAGATAGGTCACTAGTGGAAGTAACCACCAAAAACCATTCTCTATGGCTTTGTTCACAAACATGTCAAATGCCTCTATTATGCTCAATTAACTCCTTTGCAGTTGTCTACTTTCTAGGAGGAGAATTAACATGAATCAAAGAAAAAGAGTGACACACTATTTTGCATGAAGCTTGAAGAGCGTCATTTAATCAATACAATCCAAGGAATCGAGAAGGTCTATCCTCATAGGTCGCTACTACCTAGAAGAAACCATGAATAATCCAACTGAAAATTTCCAAAACTGTTTTCTTTTTTGAGAGTACAATGAATGGGAAAGACACACACACCCGACCTCATAAGGAAGAGGCACCCATCTTGGGGAACTTCATCAACACCCATCTTCGGGAATTCATGGATATGTCCAGCCAAGATTTGGACTTAGGACTTCCTCCTAGAGATTCAAAGCATCAACCTCTAGCCTATACAAGCTTTTGGAATTCATGGATAGGTCTAGCCAAGACTTGAACTCAGGACTTCCTCCTAGAGATTCCAAACTTGCTATTGGTAGAAAATCCTTGATGCAAAATGATCTAGATGAATGCCATACAAGTAAGAAACCTCATCTCATATTAAGCTTTTCCTTAAGTTAAGATGTTGAAGAATGGTAGGCTTCTTTTACAATGTGTTGCTTCTCTTTCATGTATGAATTTCATGGAATACTATTTTGGGTTTCCTAGCAATATAGGTTCCCCACTCTTTGAAAGGATGGCTTTGCTAAATTCTACTCTCCAATCTTCATGGTCTAGCTATTCCATGATTGTTCCAAAGATTTTCTACCCGAGTGTGATGATCTGCATGAGTTACTCATTCCACCTCAATACTTATGTACCATACAAAGACATTCAACACAATATCTATGGGGAAATTATGGATAATGGTTGGGGGAATTGTGGATAATGGTTGTTGAAATCTTATTCTTTAATATTATTGTAATTGGAATGGATTCCCCTCCATTTGACCACACCTCAGGGTACCTTGAGCTCTTTTGAATTAGGGTTGTAATATCCATATCCCTTTTAATTGAGAGACTAAGGATTCTCTAAAAGGATTATTTGTGGTTATGGTTTTTATGTACTAGACATAAATTTATTTTGGATACATCCAACAATATGCACCCGTATACGTCATTGTATTCTCAAGTTGAAAAAAACATACAATATTAATATTTTTCTATGGAAAAAGATCTAAAATATTGTACACAAGAGATTTCATGTAATCTTAAGAGTTAGGAAAATTTACATTAGGAAAACTTTGGGGTCTTCAAGGGCCACTTTATCTACAATAAAATAAAAAATCTTATTAACAAATGCTCTATTAGCTGGCTTTTGAAACATTAGAAAAAAATATTGCGTTGCTAATTCAATGTGGACATCTATCCAAATAGTTTTTTTTTTTTAATAAAGGAAGTTTGGCCTTAGCCTACTCTCCTAGACTTGAATTAATTAAAAGAAAAGTACAAGAGAAGGGTACTAGTGCCCACAGGATCCCCCGAATCCCACAGAACGGGGGTAGCTTTTACAAAGTATAGACGGCATTACAAAAAGGGTTAATCACCCTCTCATCACCCTCAAGTGGGCCCACATGGGTTAAGCGTGTTGTTGATCAAAAGGAATACTTGATGTTTCCTAAAAAGGGGGGTTCTTACAATTAGCGATCTTTTTGCCAAGGAGGAAGAATGAATACTCCATCGACCACTGTATGAGGAAGTTACCAATGTCTCGAGCATTCCAGGAGCCACCGAGCAACCGTTCACTTCTCCTAGCAGAGCTAGCTTCCAACAGATATATTTATGAAGTCTAATTTGCATTCTGATAATCTACGAGAGCTTACATGATGCTATAGAGAAGGCTGATAAACCTTGCATCCCCATCATGTGGAGCCCACTTGGTATTAAGCTTATTATTGACATACTTTAGCTCTTTGTGGTGTCTGAAGGGGTGAGTTTTCTTACAGTTAGCGATTCTTCTGTCGGGAAGGAAAATGGACTTCTCGATCGACCACTCCTTGGGGGTATTGCCAAAGTTTTGAGCACATCTTTCTCACTAGATCTTCCAAAGGATCTCTCCCCTAATCACATTCCACAATGCTGCAGAGCAACCGATCGCTTCACCAATGAGGGCTTGCTTCCAATTGATTTGTTCTTGGAGTCCCTAAGAACGACCAAGGACCCTCCATAACCAAAGGGATTTAGGGAAAGCAAAGAATAGGTGACCAATAGCCTCATTGCTATGGAAACATCGCTTGCACTAGGGCAAAACACCACAGATCTTGTTAGCTTTTCCATTGGTCCATATTCCACGGTGTAATATTTACCATAGGAGAACTGACTTTTTGTTTTCAATGAGAGGTTGCTAGATAGACATAAATTTCATATTGTCATGGACAAGGAAACGATCTAAACCTTAGATTCCATGTCAATTTCTATATCTAATGATTGGCTTAGATTTTGGAGAAACTAATGCTTCCATTGCATCTGAAACATGCCAAAACCCCAAGATCTACTGTCTATTTGCTCTAGTCTATATCCCCGAAGGGAATTCTTGTAATCTAGACATCTTGTCTCATACTTACGATTGCGGGTTGTGGGATCTCCTGTATTGTCTCTAGTGAAGTTATTCATACCTATCGGTCCCGGGTTGTGGGATGTCTTGTATCAGTCACCTATTCTTGTATTATTTTCCCTTTATGGGTGATCTTGTAATCAGAAGTGTATTTCCGAAAACTTGTCTACTGTAGTCAGAGAGCACAATCTAGTGCTCCCCTGACATTTTGGCAAGACTATCTTCATCAAGACCAAGCACCATGGATTCCTTATGCAAGGAGATTCAATCTACAATAAAGGAATTGATCCAACATGTCCAAGAGATGAAAAGATTGCTACGACAAGATGATCGATCAATTTCAAGCTATGCCTTGAATATCAGGATGTTGTTTTGTGGAACTCCATATCAAGAAGACTACATGGTTAATCAGTTTCGAATTGGCCTCAATCTTGAAGTCAAACATCTCTTGCTATCCATGCCTCAAGCAAATACCTTGGAGGATGTTACAAGCAATTTAGTGTGAGAATTAGTTGTTAAAAGAAATCCAAGTCCAAGAGTCAGAAGTCTTGAATAATGAAGACACTACTCCTCAAGAATTTGAAGCAAGAATCTTTAAAGCCCAAAAAGTCATTACAAATGATATGGAGTATGCATGTTATGAAGATATCAAGAAGGTTAAGGATAAGGAGGAGTTCATGTTCAATCAAGGAGCTGTGCTTACTCAACAATCTTCATCAAAGATCTTGGAAACACCACAACGTTCCACTAGAAGCTCAAAGAATCTATCCCATAAAGAACCCAAGAAAGCTCACCCAGTCCTTCACCACTGATCAAGATTGAGGATCATGAAGAATTCGAGGTCGTGCATGTATTAGATTCAAGGATCTCTCAAGCAAGATTTCAATGCCTTATTCATTGGAAAGTGTATGACATCATTGATCGTACTTGGCAACTTATAGAAAATATTATTAAAGAAAAACTCAAGTTTCATGAGTTCCATAAGAAGAATCCAATGAAACCCAAGTTAGAGAACATGGCCTCTCCTCGTGGAACTCATCGCTTGAGGGGGAGGTGATGTCATGGACAAGGAAACCATCTAAACCTTAGATTCCATGTCAATTTCTATGTCTCATAATTGTCTTAGATTTTGGAGAAACTAATGCTTCCATTGCGTCCAGAACATGCCAAAACCCCAAGATCGACTGTCTATTTGCTGAATTCTGACACCCGAATGTCTTGATTCAAGTCGATGACATCATGATGACATCATCAAGTCGCAACCGCCCTTGGGAACCGCCCTTAAAAACCTATATAAGGAGGGGTTGGCCACATTCATAATCAGTCTTGCCAATGCCAGTCTCAGGAGCTCAAGGGATCCTAATCACCAAGTAAGTACTTTCAAGTTCGAGTTCAAGTTCTAGTCTTGTTCCTTGCTCTAGTCTTCTCTAGTATTGTATTGTGGACATCCTTTTTTGTCCCCTTGTAATCTCGTAGTATGAGATCTTGTCGACTTATTTCTTGTATCTAGTCTATATCCCCAAAGGGAATTCTTGTAATCCAGACATCTTGTCTCATACTTATGATCGTGGGTTGTCTGTATCATCTCTAGTCCAGTTTTCCATACCTATTGGTCCCAGGTTGTGGGACGTCTTGTATGAAATCCATCTTCTTGTATTATTTTCCCTACGTGGGTGTTTTTGTAATCATAACTGTATTTCCAAAATCTTGTCTAGTGAAGTCAGAGAGCACAATCTACTGCTCCCCTGACACATATCCCATCGAAGTCACGTCCAGTTCAGACACCATTTCTTATTGAGACTGATGCGAATGTCTTTGCAAGCTTCGGCATATGGAAGCTTGAAGAGGCGATTACCATTATACCATTTAAGGCCCTTGGGTTTGGAGAGTCCTATCCCATAAGTAGTCAGATTTTAGATCGATCCCAAGCGTAGCGTCTGCTCAATAAAATATTCCATTCCTCGTATGTGACCGCAATAGTAGCGTCAAGGTCCTTGAAATCCACCCATCGGTTTGTGTATTATTTCTAGAGGTGTTTCCATTGTTTGAATCCCTTATTCTAGAGTCTCTTGGCACTCAAGAAATTCCAAGGCTCGACATTTCTCATGCCTTAGATCGGGAACCAAATAGAGTCATTTTGTCTTATACTAGCAGCCCACTTCCAATCTTCATTGATTCTGATGTGAGGCTTGAATATGTTCCAGCTCAACCACAAGGATCTTACCAAGATTGGTCCTTTGGGTGAGACTCGAATCGTAGAGAATAAGAGGGTGAGGATGTCAAGGGTTTTTCATCTAGGGTAGCCTATCAAAGTAATCGCGTTCGTGTTTGTGAAAATTAATGTGGCCCAAGAGGAATCTCTATTGCACCAGGCCTTAGTCATCCACTTTGCCACAAGTTTATTGACCATGCTGGAAATGTCCATAATACCCTGACCTCCATTCCCCTTTCGGCTAGTGCATATGGACCATTTGATTTTAGGAACTCCCCTTCTGTTATGGTCCCTAGTCCAGAGAAACCTCCTACAAGTACTTTCTAATTTGGCTAATTCTTGATTCTTTGGTCTCCACCAAGAAAGAAAGTATATGATTGAGGATATGAGGAACGCGTTGTCGGCGCGAAAGTCACAGTCGGTGGATCAAGCCGACCGCTCGAAAAGCACGGTGCACGCCGGGTGCTTGAAGCAACTCAGGTACAATGGAGAATACAAAGATAATGAATTAGATCAGAATAAAAAACCCTCCGTATTGTGTCATCAAGCAAGTAGCCGTGATTCATGGATACATAGTCTTTACAAGTTTTTAGTCCTTGGCAATAAACTCATTAATTAAGTAACTTTTATCCTTCAACATTTAGAAAATAACGGACATGTTTCATGTGAACTCTAACCCGAACAAAGGGTTGAATATCTTCGGTACATTGAACAAAATGTATCCACTATGTTTCACCATACATATGCACGATCAGACTCAATGATCTTTTTTTTAAATACACATGTGATCTAATCTTTGAATTGTTTGTGTAAGTGATTTATTTTTATGTTCAAAATTAATAGTGAATTTACTACGCCATCATACAGTACTTGATATAAATTGGAATAGCACTTGAAAGTAAGGTCACTCAATTAAACAAAAGCACATTATGCATTAATCTTCTTTTTCTGTATGCAGGGCTATACGTTCACCAAAATGAACATAGTTTTCATCAATGTTGAATTATGAATCTCAGATTAACTACAAGATATATATATATACAAAGCCATGTGCATACATTTTGTTTGACAGATATGACTAGTCTGTTATTCTCTTATCACTGCGCATAAGTGTTATTCATGAGAATTCATCAAAGAACATCGGCTTAACCTTTCCTTATGCAATGATCATCGCGTACACATCTATAGTTGGTCTGGACTAATAAAATAGAGATTTAAGTTCAGAAAACCTACGTGGTTAATATTGCACAACTTCTCAATCATCAAGTCAATTGTGCAATGTCCAAAGCGGCGAAGCTCAGAGAGCAGGAAAAAAAATAAGACCTTAGATGAAGAGTTTCATATGAAAACAATGAGCTTGAAATCTACAACAACTAAGATCAACCCTCAAAATAAGACACATACGACATTGAGCATGATTGGTTTGGTATACTTGGAGTAAAAGAAATCCGAGTCAATGTAGTTCTGCGCTGTTTTTTCGGAGTCACAAAACAGTTGCACATCAGGTTGACCAGAATTAGAGAGCTTCAATATTGTCAGATAATAACGTGCATTATTCACCATGGATATCAGATCATATGCATCAGATCAGATGTCACTTTTTTTTCGCATCGAGGCCCATCTATTATTCCATCGATTGACTCTCTGGATTTCATAGTCTATGGCTACCAATTACAGACCAGTTGCGCATCTCCCATGCACATCTCCCAGCTTTCGAGTAGGTACCCTGTGTATTCAGCATTCATCTCATCAAAAGCCTTGTTTCTTTGATTGTCCTTCAACGTCCAAATTCCCTCCCTTGTACTCTCTAGCTTTGTTCTTTTGGATTATCATAAGTGCGTCTTATCCTTCTCCTCAGATAATTGTCTGTGTTGGTGATGTGTTCTGGAGTGAGCATAGTGGAGCATAGATCATCATGAACTACCGTGCATCAAAACACTACAGATCATATCTTCAGCAAATGTCGAACATAGATTGGGTGTGCATGCACACAGCCACGTGAGACAAACATTCCTTCGCGAGGATGTGGAAAATTCAAAAGGTTTGAACAAAGCGTATTGATGTGAAAGATATTGACGTGGAGCTCAGATCACTTCGTATGTTATCAGAGCTTCTTTGCGATCTTCACTGTCAGCTATGGTTGTAGTTTATCAGAGCTTCTTTGCGATCTTCACTGTCAGCTATGGTTGTAGTTGGAAGCATCTGATAGAGTAGCATATCCATCTCCATCAGAATTTCATGCCATAAAAGCTCAAAGCTCAGCGTCCTGTCGAACACCGTTGTCAGAAATTGACGGCTCTCTCATCTCTTATCGTCGTTGTCCTTTCTGAGATACAGCAACCGTTAACCTCTGAGTAAAATACTCGCACAGTTCGTAAGAGATTCTTGTAGTTCTTAGATGATTATCGCTATAAAAGATTGTGAAAGTGGCCTCTCTCTATATGCGCTATGGCCCCCAGAACCTCTTCCCTCAGAGCCCATGATCACTCCAGGTGATGGCATCGTAAGATATGTTTCCAGATATTTTTCGCTCCTCCCTCCCCAGCTGAAGACGACTAAGACTCCATAGAGGGTAACATGTACAATCACAGAAAATAGTCCCCAATTCTCCTCCATCCTTTTTCCTGTGCTCCGTGATACATGTTCCCGTAAAAAGTTCCTCCTTTTTCTTCTTTTGATAACAGCCCATTATTTTATTCAGATCACTATATTAATAGCTTGTGGCTTCCCTTTCTAAAATTTCAAAAACATCGGATCAAAAGATACTTTTGCAACCACTTTTTGGTGTCACTAGAGATGTCCATAGCTTTATCAACAAGCATCCGCTTTAATACTTGTTTCCTATCAAACTTAGTTTTAATGTCATCTTTGGGTCCAAGAACCTTTTGATAGAGTTCCATAAAAGCCTAAAGCCTGGTTGCTCTCCTCATACAAATCACTTAGCCGCTGTATGTAATGTCTTCTTCATGATTTGAGTGGGGAGAGAGAAATATCTCCGACATTCACCCCCACCAAACCTGTGCTTCCTTCGGATGCACCAAACCTGCAAATTATAGAACGCAATATCAAATTCTTTTGAAAATTATTCATGACTCAAATGCGACTAGTCTATTGAAAATGCTTCTATCATTAGTACATCTTCTCATAGCAAAGAAAACTTATAAAATTATGTAAGCTTGAATTTCAACCGTTTTGTTCAGTGCATGAGTTGGAAAACACGTTTTAGAAAGAAACTATAGAAGTCATTCAAATAGTGTTCGTACTAACTCTTCTATTAACTCTGTTCATAAGTAAAGCATATGTTATATAAGCCTTCTATCCTCATCTCCTAGCCACTTGCCATTAAGATGCAGAAAACTGATTCCCCTCTATCATACATCCGCCTTATATAGCCCGCTTTTCAATTCAGAAGTGATTTTGAGACCACAACTGATTCATTGAAATCATTTAATTTTTCTTTCATCTCTTTTTTCATCATTATTTTTCTTTTTGTCATTTTTCCTCTTTTCATATGCAGCAACCATTAATGTACTGCTTTCAATTTTTCTTCGCAACTTTTTTGATGAAGGGGAAAGGCTTAACCCCTAATCAGAGCAAAGGATCTAGAGGTAAGCTAAAGAAGGAACTAGGATCTCTTTAGTAAAATGGGTCAGATTTAAGGAAGCTTACCTATACAAAACAAGCCTACTTCTACTAGGAGTTGCAAGTTAAGGGTTCCGTCAACTAGTCATATGATAGCCATAGGTCTCTAATCCCTATCTTCTCTTCAAGCACGTTCCTACCTCAGTGTAAATTCTTCTTTTCATAATTTTAAGAAGTTTCTTAACCTATTTGAAGAATATACATATCTAATTATGATAATGCATGAACTTTCATAATAAATTAAAACATAAATCAGGGTTAGAACTTTTTCACCTGATCTATATTGACTCCATCTTCAGCTCTCTTTAAGTTCATCAAGACTTTTGGCATAAAATCATCAATTACGTTGATCAATTCATCTTCAGGACCTGTAAGCACTCATAAAGTAGAAACTACAAAACAAGTAATCTTCATTATCATTTATCTTGCAATTTCGTAACTCATCGTCAATTCCTGTAAGTACTCATAAAGCAGAAGATACAAAACAAGTAATATTCATTATCATTTATCTTACAAATATAAATTCATATATTCTATCAGATTCATCTTCATCCTGTCACAAATTTCATCATAAGAAGTCATAGTGGGTAATTCATAAACAAAATTCATAAATTCATAAATTCATAAATTTCACATTAGCTTTTTCAACCCTTGAAACAAAGTTCATAAATTTCAGAAATAATCATAAGGTTCATAGTCTAATATAACCATCATATTTGTTGTAAAAAAAATCATTTTATTCAAAATATTCATCATTTCATTATAATACTGTTCTTCATAATTGTTCATCATAATAGATTTCTTCCTATTTGTCAAAGAAAGAAAATCATAAGTTCATAAGCATAATGTAAAACTTCATCATAAGCTAGCTTTTCCAAGCATAAAACTTCATAAAACGAAACAATTTAGGTATTTGTTTCTCAACTTTAGGAGAGCAGCATATATGCAATATCAAAAATTGAAAAGTTTTATTTTCAATAAACAATTCCATCATAATAAAACTATTTCTCGTAAATTCTTCTCCTTTTTCTTAACTTTAGATGAATTTTTAATATTATTTTCAATTTTCCATATGGCTTCTTGTATCCATTTTTCCATCCTCTTGTCATGTTTTAATTGAATTTGAAGATTTTCATCTTCAGATGTTTGTACTACTCTTTTATCAGTTTTATTTTGATCACATTTATTGTCATTTTCTTTGATTTTAGGTTCTGTTTTACCCACATATATGTCTTCATTTCCATTAATTGATTGTTCATTTTCATCATCTTTTATCCTTACATCTTCTTCTTTCTTAATCTTATTCCATGTATCTTGATCCTTAAATGTAGTTTGAATATCAATGTTACTCATAGATTTAGGTGTAAGAAGGTTTTGATCATTTTCCAAGCATTCACTTTTAGTCATAACCTTGTTCATAGAATGTAATTGACATACATTGCTTTTCTCATCATGATTCTTAGGTTGCCATTGTTTCTGAAGTTTAGTTTTAGGACTCAATTTTGTTTGATCAAAATAGTCTATCATCCCCCCTCTACCTAAGTTTAATCTCAAAGGTAGTTGTGTTTGATAATCACATATTTTCTGTTCACTTTCTAGTACCAATTGTTGGCTACATGCTTTCTCATAGGCAATACAATTCCCATAAGTATGCCCTAGTTGGTCACACCAAAAGCATCTTAAGGGATATACTTTCCTCTTCATAGCCCTATAGGTGAATCTCCTAAACTCATTCATATGAGTTTCATTAGGCAACTTTGGAGATAAACTTTTCATTTCATGTTCATTACACTTGCATTTAGGGATTTCATTGACTTTTTTTTTTTAATAGAAAGGAAGTTCGGCAATAGCCTACTCTCCCGGACTTGAATTAAATTAAGAAACAAAGGTACAATAGAAGGGGACTAGTGCCCACGGGACCCCCCAAATCCCACAAAGCAGGGGAAGCTTGAATGAATCCTAGGTTGCATTACAGAGAAGGTTAATCACCCTCTCATCGCCCTCATGCGGGGCCCACTTGGGTTTGAGCTTGTTGTTGATCAAAAAGAGGACTTGATGGTGCCTGAAGGGGGGGGATTTCTTACTGTTAACAATCCTTTTGCCAAGGAGGAATAGTGATTTCTCAATCGACCACTCCCTGGGGGGATCGCCGAAGTTGAGAGCACACCTCTCCCGCCATATTTTCCACAGGACTTCCCCTCTGATGGCGTTCCAGAGTGTCGCAGAGCAGCCGATCGCTTCTCCCAAAAGGACTTGTTTCCAACTAAGCGGTTTTTGAAGTCTGATTTTCATTCCAACCGTCTGCCAGATTCTGTAGGAGTTGGGGCAAGTAAGGAAGATGTGTGGGACATCTTCGATAGCCCGGTGGCAGCGTTTGCACCAAGGAGGGATCCCACAAAGTTTGCTAGCCTTATGGTTGGTCCAAATTCCTCGATGAAGAATTTGCCATAAGAGGACAGACTTCTTTATCTCTATAAGGAGGTGCCAGATACCCATGAATTTCATGTCCCACCGAAGCCGCGTCCAAGACAGGCACCACTTCTTGTTGAGGCTGATCTGGTGGTCAGCCGTTTCTTTGATGTTCGGGATTTTGAGTAGGCTATTCCCATTGTGCCATTTGACACCAAGTGAGTTCGGTGTGTCGTGTCCCATGAGAAGGCGAGTCTTGTGACGATCCCATGCGAGGCATCTGCTTTGCAAAGTGTTCCATTCTTCGTAGGAGATGTTTATGCAAGGGTCAATATCCTCGAAGTTGATCCAGCTGTTGGTGTCATGTTTCCAGAGGTGTTTCCATTTTTTGAATCCTTTGTTCCATAACTTCTTGGCATTTTGAATGTTCCACGACTCCACACTCCGGATGCCATGTATCGGAAACCAGATAGAGTCGTTTTGTCTGATTCCGGCCGCCCACTTCCAGTCCTCACTAATTCTTGTGAAGCTTTTGACTTTATTCCAGCCCTTCCAAAGGGAGCACACGAGATTGGAGCCTTTCGGGAAGACGGGGATCGGGGAGAATAGCAGGGTCATGATGTCAAGATTCTTCCAGTTTGGGAACCCCATGAGAGCCAACTCATTCTTGTTTCTGAAGATCAGCTTGGCCCACGAGGCCTCCCTATTGCACCAAGCCTTAATCATCCATTTGGCTGCCAGTTTGTTAGCCATACACCCAATGTCCAGGATACCAAGCCCCCCGCTATCTCTAGGGCTAGTGCAGATGGCCCATTTGATTTTAGGCACCCCCCTTCTGTTATGATCGCCCGTCCAAAGAAAGTAAGGTCACTCAATTAAACAAAAGCACATTATGCATTAATCTTCTTTTTCTGTATGCAGGGCTATACGTTCACCAAAATGAACATAGTTTTCATCAATGTTGAATTATGAATCTCAGATTAACTACAAGATATATATATATACAAAGCCATGTGCATACATTTTGTTTGACAGATATGACTAGTCTGTTATTCTCTTATCACTGCGCATAAGTGTTATTCATGAGAATTCATCAAAGAACATCGGCTTAACCTTTCCTTATGCAATGATCATCGCGTACACATCTATAGTTGGTCTGGACTAATAAAATAGAGATTTAAGTTCAGAAAACCTACGTGGTTAATATTGCACAACTTCTCAATCATCAAGTCAATTGTGCAATGTCCAAAGCGGCGAAGCTCAGAGAGCAGGAAAAAAAATAAGACCTTAGATGAAGAGTTTCATATGAAAACAATGAGCTTGAAATCTACAACAACTAAGATCAACCCTCAAAATAAGACACATACGACATTGAGCATGATTGGTTTGGTATACTTGGAGTAAAAGAAATCCGAGTCAATGTAGTTCTGCGCTGTTTTTTCGGAGTCACAAAACAGTTGCACATCAGGTTGACCAGAATTAGAGAGCTTCAATATTGTCAGATAATAACGTGCATTATTCACCATGGATATCAGATCATATGCATCAGATCAGATGTCACTTTTTTTTCGCATCGAGGCCCATCTATTATTCCATCGATTGACTCTCTGGATTTCATAGTCTATGGCTACCAATTACAGACCAGTTGCGCATCTCCCATGCACATCTCCCAGCTTTCGAGTAGGTACCATGTGTATTCAGCATTCATCTCATCAAAAGCCTTGTTTCTTTGATTGTCCTTCAACGTCCAAATTCCCTCCCTTGTACTCTCTAGCTTTGTTCTTTTGGATTATCATAAGTGCGTCTTATCCTTCTCCTCAGATAATTGTCTGTGTTGGTGATGTGTTCTGGAGTGAGCATAGTGGAGCATAGATCATCATGAACTACCGTGCATCAAAACACTACAGATCATATCTTCAGCAAATGTCGAACATAGATTGGGTGTGCATGCACACAGCCACGTGAGACAAACATTCCTTCGCGAGGATGTGGAAAATTCAAAAGGTTTGAACAAAGCGTATTGATGTGAAAGATATTGACGTGGAGCTCAGATCACTTCGTATGTTATCAGAGCTTCTTTGCGATCTTCACTGTCAGCTATGGTTGTAGTTTATCAGAGCTTCTTTGCGATCTTCACTGTCAGCTATGGTTGTAGTTGGAAGCATCTGATAGAGTAGCATATCCATCTCCATCAGAATTTCATGCCATAAAAGCTCAAAGCTCAGCGTCCTGTCGAACACCGTTGTCAGAAATTGACGGCTCTCTCATCTCTTATCGTCGTTGTCCTTTCTGAGATACAGCAACCGTTAACCTCTGAGTAAAATACTCGCACAGTTCGTAAGAGATTCTTGTAGTTCTTAGATGATTATCGCTATAAAAGATTGTGAAAGTGGCCTCTCTCTATATGCGCTGTGGCCCCCAGAACCTCTTCCCTCAGAGCCCATGATCACTCCAGGTGATGGCATCGTAAGATATGTTTCCAGATATTTTTCGCTCCTCCCTCCCCAGCTGAAGACGACTAAGACTCCATAGAGGGTAACATGTACAATCACAGAAAATAGTCCCCAATTCTCCTCCATCCTTTTTCCTGTGCTCCGTGATACATGTTCCCGTAAAAAGTTCCTCCTTTTTCTTCTTTTGATAACAGCCCGTTATTTTATTCAGATCACTATATTAATAGCTTGTGGCTTCCCTTTCTAAAATTTCAAAAACATCGGATCAAAAGATACTTTTGCAACCACTTTTTGGTGTCACTAGAGATGTCCATAGCTTTATCAACAAGCATCCGCTTTAATACTTGTTTCCTATCAAACTTAGTTTTAATGTCATCTTTGGGTCCAAGAACCTTTTGATAGAGTTCCATAAAAGCCTAAAGCCTGGTTGCTCTCCTCATACAAATCACTTAGCCGCTGTATGTAATGTCTTCTTCATGATTTGAGTGGGGAGAGAGAAATATCTCCGACATTCACCCCCACCAAACCCGTGCTTCCTTCAGATGCACCAAACCTGCAAATTATAGAACGCAATATCAAATTCTTTTGAAAATTATTCATGACTCAAATGCGACTAGTCTATTGAAAATGCTTCTATCATTAGTACATCTTCTCATAGCAAAGAAAACTTATAAAATTATGTAAGCTTGAATTTCAACCGTTTTGTTCAGTGCATGAGTTGGAAAACACGTTTTAGAAAGAAACTATAGAAGTCATTCAAATAGTGTTCGTACTAACTCTTCTATTAACTCTGTTCATAAGTAAAGCATATGTTATATAAGCCTTCTATCCTCATCTCCTAGCCACTTGCCATTAAGATGCAGAAAACTGATTCCCCTCTATCATACATCCGCCTTATATAGCCCGCTTTTCAATTCAGAAGTGATTTTGAGACCACAACTGATTCATTGAAATCATTTAATTTTTCTTTCATCTCTTTTTTCATCATTATTTTTCTTTTTGTCATTTTTCCTCTTTTCATATGCAGCAACCATTAATGTACTGCTTTCAATTTTTCTTCGCAACTTTTTTGATGAAGGGGAAAGGCTTAGCCCCTAATCAGAGCAAAGGATCTAGAGGTAAGCTAAAGAAGGAACTAGGATCTCTTTAGTAAAATGGGTCAGATTTAAGGAAGCTTACCTATACAAAACAAGCCTACTTCTACTAGGAGTTGCAAGTTAAGGGTTCCGTCAACTAGTCATATGATAGCCATAGGTCTCTAATCCCTATCTTCTCTTCAAGCACGTTCCTACCTCAGTGTAAATTCTTCTTTTCATAATTTTAAGAAGTTTCTTAACCTATTTGAAGAATATACATATCTAATTATGATAATGCATGAACTTTCATAATAAATTAAAACATAAATCAGGGTTAGAACTTTTTCACCTGATCTATATTGACTCCATCTTCAGCTCTCTTTAAGTTCATCAAGACTTTTGGCATAAAATCATCAATTACGTTGATCAATTCATCTTCAGGACCTGTAAGCACTCATAAAGTAGAAACTACAAAACAAGTAATCTTCATTATCATTTATCTTGCAATTTCGTAACTCATCGTCAATTCCTGTAAGTACTCATAAAGCAGAAGATACAAAACAAGTAATATTCATTATCATTTATCTTACAAATATAAATTCATATATTCTATCAGATTCATCTTCATCCTGTCACAAATTTCATCATAAGAAGTCATAGTGGGTAATTCATAAACAAAATTCATAAATTCATAATTTCATGAATTTCACATTAGCTTTTTCAACCCTTGAAACAAAGTTCATAAATTTCAGAAATAATCATAAGGTTCATAGTCTAATATAACCATCATATTTGTTGTAAACAAAATCATTTTATTCAAAATATTCATCATTTCATTATAATACTGTTCTTCATAATTGTTCATCATAATAGATTTCTTCCTATTTGTCAAAGAAAGAAAATCATAAGTTCATAAGCATAATGTAAAACTTCATCATAAGCTAGCTTTTCCAAGCATAAAACTTCATAAAACGAAACAATTTAGGTATTTGTTTCTCAACTTTAGGAGAGCAGCATATATGCAATATCAAAAATTGAAAAGTTTTATTTTCAATAAACAATTCCATCATAATAAAACTATTTCTCGTAAATTCTTCTCCTTTTTCTTAACTTTAGATGAATTTTTAATATTATTTTCAATTTTCCATATGGCTTCTTGTATCCATTTTTCCATCCTCTTGTCATGTTTTAATTGAATTTGAAGATTTTCATCTTCAGATGTTTGTACTACTCTTTTATCAGTTTTATTTTGATCACATTTATTGTCATTTTCTTTGATTTTAGGTTCTGTTTTATCCACATATATGTCTTCATTTCCATTAATTGATTGTTCATTTTCATCATCTTTTATCCTTACATCTTCTTCTTTCTTAATCTTATTCCATGTATCTTGATCCTTAAATGTAGTTTGAATATCAATGTTACTCATAGATTTAGGTGTAAGAAGGTTTTGATCATTTTCCAAGCATTCACTTTTAGTCATAACCTTGTTCATAGAATGTAATTGACATACATTGCTTTTCTCATCATGATTCTTAGGTTGCCATTGTTTCTGAAGTTTAGTTTTAGGACTCAATTTTGTTTGATCAAAATAGTCTATCATCCCCCCTCTACCTAAGTTTAATCTCAAAGGTAGTTGTGTTTGATAATCACATATTTTCTGTTCACTTTCTAGTACCAATTGTTGGCTACATGCTTTCTCATAGGCAATACAATTCCCATAAGTATGCCCTAGTTGGTCACACCAAAAGCATCTTAAGGGATATACTTTCCTCTTCATAAGCCCTATAGGTGAATCTCCTAAACTCATTCATATGAGTTTCATTAGGCAACTTTGGAGATAAACTTTTCATTTCATGTTCATTACACTTGCATTTAGGGATTTCATTGACTTTTTTTTTTTTAATAGAAAGGAAGTTCGGCAATAGCCTACTCTCCCGGACTTGAATTAAATTAAGAAACAAAGGTACAATAGAAGGGGACTAGTGCCCACGGGACCCCCCAAATCCCACAAAGCAGGGGAAGCTTGAATGAATCCTAGGTTGCATTACAGAGAAGGTTAATCACCCTCTCATCGCCCTCATGCGGGGCCCACTTGGGTTTGAGCTTGTTGTTGATCAAAAAGAGGACTTGATGGTGCCTGAAGGGGGGGGATTTCTTACTGTTAACAATCCTTTTGCCAAGGAGGAATAGTGATTTCTCAATCGACCACTCCCTGGGGGGATCGCCGAAGTTGAGAGCACACCTCTCCCGCCATATTTTCCACAGGACTTCCCCTCTGATGGCGTTCCAGAGTGTCGCAGAGCAGCCGATCGCTTCTCCCAAAAGGACTTGTTTCCAACTAAGCGGTTTTTGAAGTCTGATTTTCATTCCAACCGTCTGCCAGATTCTGTAGGAGTTGGGGCAAGTAAGGAAGATGTGTGGGACATCTTCGATAGCCCGGTGGCAGCGTTTGCACCAAGGAGGGATCCCACAAAGTTTGCTAGCCTTATGGTTGGTCCAAATTCCTCGATGAAGAATTTGCCATAAGAGGACAGACTTCTTTATCTCTATAAGGAGGTACCAGAGACCCATGAATTTCATGTCCCACCGAAGCCGCGTCCAAGACAGGCACCACTTCTTGTTGAGGCTGATCTGGTGGTCAGCCGTTTCTTTGATGTTCGGGATTTTGAGTAGGCTATTCCCATTGTGCCATTTCACACCAAGTGAGTTCGGTGTGTCGTGTCCCATGAGAAGGCGAGTCTTGTGACGATCCCATGCGAGGCATCTGCTTTGCAAAGTGTTCCATTCTTCCTAGGAGATGTTTATGCAAGGGTCAATATCCTCGAAGTTGATCCAGCTGTTGGTGTCATGTTTCCAGAGGTGTTTCCATTTTTTGAATCCTTTGTTCCATAACTTCTTGGCATTTTGAATGTTCCACGACTCCACACTCCGGATGCCATGTATCGGAAACCAGATAGAGTCGTTTTGTCTGATTCCGGCCGCCCACTTCCAGTCCTCACTAATTCTTGTGAAGCTTTTGACTTTATTCCAGCCCTTCCAAAGGGAGCACACGAGATTGGAGCCTTTCGGGAAGACGGGGATCGGGGAGAATAGCAGGGTCATGATGTCAAGATTCTTCCAGTTTGGGAACCCCATGAGAGCCAACTCATTCTTGTTTCTGAAGATCAGCTTGGCCCACGAGGCCTCCCTATTGCACCAAGCCTTAATCATCCATTTGGCTGCCAGTTTGTTAGCCATACACCCAATGTCCAGGATACCAAGCCCCCCGCTATCTCTAGGGCTAGTGCAGATGGCCCATTTGATTTTAGGCACCCCCCTTCTGTTATGATCGCCCGTCCAAAGAAAGTTTCTACAAATACTATTCAGTTTGGACAGGCCTTGCTCATTCGGTCTCCAACAAGAAAGGAAATAGATGGTAGAAGAGAGGAGGAACGTGTTGATAACCATCGCACGCCCAGCGAGATTGATTTGCATACCTCTCCAATAGTTAAGCTTGTTTTCGAGTTTGGCCAACACCCAGTTCCATCGCTGCTCCATAGAGACGCCAAACCCCAAGGGGATTCCAAGAAGTCGAAAGATTTGGCCCTGCGGAATGATTTGACAGCCATGATCAATGAGAAGGCCAGGATGATGTCCCACAATAGCCCTAAAGGCGGTCTTAGAGTGGTTGATTTTGGATCCAGAGGCTTCACAAAAGGTAGCAAGACACCTCCAGAAAGTCTCCAGGCTGGTATTATCATTGTGAACGAACGTGTTCATATCATCGGCAAAAAGTCTCATGATGATTTGACTGTGGTCGTGAGGCAGCCGGAGGCCTTTGATATTGCCAGCCTCCACATGATGTGCCACAAGTCTGCTCAGCCCCTCAGTGGCGATGGCAAAGAGAAGGGGGGCCAGAGGGCACCCTTGTCTAATAGATCTTCTAAGTTGGATCGCCTTCGAAAGTTTGCCGTTAACGTTAATTTGGGTCGTTGCGTTTCCGAGAAGGGTCGCGATCATCTTGGTGAATTTCTGACTACATCCGAGATCTTGGAGCGACTGCAGAATATAGTCCCATTCTAGCGTGTCGTAGGCTTTGTCAAAGTCGATCTTGAGGAAAACCACATCTTGATTAGACTCATTTGCAAATTGAATACCTTCCCAAATATCCATAATGGTTTCCAGGATAGACCTGCCTTTGATGAAACCTTTTTGGTCCTCACTAAGCCAAGATCTCAGGTGGCACGAGATTCTGTTGGCAATGACTTTGGCGATGATCTTGTATCCTGTTTGGAGCATCGTAATAGGCCGCCAGTTCTCGATTCTGTTCTTTTCCCCCTTCTTGTGTATCAACTTGATAATTCCATTATTTAGACAAGAAGGAAGAGCACCAAACTTTAGCGCTTCTTGCCAAACCATCCGAAGAGGGGTGGCAACCACCAGCTTGAAGGATTTAAAGAACTCGTTAGTGAGTCCGTCGGGTCCCGGGCTTTTACCGAGAGGGAGGGCATCAATGACCTCAATGATTTCTGATTCAGAGATAGGGGCATGAAGCAGGGAGTGGAGGTTGGGTGGTATCCTCCGGGGGAAACCCTAGAAATGGTAGCCATACAGTCCCTTCTATGGTGGGAGAGGGGGTTCGAGGTTCCCAGGAGTCTCGTGAAGTGCCCTTCGATGATGCCAAAATTATCTTCTTCCGAATTGCATACATTGCCATGTGGATCTAGCAGTAGGGGGATCGATTCTCTGTTGTGTTTCCTTTTAAGGATACGGCACATCTCTTTGGTGGGTTTGTCGGCTTTGCGAGCCCACCACTCCTTGAAGAACATTTGCAAGTTTTTCCTTTGTATTTCTTCCTCGTATCTCAACACCGCTCTGATTTTTCGGAGACCTTTCTAGGCTTGGTGTTTTCCTTTGTTCACTTCCTCCTCGAGCCGCCAGAGTCTGTGGTAAAGAGCTTCCCTACGAGCCCGCCGCACAGTCTTGAGCATCTTCTTAGTTCTGATCATGATCTTACGAGACTTGTCGACCGCACTTCTCCAGCACTTGGCTGGGGCCAAGCCAGAGGCGAACGCCACCTTCCACACATCGACAATTTCTTGATGGACGGAGGGGAGAGAGAAGGTGGTTGCGTTGGCATGGAACCACGGAGCCTTGCGGATCTTGATGGAAGGTTGAAAAGTGATAACGATCGGGTAGTGATCAGAGATAGTGAGGTCAGTGCGTTGCGTGATGGCAGGGTGGCCCCACTGATGAGTAAAACTCTGAGAGATGTAGCATCTGTCGAGTCTAGCTTTCCTCAGGTCCTCGCCCGCTTGGAGATTCGACCAAGAAAAGCCATTCGAGTCTTTGAATTCAACCAAATCCAAGTGAAGTTTGGTCATGTCCCACGTTTCTTTCTCCCGACTGTCGATGACCCTGCCCTTGCCCATCCATCTGTCCATAGGGTCCTCCACCATGTTGAAGTCTCCACATATAAGCACGTTGTGGGGAAGCGAGTCTAAGGAGGCCCAAGTGTTCAGTCTCTCCAAATCCCCGTTAGGGGCGTACAAAGAAACCATAGTAACACAAAGAGGAGCACCAAAAGAAACAGCAATCCAACAGTGACTTACATCTTCAATGGAGTTCTCAAGCTTTTCAAACCAGAGTTGTTTAACACCGATAACCGTTCCTCCAGACCCCCGCTGGTGCTTCGTTGGGATCCACACATGGGCCGAGGAGACCTGTCTGAGCCGTTTCTGGAGGTCTTCTCCGTCAATTTTAATCTCTTGAATACATATAAAGTCTGGGTTTAAGCTAATGTCGCGAAGCCATTGACCAATGATGGTCGCTCTTGAGGGGTCAGTTAGCCCTCTAGCATTTAGGGAAATGACAATCATTTTTGTGTTGATCCCTCTTTGCGGGAGGGAGCCTTGTCCTTTCTTCTCTTGGCTTCATCTTTCTTTTTCGCTGGGGTCTGATCCCGACTTAGAAATCGGTTCTTGTGGGGGCTTTTCTAGGGTAACTCCATAGGCTGTTTTCCTTTGCGGGATGCCCCTTGCTGGGGAGACTTGGGCCCCGTGCTCGGCACCGTTTCCGGGATCGTCGATCCAATGATGGAACTTTCACTATCCATGTTGTCTTCGTTACTAGTGGTGAAACCATCTTCTTTGCTTGTAGTGTAGCCCTCTTGGGGGGTTTCTTTATTGTCAGGGATCTCTAGGGCTTTGTCGTAGGTGTCTACCTCAAGTATCTTCCCACCTGGGTAGTCAAGCTCATTGATCTCCTTTCCTAGATTGCAATACAAATTGCTATAGGGGGTAAGTGGCAGGTTGTTTCTCTCACCGTTGGCCCTAGGGCTTCTTTTCCTTCTTCTTCTAACTTCAAT
Source organism: Ceratopteris richardii (assembly GCA_020310875.1). NCBI lineage: Eukaryota > Viridiplantae > Streptophyta > Polypodiopsida > Polypodiales > Pteridaceae > Ceratopteris > Ceratopteris richardii. Next base: position 122,398,710 of record CM035410.1, on the reverse strand, counting down.
AAAGCCATCAGCATCAGCTTGAGGATTAAGGAGGCCCTTGCCTTCCCCTTCCTTGGTCGAGTGGGTCAAATCGCCAATGTTGTCTTGAGCAGTTTTGGAGGCTTCTTGAAATCGCTTGCTTTTTTGCCTGAAAGGGCAATCTTTAATCATGTGACCTTGTTGGCCACAACGAAAGCACGCGTTGGGAAGGTTTTTGTAGCTGATGTCCTGCTCCCATACATCTCCTTCGCCCATGTCCACTTTGATCATTGATGGAAGCGGCGAACTGAGGTCGGCCTCGATACACATTTGGGGGTGCCACCTAGCATTGAACGAGTGTCTTGCACCTTCATAGATGAGACCACCAATGTCTTCGCGTGACGCCAGCGGCTTGCCGATAGGAGAGAAAATGTCCCACACGAAGTTGTACAAGAAGTAAGGAAGGTTAGGGAGCTCAACCCAAAGAGGGTACCATAGCGATTTCGATTTGTCGGGAGTAAAGTCCGGGGACCATCTGAATAGGCACAGGGTCGCCCGACCGAAATGCCAGGTGCCAACGCTTAGGGCTTGGAACGCCATCTCTTCATTTTCAAAGACTAGCAGCATGTGGCTCGCTGGTAAGAACTGACATTTGCTAACAATTATTCCTCGAGGGAACCACTCTTTTCGAAGCCATTGTCGCACAGTTTCGAGCGGGGGCCTAGGGCCAAACACTTGGCCGACGAGGCAAACTTTCTTGAGCTCCTCCTGAGCTGACAGAACTGCGGGTCTACTGAGGGATACAATGGGGGATTCAACACTTTCGGATGCCCCAGGGGCGGCACACGACCCCCCCTCCAGCAAAGCGGCCAGGATATCGGTCTCCCCAGGGGGAGGGGCCGGATTACTTTTCACGAGAGAGGATGAAGCCACATCCATGGCCAAAAGGAACTTGCACCACTTTTGCTTTTCAATACCCAAAAGCAAAACCCCCAACAAGGAGAGCAAACTGCGTCTCACTTTCTCGAGAAAAGGGCAGGATTGAGAATTAACCACAAAAAGTGTAAGCTTGAGAACAATCGACTAAAGTGCTTATGATCCTTCACTTTGTAAAGCAAATAAAACAAGTTGCGTGAGTGACGACTTGAGCGTGGGACAGCGCTGATGTTCGCACAAGGTGCAACCTTCAAGGTTGGTTGGACGCGCACGATGGGCGCTTAGTCACGAGCATGAGCCTCGCTGGACAGCTTCATCAACTGTCAATCGGGGACCCGAAACTCAGTCACTCGTCAGTCTCAAACGGTCATCAATCGCGCCCCCCTGTCGATCGTCAAAGTCTGAGTCGGTCGCCACCTCCCGTCAATCATCAGTCTGTCGGTCGCTTGTCTGGCATATGACTCTCTCGCCTCCTCGATTTCCACGATGGATGCTCAGGCCTTTAGTCCGTCGTAGGGAGTCCTCCGCGCCGCCATCAGTTCAAGTCCCCAGTCAGTCGCCGATGGACACCCGCCCGTCTATCGTCGCCCCCAGTTAGTCGCCGATGGACACCCACTCGTCAATCGTCAAACGACCGATACCCTCAATCAGTCGCCGATCGATACCCAGTCGATCGCCGATGGACTCCCAGTCAATCGCCGACGGACCCAATCAGTCGCGACGGATTCATCATTGTGTTGCTGTTCCGCTACTGTTCCACCATAGCCGCGCTCCTTCTTCGCCTTTAATATGCCAATGATTACTTCATCATTGCGCATCCATTTCTTCATTGACTTTTTTTGTCAAATCATCTATTTGGATCTTTAATGTTTTAACAATTTCTTGTAAAATTCCACACATCGCACTATTTGAATTAGAAAACTCACTTAACTTGTCAATTAACAAAAATACTTCTTTAAACTTTGCTTGATTTGACGAATTTAACTTATCCTCTAAATCTTTGAGTTGTGTTTCAAGTCCCGAATTTGCATTCTTAATTAAACTCTCCATAGTAAAGTTCGTTTTATGCATGTTTAAATTAACTGCTTTTTTACCCATTGATATTTGAGAAACAAGAAGTCTTAGATGATAGATCAATACCTGTAATCTGAGTCGAAGAAGAGGCTCAAAGAGTGACTGTGTGAAAATTTATACAATTTTTAATAGGATCAAAATCTAATACATCAATTGCTAATAGATGATTGTGCAAACGTTCTTGCTTCTAACGTCGATGAGAGGGGGTGACGAGATGAGGATAGCTACTTGCCACTCTTCGTGGAGGTGCTCAGTTCCCTAGGGAACAGCCTCAACACCTAGAAGAGTGCAAGGTTCCAAAGAACACAGCCACTGCTCCCACGGATGAAGAAGCTTCTGCAGTTCAACCTGTCGATGTATGCATATGCAAGCAAAATTTAAAATTTATACCTCAGCTACATCGCCGTTTGTTCACGTTGGGTTCACCAATGTCGGTGCGAAAGTCACGATCGGTGGATCAAGCCAACCGCTCGAAAAGCACGGTGCACGCCGGGTGCTTGAAGCAACTCAGGTACAATGAAGAATACAAAGATAATGAATTAGATCAGAATAAAAAACCCTCTGTATTGTGTCATCAAGCAAGTAGCCGTGATTCATGGATACATAGTCTTTACAAGTTTTTAGTCCTTGGCAATAAACTCATTAATTAAGTAACTTTTATCCTTCAACATTTAGAAAATAACGGACATGTATATGGTTTAGTTTCATGTGAACTCTAACCCGAACAAAGGGTTGAATATCTTTGGTACATTGAACAAAATGTATCCACTATGTTTCACCATACATATGCACGATCAGACTCAATGATTTTTTTTTTAAATACACATGTGATCTAATCTTTGAATTGTTTGTGTAAGTGATTTATTTTGATGTTCAAAATTAATAGTGAATTTACTACGCCATCATACAGTACTTGATATAAATTGGAATAGCACTTGAAAGTAAGTTCACTCAATTAAACAAAAGCACATTATGCATTAATCTTCTTTTTCTGTATGCAGGGCTATACGTTCACCAAAATGAACATAGTTTCATCAATGTTGAATTATGAATCTCAGATTAACTACAAGATATATATATATACAAAGCCATGTGCATAAATTTTGTTTGACAGATATGACTACTGTGTTATTCTCTTATCACTGCGCATAAGTGTTATTCATGAGAATTCATCAAAGAACATCAGCTTAACCTTTCCTTATGCAATGATCATCGCGTACACATCTATAGTTGGTCTGGACTAATAAAACAGAGATTTAAGTTCAGAAAACCTGCGTGGTTAATATTGCAGAACTTCTCAATCATCAAGTCAATTGTGCGATGTCTGAAGAAGCGAAGCTCAGAGAGCAGGAAAAAAAATAAGACCTTAGATGAAGAGTTTCATATGAAAACAATGAGCTTGAAATCTGCAACAACTAAGATCAACCCTCAAAATAAGACACATACGACATTGAGCATGATTGGTTTGGTATACTTGGAGTAAAAGAAATCCGAGTCAATGTAGTTTTGCGTTGTTTTTTCGGAGTCACAAAACAGTTGCACATTAGGTTGACCAGAATTAGAGAGCTGCAATACTGTTGGATAATAACGTGCATTATTCACCATGGCTATCAGATCATATGCATCAGATCAGATATCACTTTTTTTTCGCATCGAGGCCCATCTATTATTCCATCGATTGACTCTCTAGATTTCATAGTCTATGGCTACCAGTTACAGACCAGTTGCACATCTCCCATGCACATCTCCCAGCTTTCGAGTAGGTACCATGTGTATTCAGCATTGATCTCATCAAAAGCCTTGTTTCTTTGATTGTCCTTCAACGTCCAAATTCCCTCCCTTGTACTCTCTAGCTTTGTTCTTTTGGATTATCATAAGTGCGTCTTATCCTTCTCCTCAGATAATTGTCTGTGTTGTTGATGTGTTCTGGAGTTGAGCATAGTGGAGCAGAGATCATCATGAACTACCATGCATCAAAACACTACAGATCATATCTTCAGCAAATGTCGAACGTAGATTGGGTGTGCATGCACACAGCCACGTGAGACAAACATTCCTTCGCGAGGATGTGGAAAATTCAAAAGGTTTGAACAAAGCGTATTGATGTGAAAGATATTGACGTGGAGCTCAGATCACTTCGTATGTTATCAGAGCTTCTTTGCGATCTTCACTGTCAGCTATGGTTGTAGTTTATCAGAGCTTCTTTGCGATCTTCACTGTCAGCTATGGTTGTAGTTGGAAGCATCTCGCAGAGTAGCATATCCATCTCCATCAGAATTTCATGCCATAAAAGCTCAAAGCTAAGCGTCCTGTCGAACACCATTGTCAGAAATTGACGGCTCTCTCATCTCTTATCGTCGTTGTCCTTTCTGAGATACAGCAACCGTTAACCTCTGAGTAAAATACTCGCACAGTTCGTAAGAGATTCTTGTAGTTCTTAGATGATTATCGCTATAAAAGATTGTGAAATTGGCGTCTGTCTATATGCGCTATGGCCCCCAGAACTTCTTCCCTCAGAGCCCATGATCACTCCAGGTGATGGCATCGTAAGATATGTTTCCAGATATTTTTCGCTCCTCCCTCCCCAGCTGAAGACGACTAAGACTCCATAGAAGGTAACATGTACAATCACAGAAAATAGTCCCCGATTCTCCTCCATCCTTTTTCCTGTGCTCCGTGATACATGTTCCCGTAAAAAGTTCCTCCTTTTTCTTCTTTTGATAACAGCCCGTTATTTTATTCAGATCACTATATTAATAGCTTGTGGCTTCCCTTTCTAAAATTTCAAAAACATCGGATCAAAAGATACTTTTGCAACCACTTTTTGGTGTCACTAGAGATGTCCATAGCTTTATCAACAAGCATCCGCTTTAATACTTGTTTCCTATCAAACTTAGTTTTAATGTCGTCTTTGGGTCCAAGAACCTTTTGATAGAGTTCCATAAAAGCCTAAAGCCTGGTTGCTCTCCTCATACAAATCACTTAGCCGCTGTATGTAATGTCTTCTTCATGATTTGAGTGGGGAGAGAGAAATCTCTCTGACATTCACCCCCACCAAACCTGTGCTTCCTTCGGATGCACCAAACCTGCAGATTATAGAACGCAATATCAAATTCTTTTGAAAATTATTCATGACTCAAATGCGACTAGTCTATTGAAAATGCTTCTATCATTAGTACATCTTCTTATAGCAAAGAAAACTTATAAAATTATGTAAGCTTGAATTTCAACCGTTTTGTTCAATGCATGAGTTGGAAAACAGGTTTTAGAATGAAACTATAGAAGTCATTCAAATAGTGTTCGTACTAACTCTTCTATTAACTCTGTTCATAAGTAAAGCATATGTTATATAAGCCTTCTATCCTCATCTCCTATCCACTTGCCATTAAGATACAAAAAACTGATTCCCCTCTAGCATACATCCGCCTTATATAGCCCACATTTCAATTTAGAAGTGATTTTGAGACCACAACTGATTCATTGAAATCATTTAATTTTTCTTTCATCTCTTTTTTCATCATAATTTTTCTTTTTGTCATTTTTTCTCTTTTCATATGCAGCAACCATTAATGTACTGCTTTCAATTTTTCTTCGCAACTTTTTTGATGAAGGGGAAAGGTTTAACCCCTAATCAGAGCAAAGGATCTAGAGGTAAGCTAAAGAAGGAACTAGGATCTCTTTAGTAAAATGGGTCAGATTTAAGGAAGCTTACCTATATAAAACAAGCCTACTTCTACTAGGAGTTGCAAGTTAAGGGTTCCGTCAACTAGTCATATGATAGCCATAGGTCTCTAATCCCTATCTTCTCTTCAAGCACGTTCCTACTTCAGTGTAAATTCCTCTTTTCATAATTTTAAGAAGTTTCTTAACCTATTTGAAGAATATACATATCTAATTATGATAATGCATGAACTTTCATAATACATTAAAACATAAATCAGGGTTAGAACTTTTTCACCTGATCTATATTGACTCCATCTTCAGCTCTCTTTAAGTTCATCAAGACTTTTGGCATAAAATCTTCAATTACGTTGATCAATTCATCTTTAGGACCTGTAAGCACTCATAAAGTAGAAACTACAAAACAAGTAATCTTCATTATCATTTATCTTGCAATTTCGTAACTCATCGTCAATTCCTGTAAGTACTCATAAAGCAAAAGATACAAAACAAGTAATATTCATGATCATTTATCTTACAAATATAAATTCATATATTCTATCAGATTCATCTTCATCATGTCGCAAATTTCATCATAAGAAGTCATAGTGGGTAATTCATAAACAAAATTCATAAATTCATAAATTCCTAAATTTCACATTAGCTTTTTCAACCTTTGAAACAAAGTTCATAAATTTCAGAAATAATCATAAGGTTCATAGTCTAATATAACCATCATATTTGTTGTAAACAAAATCATTTTATTCAAAATATTCATTATTTCATTATAATACTGTTCTTCATAATTGTTCATCATAATAGATTTCTTCCTATTTGTCAAAGAAAGAAAATCATAAGTTCATAAGCATAATGTAAAACTTCATCATAAGCTAGCTTTTCCAAGCATAAAACTTCATAAAACGAAACAATTTAGGTATTTGTTTCTCAACTTTAGGAAAGCAGCATATATGCAATATCAAAAATTGAAAAGTTTTATCTTCAATAAACAATTCCATCATAATAAAACTATTTCTCGTAAATTCTTCTCCTTTTTCTTAACTTTAGATGAATTTTTAATATTATTTTCAATTTTCCATATGGCTTCTTGTATCCATTTTTCCATCCTGTTGTCATGTTTTAATTGAATTTGAAGATTTTCATCCTCAGATGTTTGTACTACTCTTTTATCAATTTTATTTTGATCACATTTATTGTCATTTTCTTTGATTTTAGGTTCTGTTTTATCCACATATATGTCTTCATTTCCATTAATTGATTGTTCATTTTCATCATCTTTTATCCTTACATCTTCTTCTTTCTTAATCTTATTCCATGTATCTTGATCCTTAAATGTAGTTTAGATTTAGGTGTAAGAAGGTTTTGATCATTTTCCAAGCATACACTTTAAGTCACAACCTTGTTCATAGAGTGTAATTGACATACATTGCTTTTCTTATCATGATTCTTAGGTTTCCATTGTTTCTGAAGTTTAGTTTTAGAACTCAATTTTGTTTGATCAAAATAGTCTATCATCCCCCCTCTACCTAAGTTTAATCTCAAAGGTAGTTGTGTTTGATAATCACATATTTTCTGTTCACTTTCTAGTACCAATTGTTGGCTACATGCTTTCTCATAGGCAATACAATTCCCATAAGTATGCCCTAATTGGTCACACTAAAAGCATCTTAAGGGATATACTTTCCTATTCATAGCCCTATAGGTGAATCTCCTAAACTCTTTCATATGAGTTTCATTAGGCAACTTTGGAGATAAACTTTGCATTTCATGTTCATTACACTTGCATTTAGGGATTTCATTGACTTTTTTTGTCAAATCATCTATTTGGATCTTTAATGTTTTAACAATTTCTTGTAAAATTCCACACATCGCACTATTTGAATTAGAAAACTCACTTAACTTGTCAATTAACAAAAATACTTCTTTAAACTTTGCTTGATTTGATGAATTTAACTTATCCTCTAAATCTTTGAGTTGTGTTTCAAGTCCCGAATTTGCATTCTTAATTAAACCCTCCATAGTAAAGTTCGTTTTATGCATGTTTAAATTAACTGCTTTTTTACCCATTGATATTTGAGAAACAAGAAGTCTTAGATGATAGATCAATACCTGTAATCTGAGTCGAAGAAGAGGCTCAAAGAGTGACTGTGTGAAAATTTATACAATTTTTAATACGATGAAAATCTAATACATCAATTGCTAATAGATGATTGTGCAAACGTTCCTGCTTCTAACGTCGATGAGAGGGGGTGATGAGATGAGGATAGCTACTTGCCACTCTTCGTGGAGGTGCTCAGTTCCCTAGGGAACAGCCTCAACACCTAGAAGAGTGCAAGGTTCCAAAGAACACAGCCATTGCTCCCACGGATGAAGAAGCTTCTGCAATTCAACCTGTCGATGTATGCATATGCAAGCAAAATTTAAAATTTATACCTCAGCTGCATCGCCGTTTGTTCACGTCGGGTTCACCAATGTCGGTGCGAAAGTCACAGTCGGTGGATTAAGCCAACCGCTCGAAAAGCACGGTGCATGCCGGGTGCTTGAAGCAACTCAGGTACAATGGAGAATACAAAGATAATGAATTAGATCAGAATAAAAAACCCTCCGTATTGTGTCATCAAGCAAGTAGCCGTGATTCATGGATAAATAGTCTTTACAAGTTTTTAGTCCTTGGCAATAAACTCATTAATTACGTAACTTTTATCCTTCAACATTTAGAAAATAACGGACATGTATATGGTTTAGTTTCATGTGAACTCTAACCGGAACAAAGGGTTGAATATCTTCAGTACATTGAACAAAATGTATCCACTATGTTTCACCATACATATGCACGATCAGACTCAATGATCTTTTTTTTAAATACACATGTGATCTAATCTTTGAATTGTTTGTGTAAGTGATTTATTTTGATGTTCAAAATTAATAGTGAATTTACTACGCCATCATACAGTACTTGGTATAAATTGGAATAGCACTTGAAAGTAAGTTCACTCAATTAAACAAAAGCACATTATGCATTAATCTTCTTTTTCTGTATGCAGGGCTATACGTTCACCAAAATGAACATAGTTTTCATCAATGTTGAATTATGAATCTCAGATTAACTACAAGATATATATATATACAAAGCCATGTGCATAAATTTTTTTTGACAGATATGACTAGTGTGTTATTCTCTTATCATTGCGCATAAGTGTTATTCATGAGAATTCATCAAAGAACATCGGCTTAACCTTTCCTTATGCAATGATCATCGCGTACACATCTATAGTTGGTCTGGACTAATAAAACAAAGATTTAAGTTCAGAAAACTTGCGTGGTTAATATTGCAGAACTTCTCAATGATCAAGTCAATTGTGCGATGTCCGAAGAAGCAAAGCTCAGAGAGCAGGAAAAAAAATAAGACCTTAGATGAAGAGTTTCATATGAAAACAATGAGCTTGAAATCTGCAACAACTAAGATCAACCCTCAAAATAAGACACATACGACATTGAGCATGATTGGTTTGGTATACTTGGAGTAAAAGAAATCCGAGTCAATGTAGTTCGGCGTTGTTTTTTCGGAGTCACAAAACAGTTGCACATCAGGTTGACCAGAATTAGAGAGCTACAATATTGTCAGACAATAACATGCATTATTCACCATGGATATCAGATCATATGCATCAGATCAGATGTCACTTTTTTTTTGCATCGAGGCCCATCTATTATTCCATCGATTGACTCTCTAGATTTCATAGTCTATGGCTACCAGTTACAGACCAGTTGCGCATCTCCCATGCACATCTCCCAGCTTTCGAGTAGGTACCCTGTGTATTCAGCATTCATCTCATCAAAAGCCTTCTTTCTTTGATTGTCCTTCAACGTCCAAATTCCCTCCCTTGTACTCTCTAGCTTTGTTCTTTTGGATTATCATAAGTGCGTCTTATCCTTCTCCTCAGATAATTGTCTGTGTTGTTGATGTGTTCTGGAGTTGAGCATAGTGGAGCAGAGATCATCATGAACTACCATGCATCAAAACACTACAGATCATATCTTCAGCAAATGTCGAACGTAGATTGGGTGTGCATGCACACAGCCACGTGAGAAAAACATTCCTTCGCGAGGATGTGGAAAATTCAAAAGGTTTGAACAAAGCGTATTGATGTGAAAGATATTGACGTGGAGCTCAGATCACTTCGTATGTTATCAGAGCTTCTTTGCGATCTTCACTGTCAGCTATGGTTGTAGTTTATCAGAGCTTCTTTGCGATCTTCACTGTCAGCTATGGTTGTAGTTGGAAGCATCTGACAGAGTAGCATATCCATCTCCATCAGAATTTCATGCCATAAAAGCTCAAAGCTCAGCGTCCTGTCGAACACCGTTGTCAGATATTGACGGCTCCCTCATCTCTTATCGTCGTTGTCCTTTCTGAGATACAGCAACCGTTAACCTCTGAGTAAAATACTCGCACAGTTCGTAAGAGATTCTTGTAGTTCTTAGATGATTATCGCTATAAAAGATTGTGAAATTGGCCTCTGTCTATATGCGCTGTGGCCCCCAGAACTTCTTCCCTCAGAGCCCATGATCACTCCAGGTGATGGCATCATAAGATATGTTTCCAGATATTTTTCGCTCCTCCCTCCCCAGCTGAAGACGACTAAGACTCCATAGAAGGTAACATGTACAATCACAGAAAATAGTCCCCGATTCTCCTCCATCCTTTTTCCTATGCTCCGTGATACATGTTCCCGTAAAAAGTTCCTCCTTTTTCTTCTTTTGATAACAGCCCGTTATTTTATTCAGATCACTATATTAATAGCTTGTGGCTTCCCTTTCTAAAATTTCAAAAACATCGGATCAAAAGATACTTTTGCAACCACTTTTTGGTGTCACTAGAGATGTCCATAGCTTTATCAACAAGCATCCGCTTTCATACTTGTTTCCTATCAAACTTAGTTTTAATGTCGTCTTTGGGTCCAAGAACCTTTTGATAGAGTTCCATAAAAGCCTAAAGCCCGGTTGCTCTCCTCATACAAATCACTTAGCCGCTGTATGTAATGTCTTCTTCATGATTTGAGTGGGGAGAGAGAAATCTCTCCGACAGCGTTGATCACCATGGCCCAGCGTCCATGATTGATTTTCAAACCCCTCCAATAGTTAATTTTATTATTAAGTCTAGCGAGGACCCAAGCCCACCTTTGTTCCAAAGTAATATCGAATCCCAAGGGGATACCAAGAATGCAAACGACCTAACCTGATTGAATGCTCTGGCATCCCTGCACAGTGAGGAGATAGGGTTGATTTTCCTTTGATAGTCTGAACGCAGTCTTGGAATGGTTAATTCTGGACCTAGAGGCCTCACAAAAAGTGTTGAGGCACCACCAAAAGGTTTCCAAGCTCGTATCGTCATTGTGAACAAAGGCATTTTTGTCATCCGCAAATAGCCTCATGGTCATCTGCCCAGAGTTATGTGGCAAAGAGATGCCTCTCACGTGACCAAGCTCCTTTTGTTGCTCGACAAGTCGGCTCAGTCCTTCAATGGCGATAGCAAAGAGAAGCGGGGCCAACGGGCAACCTTGCCTGATGGATCGTTTTAGTTTGATTGCCTTTGAAAGTTGTCCATTGACATTGGCTTTGGTTGAAGCATTACCAAGGAGAGTGAAGATCACCTTGAGGAGTCTCTGACTACACCCAAGGTCTTTTAGCAATTGTAAAATATAGTCCCATTCCGATCTGTCGTAAGCTTTGTCAAAGTCAATCTTGAGGAAGACAATGTCCTGATTAGATTCTTTCGCGAAGTCTAGACCTTCCCAGATATCAATGATGGCTTCCAATATTGACCTTCCCTTGATGAAGCCTTTTTGGTCTTTTCTAAGACACTGGTCTAAATGACAGGATATCCTATTGGCAATGACTTTAACAAGAATCTTATATCGGGTTTGACGCACTCTGATAGGTCTCCAGTTCTCAATTCTATTCCTCTCCCCTTTTTTATGAATAAGTTTGATTATGCCATTGTTGAGAGAAGTGGGAAGGGCGCCGAACTCGAGTGCCTCAAGCCAAACAAGAGGCAAGGGGGTGGCCACCACATAGTTGAATGATTTAAATAACTTATTAGTGAGCCCATCAGGTCCAGGGCTCTTGTCGTTCCGAAGCGAATCAATAACTTCCTGGACCTCTTATTTGGAAATGGAGGCATCAAGAAGAGCATGCAAGTCGCATGGTATTCTATGCAAGGAAGTCCGAGAGATGGTCGCCATGCAATTCCGCGTATGGGCGGAGATGGGACAAGCACTACCCAAGAGACTTGTGAAGTGTGCTTCTATAATGCCAATGTTTTCTTCCTTAGTTTTACATTCCACCCCATCCTTGTCAAGCAGTAACGGGATCTCATCTCTGATTTGTTTTCTTCTGAGAATATTGCACATCTCTTTGGAAGGTCTGTCTGCCTTACTAGCCCACCATTCCTTACAAAAAATTTTAAGATTTTTTCTTTTGATCTCCTCCTCGTATCTTAATCTTCCTCTGATATTTTGGAGTGCCTTCTAAGATTGAATCTTCCCTTTATGAACTTCTTCTTCGACTCTCCAGAGCCAATGGTATAGGTTTTCTCTATGTCTTCGGTGGATGGTTTTGAGAACCTTTGTGATCCTAATCAAGATCTGAGGAGACTTTTCCACCGCGTTTCTCCAACACTTTGCTGGAAAGGTGCAGATGGTGAAGGCCTCAAGCCACGCATTAGTGATTTCATGGTGGATAGATGGGAGCGAAAAGACAAACAGACTGGCGTTAAAAAAAGGTGCCTTGTGACTTTTAGATAGAGGGGGGAAGGTGAGCACCATTGGGTAATGGTCTGAGACGGTGAGGTCGATAGGAGGAGATTCCCTATATTAAAAGCATCACAAGTCAAGTTTTATGTCATTTTCTATACATTGATTTTCTTGAGATTTACATGCATTAAAAGCCAAATAGTTATTATAGAGGAGATTCCCTATATTAAATGCATCACAAGTCAAGTTTTATGTCATTTTCTATACATTGATTTTCTTGAAATACTTCTAAAAGTTACTTTTCATCTATTTTTGTACTAAATACTCCTTAGAGTTTTTAGGTATTTTCCCCCTTGATAAGTGCTCTTCGATCAATTTTGACTTGGGAGACATATCTATGAACTTTTCTTACTCCCCTCTTTAAAAACCTTGGATTTTGTTCTCTTCCCGCTTTTGGGAGCTCACTTCCACCATGTTCATTATGAAATTTCCATTTTCTTGTTCCTTGCCAAAATCCTTGATATTTGTTGTAGATATGTAGTTCTAAGGAAATATAGATTGTTCAAAGAGGCATGGGCATAAGTAAACGTGTGGGAACAACAAAACATAAAAGAAGGGGGACTACATAAGAGCAAAGGCCATATTGATTTGTTCTAGACTTCATTACACCCAACATTGATTTTCATCACTACCAACTCATACAGAATAGCAGTCCTCAAAAATTTAGATCTACTTTCTCCATGACGAGGAGTCCTTGAGGTTGGGAAGTTTAGATAGAACCTAATAGAACTTTCAGATTTTTTGGAGCTGGTTTGAACCCTCAAATTATCTTGAAAACCTATTTGTTAAGTATGTTAGATATGAGATGTGAAACCATCCAAGATGCTCCAAAAACTATAAATAGAGCATGTAGGCTCATATTGAGAGGTATTCTTGAATAATTTGTGAAAAATTTCTTGTAATATTTTTGTTCTTTGAATGCAAAGACTCCATTGTTCTAGTCTCTTCCTCTTCCTCACACATGTGTGTGTATCTCTTTGGGTGTCACATGCACCTTACTTGCTCACGATCATCATACACCCACATGTCTTTGTGATTGATAACTAAGATATGATCCTACTTGAAATTAACACTCATAATTGTTTCACATTGGGACTTTGAATACAATTTTGGCACTAATGATGAGGACATTTACTCCAAGGATGAATGTGTGATGGTAAAAGTACATATAGAAGAGATGTTGGAGTCGCATGGTAAGCAGATTTTCTGTTTTTTTCCAACCAATTTACACTCCGAGTTTACCCATTTCATGGTCTACTCATTTTTTAGCCTCACACACTCTTTGCTTCTGTGCATGTACTCTATGCAATATCTATCTTGGAACTTGAGTACAAGGTGATGAATGCCAAATGGGTGCTTTGGGTTTTGGGGTTGAACCAATGAGTTCGTCAAACCATCTTTGTAGATGTGAGCACCTAGTTACTTGGTTTAGACATACTCTAGCTTAGTCTTGTAGGGTCCTTCGGTTTATCTAGATACACTAGCCAAGAAATTATAGCACTTTGTCTCTCCATGCTATAGGTACTCTTAAAATAACTAGTCTCTGAACTTAAGCTACACGGGTGAGAAACTAACTACTTAGGCTAAGACCTCGAAGCATGATTTACACTAGCTTGAGAAGAAGTTAGACTTTGTCAATCCACGTTGCCAAGGTTCTTGCCTAAGCACAAATTCATGAAGATTGGATACGATAGATTTTGAGTCTATTTTCCCATGTGTTGGTGCTTTCTCCTCAATCACTTGGTTAGTTATTAAATTCAATTATTTACCCTTGTCTTTTTTTTCATCAACATCAAGAATGGACTTGGACATTTCGATTTTATCATTTTATATTATATTTGTATTGTTATCTTAGGTTTTCATACTTGCTTTAAGGATCTCCACACATGGTTCTTAGGGTTTCTTATACTTTTTAGCTCATTGGGTCTTTCCAAGTCTAAAGGGATTATCCTAGCGTTGATACAAGATTCCAAGCAAGAATTTTAGTTACAAGCTCATGTACTCTAGATAACATGTTAGAGCACACACCTTGCTTCACAGAATTCTTCAAAAGGCTCCTAAAAGTCACCCAAAACCACTTAAAACTATAAAAATAAAACTCAGAATTTGACAAAATAGGTTGTCTATTGTGATAGTTGGGATCTTTCATGATACTGCACCATTGGGATAGAGGGGTTTGTTGTGAGAGAAGGGTCAACCATGATAGAGGTGATGATAGATAGGGTGTATCACCATGCTCAACCCGAGTGTATTGTAATGAAGAACAATGTTCTGTTGAGCTTTTGTTGTGATAGATCCTATTGTAATGATGGATAGTATTCTAATGAGTTTTTGTTATGTTTTGTTTTTTATTGTAATGATGGAAGGCTCTATCATGATAGAGGGTCTTTAGCACGATAGATAGTGTTATCAAGTAGCACTCTATCATGATGGATGGGTGGTCTATCATGATGTTCAAGGTTCTATCGTGGCAATAGTATGTTGTGATGGTTAGGCTCATCAGGGGGTGTCCTCTATTGTGATAGACTCAGTCTATCTTGGTGGTGGTAAACTATCCCGATACAAGATCACTTGCAATTGAGGCCTTCCATCACAATGAACCAAGAAAATTTGAATTTTGAGGAAAAAAATTTATTGCACTAAGGTGTTATTAAGACCTCTATTGTGGTAAAAGTTTTGTATCAAAAAATTGTGTTTGTTAATCTATCACAATAGATCTACTCTATAGTACCTTGATGCATGTAGAGGCCTATCTCACTTGCAAATCCTGTTGGAGCTCATGATGACCAAAAATTTGTAAGAAATTACAATAAAATAGCACACATACTCTCTCTCTTTCATAGATGCACACACATGAATCAGGCAAACGAAGGCTGAAGCGAGTTTTATGTACCTAGAAGTGTTTTTTTCCTGAAGAAGGAGATGGAAAGAGCATGTATGGGAGGGTGAATGAGGTGAGAGGAGTGTTAATTCGTTGGAAAAAACCAAAAATTTACTTACCAAGCAACTCCAACATCTCTTCTTTATGAACTCTTACCATCACGCATTTGTCCTTGAGGTAAATATCCTTGACAATAGTGCTTAGGTTAAGGAAAAGCTTAATATAAGATGAGGTTTCTTACTTGTATGGCATTCATGTGGCTCATTTTGCATCAAGGATTTTCTACCAAGACCAAGTTTGGAAATTTTCCGTTGGAGTATTCATGGTCTTCTTGATCGTAACGACCTATGAGGATAAACCTTGTCTTTTCCCTAGATTGTATCGTGTATATGAAGCTCTTCAAGCTTTGTGCAAAACAGTGCATCACTCCTTTCCTTTGATTCGTGTTAATTCTCCTCCTATAAAGTAGACAATTGCAATGGTATCCAGTTCTTATATTCATACCCAAGAGCTAAGCTTGGATTCTAATCAACAGCTAAGTGTGGGGATTATAAAGAGGCTTCGTTAGCTCATTTGAAAACCTTCACTTTGTATTCCTTATATATATATTACATTGTAACTCTAAAAACTACAATATAAAGATAGAGGACGACAGAATGTGTGTGTGTGTGTGTGTGTGAGAGAGAGAGAGAGAATTAGATATTAAAAGATGCAAAGCCTTAATCTGAATTTGTAAGAACCATTTTAATGCCATAGGAATTATTGAGCAAGGGCCTAAATGGAAGTATGGATACCCAAGACCTGTACTTTAGAAGGCGAATAACCAACATGTGTAAATAGCATCCTTCCATTTTTTTCCTGGTGGGTCATAGAATGTAAGTGTTTATCTATATGTTGAAATTCGGATGAAGACAAGATATGCCTTGAGTTCATAGAATCGCATTCCTATCTTGTAAGTTGACTATTGTATCTTGCAGGCTCTTCCTCAAGGAAATAAGTTCAAGCTTTGGTTGCTTTTCATCGGAGCACTTGAAAAGATACCCACAGACAATTAAGACTCAGAAATTGCATCATAAATTATATTGGCATTGAGAAGTAAAGAAAAAAACAACTGACAAAGATATAAACATGCTTCAGGCACCAAAAATTAGAAGCTATATCCGCCCTCAAGCTAGAAAAAGAAATGAAGTAAAGAAGTATGGAAGAGAGTATAAAGCGGCATGAAGGTTCTAATTGTTATACTAATAGACGCGCTTCAAAATTCAACCTTTGAGAGAAGGCATGGATATGGCTGAACTTGTGGCATGCTACCAACTTTACCAACTTTACCACATGGCTAACTTGACAAACTCTGATAGCAGTAATGGCAGTAATGGCAGGGACATGCCGTACAAGATATCCACTATATTGTTGTTGGTCTGTAGCATGTTGGTCTACTGCAAGCCATGTAATCTACTAAGAAGAATTCAATGCTTAGGCCTGCATCTGACCATGATCTTTGCGGTATGTAAAATTTTGAGTGTTAAATACCTCCACTACATGCTTTTGGGTGACGCCTTTTAATTCTCCTCCGTTAGCATCATGCAAAAATTGCAATGCTTATAGAGGAGAACGGGTAAGACATTGGTCTCTTAAGGCAAAGGCTCAATGTTCAACCCTCGGACAACAGGCCAAGGTTCAATGTTCAACCCTCTAACTCGACATGATCTTTGGCCAGTGTAAACTAGATGTAACTCACTTGTTAATCTGTCCAAGTTTTGCTTTGTGAGATAAGAGGGGTCTCATGGGTATTATGCCCATTCCCCTATACAATTGTTCTTTCAAAGTTAAAGCCGGGGAACTAGAATCCCTTGTAACTCTTAGAACTTCTGCTTCATGAGATAATGGGGGTCCCGGAGATATTATTCCCAATCACCTATACAGTTGTTCTTTCAATAATTCTAAGTAGAGAATAATTCTAGATTTTTAGATTATTCTTACTTTTTTGGGATCAGATGTCACAGACATCTCCTCTATGAGCCACACTTTCAGCGCGTGCTTTTGCAACATCCCTCATATCGACATAAGCTTGCACTAGATTGGCATAAGTCTTTCCAGCTCCTGTGAGAGTAATGGAAATGGGATCATTATAATGTAACGGACGAACAAGTTAAACACAATTACGTGGAAAGCGCTGGCGTTCATGGCAGGCTGCAATAAGGGCCCAAGATCTAGAGAGGGAACTAGTACTACTAAGTCTACATTCTTTTCCTTGGGGAAGTCCCAAGCGGCTTGCTCAGCCACTGCCATCCCATAACACTACCAATTCTGTATACACAAGTACATAATCATAAAAACAACTTAGAGAATAAGATCAAAATGCACCTTTCCACTGACTGACAAGGTGAAACTGAAATAATGCTAAAAACGATCAACATGGTTTAGGCACCAAAAGTCAGAAGCTATATCCGCCCTCAAGCTAGAAAAAGAAATGAACAAGTAAAGAAGTATGGAAGAGAGTATAAAGCAGCATGAACGAATGGCATGGATTCTAGGTTATAACTTTTATACTAATAGACACGCTTCAAAATTCAACGTTTGAGAGAAGGCATGGATACGGCTAAACTTGTGGCATGCTACCAACTTTTCGTTTTGATATGAAAAGGTGCCTTTTGATGGGTTAAACTTTACCATCTCCGCTATTAATGAAACCGCCGGCTCCAGTAACACATACGCGGGGACTTGTATTTGTCACTGCTTCTGCACCTTGGTGATCGCTCTCCTTGCATACTTCAACAGGTCCGTCGCAGTTCTCGACGAGCTGTTGCTCCATCAGCTTTTTTTCCTCCAGCGTTTTGCTTACTTTCACGAATGTGCTCAATAATATGATTAAACGAGATTCAGTGGCACTCGCGCTATGCCTCTCAGACCGAGGGATCGGTCACCGGTAAAGTAACTATTCAAACAGCGCAACTGCATAATGAAGCAAACGTAAAGATGCGAGAAGATTGTGTATTGTCTGTAAGCGAGTGTGTGTGTGTGTGTGTGTGTGTGAGAGAGAGAGAGAGAGAGAGAGAGAGAGAGAGCGAGAGAGAGAGAAGGCGGGAATCATTTACTGACAGAAATCGCCGATTTGTTTCCATGCAATGGACAGGAACTTACAAACAAAATGAACATACAATTGAGCAAGGTAATCAGGACGTGGAATGCTTCAATCAAGGTATGAATCATGTCTCCCCTATCCACACTGCGGCTGAGAAAGGGAAAGGTTAAGCTGAGGATAACCCTCACTTCATAAACATAGATATGCATGGCAATACTGATGGTGACTCGTTAGTTTTTGATAGATACTCCCTTTCTGACTTGTACGCGAACAACACAAGAAAGAAGAAGAAGCTTGGAGCACAACACACAATACTAAATGTATTACCAGTAGAATGTACAAAGATAAGTGACCCGTTAGGGCAATAGGCATATATATAAGCCGGGGGAAAAAAACCTCCTAACAAGGGAAAAAAGTGCCCAGTGGTCCTAGTGTTTCACACAGATCACTACCTAAATATATTAACAAATCCCACCTGAGAGCGATGCAGCGAACAAGGAGCTGGTACTCATGTATAAGGAAGTGCCAAGCTATGTGGAATCAATCCACAAAAGGAAGTAAGCCCAAAGCTTTGCGGAAAGCTTCAACCTTCTCCCTACGCAGAGCCTTCGTGAAAAAGTCTTCTATGTTCTCCTACGTGGCCACATATGCCAAGTTGATCTCTCGAGCAGAGAACCTCTCCATGACATAATTATAATGCACCTCAATGTGCTTAGTGTGAGCATGGAACACAGGGTTCCTTGTAGCTGCCAATGTGCTCTGCCTGTCAATCAAGATGGTGGTGGCAGAAGATTGACCAACACCCAAATCAGCCATAAGGCATCTAAGCCACACACACTCAACAGACATTGTGAAAGCTACCCTATACTTAGCCTCACAATTGCAAGTGGCCACAGTAGGCTTCTTCTTGCTCAACTAAGATATACATGAGCAAGAAAAAGCAACTAGCAGACACATGATTCTCATAGCGACCAGCCCAATCAGAGTCACAAAAAGCATGTAAATATGGCAGTAGTGATTCCCCCTTGGGATAAAAGAATCCAAGTAGTCGGGTACCACTCAAGTAGCAAAAGATCCGCTTAACCACCTTCCAATGCTTGACACCTGGGCAATGCATAAACCTGCTCATCTATGAGACAACAAACCGAATATATGGCTAAGTAATGCATAAGTAAATCAAGCATCCAACAGCCTACTGAAAGAGAACAACATCAAATGCATCTCTAGCATCATGAAGACTCAATCATAAACCTATCTCCATAGGATTGGCAATAGGTTTACAATCTTCAAGGCCAAGATCTTGCAATAATATGTCAATATATTTCGTTTGACACAAAGCCATTATACCATCAACTTGCATAAATTGAATGCCCAAATAATGATGCAAATGCCCCAAATTAGACATCTCAAAAAAGGCATGCAAATCAGCCTTAAAATCAACAATGTGCTTGTCATGAGGACTAGTGAGCAGCATGTCATCAACGTACAAAACAATGATCAAAAGAACATCCTTAGCACGCTTAACATATAAGGTGCTTTCAGTTGGACTATTCTGAAAACCATGTGCAATCAGATAGTCATGTATTTTTTCATACCAAGCACGTCGTGCTTGCTTTAAATCATATAATGTCTTCTTTAACCTGCACACATGGTTTTTGTGCCCTTTCTGCATAAATCCATGGGGCTGAAAAACATACACTTATTCATGCAACTCACCATTCAAAGATGCAGTTTTAATGTCCAACTCATGTACATTCTAACCATGATGAGCTACAAGTGCATAGATGCTACAAACAGTAGTCATTCGGCATGTAGGAGCAAATGTTTCATCAAAATCAATGCCTCTTTCCTGTGCATAACCCTTTACAACAAGCCTAGCCTTATACCTATCAACTGTTCCATCAGCATTATGCTTCAGCTTGTATACCCACTTAGTGCTAATGGCCTTCTTGCCAGGAGGCAATTCACATAAAGACCACGTACTATTTTTTCATGATAACATCATATTGTGATTGCATAGAATCCATCCAATTTTTAGAGTTTTGTACTTCATCAAACGAAACACGCTCCTTCTCATCACAAAGAGTAGAGGCAGCCATCACATAGGAATCTAATGCAAAAGAAGCACTATGAGAGCCTCAATGCATACAGTATGACAGAGGTGCATTTAATTTGTTGTCACACAAAGTGTGCACCAACAATTTTTGCACACTTTTTGCCTCTTGTATATCAACTCTTTCATTGACAAGTGCATTATGTAAATCTGCATCATAGATGGAATGACCTACATCATCACATGAAACCTATAAAGGATGAGAAGTTGCCTCATTAGGACCAGCACTAGACTATCCACCTGTAAAAAGAGGTAGCAAAGTGTCATACATGTCTTTGGAGCTAACACATGTCTCCTTCATACATGAAAGTAAAGGTTGAATAGCATCTTCCACAAAAACAACATCATGGCTAACCAAAATGTGTTTAGTATATGGTTGTACAAAAGATAGCCTTTGCTTTCAGAACAGTACCTGACAAAAATATATTTTAAAGCTTTATCATCCAATTTCCTACGATGTTGTTCAGGCACTAATGCATATTCCAGACAACCAAAAATAGGTAGGTGAGCAACAGATGGCTTAAGACCATGCCAAGCCTCATATGGAGTGATAGAATGCAATGCTTTAGTGGGACATATGTTAATTACATATGCTACACACATAACAACCTCAAGCCAAAAACTATGTGGTAAATCTAGACTCTTGACCATACACCTCACCATCTCCATGAGTGACCTATTCTTCTGTTTAGTAACTCCATCCTGTTGAGGTGTATACGGCTCTATAAATTCATGGTTAATCCCATGATCAACCAGAAATGCATTAAAGTAAGAATACATATATTCCCCTCCTCGATCAAAATGGAGGGTGTCCCTTTTACATGCTGATAAATTTTCAACCAAAACCAAAAACTATGTAAATCACATAAACACTTCGAACTTTGCTTTAAATGGATATACCCCATGAATGCCTGGAAAAATCATCAATGAAAGTCACAAATTATAGATAGTTTCCAAAAGAAGGTGCCTCCATAGGACCATAGACATTAGTATGTACAAGCTGCAATTTTTGACTAGCTCAAATTGAACCATCTTTTGGGAAGGATGAACGCTGCATTTTGCCCAAAATATAGGCTTTAGAAACATGTTTACCTAGTGCCTCAACATTGGGTAAAGACGACACCATTTCTAATTTCTACATGCATAGAAAACTAGCCAATAAATTCAAATGACCAAAGCATGCATGCCAAAGCTTTGCATCTAACATAGCGTGAGAATCATGTACTGCACATGTTGAATCATTCATAGATTTTTCATAGTCTATGAGCTTATATAGCCCACAAAATAAAATGCCAGAAGCAATAAACACGTCGCCATTCGAGAGATCATTAACTATATATTTGTCATCAACAAATTTCACAACCAAGCCAATCTCGACTAAAGTTGAAACTGATAATAGATTCTTCTTGATCCTTGGCACAAATAGAGAATCCACCAATATTCTGAAAGAACTACGATCAGTAGTGTCATGATGATCTTACCAACTCCCATGATAGGATAAGAGGAGTTATTGGCACATGTGACAGTATTCCCTATAGGGGTAGGCTCGAGTGAAGTGAAGAAACTATGCTGCTAGGTAATATGTTTTGGATGCCCCACTATCAAAGTACCAAACATCTAAGTCTACTGGAGACATACACGTTTCAAGAGAGGATGGATCGAAATTGCAAACAGTAGTAAACATCCATACTTTGTGCGCTAAATTAGCAGAATCTATTTTCGATGTAGAGGCCTCTACAAAAACCATTCGAGCCTCTTTTCTCTTTGCCTCTTTTGTAGTAGTTTTGGACAATTCTTTATGACATGATCGTTTGCTTTACAGTACTTGCAAAACAATTTTTGCTTCTTTGTTTTCTCCTCTTCTCTGTTTTCCTTCTTTGATTGTGCAGAATTACTAGTAGAAGAGCTCCATTTACCTTTGAGATTCTGATTCGCTAGGAAAGCTTGATTTGCAATAGGCATAATGGACCTGTTCTACCTAGACTGACCTTCATGCGATAGAGTAGAGACTAACTCCTCAAACATTAAGGCATTTGAATTGCCTTTCATCATCAAACAAAGAGTAGAAGCAAAACTTTGGTATGAATCAGGAAGACCATTCAGAATAATCTACACAACTGAACTTTCACGCAAGATATCATCAGCAGATAACAACATCAGAGCTAATGCTGACAAATTTTCAGCCAAAGTAGAAACTATTTGAAGCACATAAACACTTCAAACTTTTATTTCACAGGATACACCCATGCATGTATGGAAAATCATCAATAAAAGTCATGAATTTAATGTACTTCCCAAAAGAGAGTGTTTGCACAATAAACCATTCACAAACATGTTTACAAGGTGCGTCGAGTTTGAGTAGAGAGGACACCATTTTAGATTTCTATAGGCATAGAAAACTAGCTTAATTTAGATAACCAAAGCATGCATGCAAAATCTTTGCATCTAACATAGCCTAAGAATCTTGAATTGTACATGTTGTTTCATTCACAGATTTTGCATAATATGTGAGCTTATATAACCCATGGCATAAAATGTTAGAAGCAACAATAACATCGCCATTAGAAAGATCATGAAATGTACATTTGTCATCAACAAATTTCACAACCAAGCTAATCTTGGCCAATGCTGAAACTCGTAACAATTTTTTCTTGATCCATGGCACAAAAAAAGCATCTGCTAATGTGAAACAACTACCATTAGTAGTAGTCAAAATGATCATACCAACTCCCATTATAGGATAAGAGGAGTTGTTAGCACATGTGATAGTATTCCCTATAAGGGCAAGCTTAAGTGAACGATAGAGATTGCGTTGTGAGGTAATATGTTTGGTTGCCCCAGTGTCAAAGTACCAAACATCTTAGTCTACTATAGATATACATTGTTCATGCGAAGATGGTTCATAACTGCAAATAGTAGTAAATGCTTGTTCTTCATTTTGCAAAAGATTAGGCGTCTCTATTTTAGGTGTAGAGGCCTCTACAACAACCAGTCTAGCCTCTTTTTTCTTTGCCACTTTTATAGCTTGTTTTGGACAACTCTTTATAACATGATCATTTCCTTTATAGCATTTGCAAAAATAATTCTCCTTTTCTATTTTCTTCTCCTTTTCTATTTTCTTCTTCTCTTTGTCTTCCATTTCGACAATCCAAAATTAGCAAACTTCTACTTCCTAATAGAGGAGCTCCATTTACCTTTTCTTTTCTCACTAGCTAAGAAAGTGTTGGCATTAGACGTCTACGGAAGCATGCAAACAACACAAGGAAGAAGACGAAGATTGGACACACAATAATGAATGTATTACCAATAGAATGTACCAAAGATGAGTGACTTGTTAGGATTATAGGCATATATACAAGCCAAGAAAAAAAAACCTCCTAAAGAGGGTAAAAAGTACCCCGATGGCCCTAGTGTGTTCACACACATCACTACTTAAATATATCATCAAATCCCCCTTGGGAGTGATGCAGTGAACAAAGAGTTTGCACTCATGTATAAGGAAGTGCCAAGCTATCTAGAATCAATCCACAAAAGGAAGTAAGCCCAAAGCTTTGTGGAAAGCTTCAAACTTCTCCCTAGGCAAAGCCTTTGTGAAAAGGTCTGCAATGTTCTCCTACGTGGGCACATATGCCAAACTGATCTCTCCAGCAGAGAACCTGTCCCTGACATAATGATAGTGAACCTTAATGTGCTTAATGCGAGCATGGAACACAAGGTTCCTCGCAACTACGAATGTGCTCTAGCTATCAGTGAAGAGGTGGTGGTAGAAAATTGACTAACACCCAAATCCACCATAAGACGTATGAGCCACACACACTCAATAGTCGTTGTGAAAGCTACCCTATACTCAGCCTCACTAGAAGTGGCCATAGTAGGCTACTTCTTGCTCAACAAAGATATACATTAGCTACCAAACATGAAGCACACATAAGTTTCATAGCTACCAACCCAATTAGAGTCAGAAAAAGCATGTAAATGTCGTAGTAGTGATCCCCCCTTGGGATAAAACAATACAAATAGCCGGGTACCACTCAGGTAGTGAAAGATCTAGTTCACCACCTATCAATGCTTGAGACCTGGGCAATGCATAAACCTGCTCATCTATGAGACAAAAAATTGAATATTTGGGTGAGTAATGCATAAGTAATTAAGCATCCAACAACCTATTGATAGAGAAAAACATCAAGTACATCTCTAGCATCATGAAGACTCAAGTGTAAACCTGTCTCCATAGGAGTGGCAATAGGTTTTCAGTCTTCAAGACCAAAACGCTACAATAATGTGTCAATATTTTTTTTGGCACAAAGCTATTATGCCATCAATACGCATAAATTGAATGCCCAAATAATGATGCAAGTACCCCAAATCCGACATTTCAAATGAGGCATGCAAATCATCCTTAAAATCAGCAATATGCTTCTCAATAGGACGAGTGAGTAGCATGTCATGAACATAGAAAACACTGATTAGAATCACATCATTAGCACGCTTAACATATAAGGTGCTCTCAATTGGACTATTCTCAAAACCATGTGCAATCAGATAGGCATGTATTTTTTTATACCAAGCATGTGGTGCTTGTTTCAAACCATATAAGGCCTTTTTCAACACACACTTGGTTTTCATGCCCTTTCTACACAAAGCCATGGGTCTGAAAAACATACACTTCTTCATGCAAGTCACCATTCACAAATGTAGTCTTAATGTCCAATTGATGTACATTCCAACCATAATGAGCTGCAAGTGCACAAATGCTACAAACAGTAGTGATTTGACATGTAGGTGCAAAGGTCTCATCAAAATCAATGCCTCTTTCATATGCATAAACCTTTACAACAAGCCTAGCCTTATATCTATTAACTCTTCCATCATGCTTACCCTTCAGCATGCCACATATACTCCTTGTAGGGTTTTATTTGCATTCATTTGTTGTATTGAGAGTTTGATCATGGGATCACCCCCTAATGTAAGTTGCAAAGTATTTAACTTTGTAAAAGGGAAAAGTAAAAGGCCTAGAAGCCACAAGTTAGAAGTGGTTGGGATTGATTCTCAATCAATTAATCAAAAGGTACATGTGATCTCAAAATTTCTATTTTCGTAGATTGTAGAAAAAGATGCCAATCAATCTAAACTTAGAAATCTACCTAATTTTGAATTCAAATCCTTGAGGAAAAGGTGTGTCCATGTACTCAAGAGTCTATATAATGACTCCACAACGTTTTTCCACTAAGTATCATGATTATTTGAAGCAATACATATACTTCTTGTTCATTGCTTGATGCCACTTCAGTGTACTACTCCTTCTTCCTCAGATTCAGTTAATGTGCAAAGCATGTTGTTCTCTCCAAAGAGCTCCAAATCCAATGATTAAGGTCTCATTGGAAAGGTATTATGGTCTACTTTATGCCTATAAAGTTTCATAGCATTTGGATCATTAATTTCAAAGTGTAAGATTTTCAGTCTCAAGGTCATTCTCTACAACACCTAAAGTTTTGGGATGGCACCAGTTGAGTATGAAGGTCCTTGCTCCTTGTATAGTCCACATTAATTAAGTCTTTTATGAAATATAGAAAGCAAACCCTATGTATGAAATTACCTTAAGAGGAATGTTTCCAATTCTTACTATGCTCACTGCTCTCAGTCTTTGAAGTCACAACTTCTATCCATATTTAGAAGGTTTTTGTGAGCTAGTCATGGTGCAAGTTATCTGTTTTCCATCAACTTTTTCTTATTGATATTCCAAAGTATCTATTGGGTTTTATTGTACTAAAAACAAACTTCCAAGATCTAATTTACATATCCAAAGAGCTGGGGTTGGTCCTATGCGGGTTTGCTAGACCAACTTCACCACTTGACAAGTCATCTTTCTAAGCCTCTATTAGCTTCTCCCACTGCTTTTAGTGGTATCAGAGCAACTTCATGATGGGAGATGGATTTCCCTCAATGATTGAGAAGCTTGATAAACAAAAGTATGCTACTTGGAAAATCAAAATGGAGGCTTATTTGCTAGGATGATACCTACATAGGATTGTATCAGGTGATGAAGCAATGCCTATTCCAAGGTCCAGGGGAGGACCTATTGAAGAGGAAACAGATAGGTTCACACTTTGGTATGCAAGGGATGCTCAAGGAAGATCATAGATACTCAACTCTATCTCTCATTTTCTATTATCACATATTAGAGGATGCAAGACATCTCAAGAGACTTGGGATGCTCTAAAGACTTTCTTTTTACTAGTACAAAGGCAAGGAAAAACCATCTTTGGAATGAGTTCAACCCAATGAAGAAGAGCCCAAAACAAACCACCACCGATTTTGTTACAAAGTTCAAGGAGGTTGCTAATCAACTCACATCCATTGGAGAGCTCATTGAAGAAGATGCCATCATGAGGAAAAATTCTCAATGAGATTAGAGGTGACAGGCAATGGCAATCTTTCACCATAGCCTATGATCTCATCATGGATGTGCAAACTCTAGACTTCAACATCTCTCTTGGACAACTCTTCAACCAAGAGGCAAAAAAATAGCATAAAGGAAGGTATCTCCTATCATGGTAATTCAATTAGTGCTCTATATGCAGCTAAGAAGGACAAGAATCTGAAAGGCAAGTAGAAGGAAGAAGATGAAGAGGAGACTTCCTAAGCCAGCTTTGCACGCATGAGGAAACGGAAGAAGAAAGGACCAAAGCATGATAAGAACAAAGGCCAGAATGTTCAACCTTGTTCCATTTGTGAGGAGGCCAACCACACTACTCAAAATTGTTGGTTCAATGGGAAGACCAAGAAAGGAAGTGGATGAAGTGGTTATGGCAGCAATAGAGGCAAAGGTGGACACAACTTCAACAATAGCAATAGAGGTCATAACAGAAGGGACTACAACAATTATTTAGAAGATCAACAACATTAAGACTCATTGCTCTTGATGAATCTTAGACAAAAAGAAGGTAAAGAGGATGATAGTTTATTCTACATAGATGTAGGATATTCAAATCATGTTGCAGGGAACATAGCACTCTTATTTGATTTGGAAGGTCCAAAGCATAGACATGAAGTTCAAATATGATATGATACAAAGCATAGTGTGGAGAAGATTGGTAATGTCAAAGCTTCCAATGGCAGGACAAATATTATGAGCAAGGTACTCTATGTTCCCACTATGACTAAAAACCTAATAAGTGTAGGAAAAATAGTTGAGAAAGGCTTGCAAGTTAGGTTCTCCCAATATGGAGCTTTTGTGGAAGATCCATGTCAAGGCTCTAGAAGATAGCCAGAGGTGAGAAGCATGGTAGGCTCTTTACGTTTGAATTAGGAGAAACCAAAAACATAGCTCTATTCAACTTTGGGTCTCAAACCCTAAGTGAGCTTGAAGTGTGGCATAAGAGGCTAGCTCATGTGAATGAAAGAACCTTAAAAGATATATGAAGGAATCAACATGTTCTAGGAGTGCGAAACATATCAAAGCAACACATGATCAACAGATGTGATGCATGTCAGATTGGGAAGGCACAAAAACAACCATTCAACCACAAAGACTACATCCACAACAACTAATTGGGCTCAGTACATATATATGTATGGGGACCAAGTCAAGAACCTTCATTGGTAGGATCAAGGTATTATGTCTCATTTAATGATGACCATAGTAGATTGACTATTCTATACTTTATCAAGGAGGGGGAGAATACTTCTCCAAAGAGTTTGATGAGTTATTTCAAGATAAACATATCAAAAGGAAGTGACTACCAGGTACTCTCCTCAACTAAATAGAATTGCAGAGAGAAGAAACAAGACATTGGTTGGATAAGCCAGAAAAATGCTTGAAGAGAAAAGGTTGACACATTATCTATGGGCAAAGGCTATTTCAACTATTGAGTACCTTGTCAATAGACTACCATCCAAATCACTTCCGTGTATGACTCCTTATGAAGCATGGTATGGAAGAAAACCTAGTCTTGGACATTGCAAGGTGTTTAGTTGTTTAGCTTATGTTCATGTACCATCACAAATATGAGATAAGCTAGATGAAAGGGCAACAAAGGAAATGTTTATTGGGTATGACTCAAATCAGATGGGTTACAGGTTTTATAATCCTTCAACCAAGCAATTCACTACAAGTAGAGATGTTGTGTTTGACGAACAGAGGTCTTGGTATGATGAAAATAAACAAAAGATAACTCTACCATATGATCTTGATTCTGATTCTCATTAAATAGGAAGCAAGCATGATACACAGGTCCACCATCCAAGAATTGATACAGATGATGACCAAGATGAAAGGGAAAAGGATTACAAACTATAGAAGTCAAGAGGCAAAGAAAAGATGTAGGAGTGTGGAGAATGCTCCAAGCAAGCACCTAGAAGGTCAACAAGGGAGAAGAAACAACCCAAAGATATGGATATGATTCCAAATTTGTTACAAAGCATTCAATCTACTTGGAAAAAGACTCAATTTCAGAGGAACCCTCAACCTATGAAGAGGCAAGGGGAAAGCCTAATTGCGAAAAGTCCATGAAAGAAGAAATAGATGCATTGAAGGAGATGGGCACTTGGGATTTGGTTCCAATGACATCCATTCAAAAGTTAATTGGGTGTAGATGGGTATATAAAGTTAAAAGAAACTTAGATGGATCAGTTTGGAGGTAGAAGCTAAGATTAGTTCCCAAAGGATGATCACAAAACTCATGGTATAGACTATGAGGAAACATTCTCACCAATTGCAAAGATGAATACAATCAGAACATTGATAAGTGTAGATGCTACAAGGAATTGGAGACTCCTCTAGCTTGATGTGAAAAATGCATTCTTAAATGGTTACATAAGTGAAGAGGTATAGATTTCAAAACCACTAGGTCTTGAAAACTCTTATCATGCATCTTATCTTTGCAGACTTAAGAAAGCATTGTATGGATTGAAACACACGCGAGATGATTTCAATATCAGTGACTTAGGTGAGCTCACATATTTCCTTGTTATGCAAACGATTTATACAGATGAAGGGATGCATCTCACTCACAGAAGATACATTGAAGACCTAATTTTCAAGTTCAAAATGGAGAAAACAAAGCTTGCAAGTACAGCTTTGAAGATGAATAATAAACTTAGTGTTTACGAAGATGAGAAAAATAAAGATATTAAAGAATATCAAAGCTTGGTAGGTAGCTTAATATATGCTACTCATACAAGACCAAACATATCATATAGTGTGGGAGTGCATAGTCAGTTCATGCACTCACCTAGAAGGCCACACATGGATGCAACTAAGAGAGTACTTAAGTATCTCAAAGATAAAATCAATCAAGGTATATTCTATCCTTGCTCTTCACATTTGGATATCTAAATCTATTCAGATGTAGATTGGGTAGGAGTTAAGGATGATAGAAGAAGTATCTCTAGTTACTTAGCATTTGGAGGTTCAAAGCTAGTGTCATGGAGCTCCGAGAAGCAACCTACAGTTGCTTTATCCTCAACGGATGCAGAGTAAAGAGATTTGACCATAGCAACTCAATAGGCAATATGCTTAAAATCATTGTTTATAGATTTGGGACTTGTAAGTTCCAAACCTCACTAACTTGGAGATAATGTAAGTTCCATAAATTTGGTTGCAAATCCAATTTTTCATGCAAGGATAAAGCACATAGAAGTCCAGTACCACTTTGTAAGAGAGAATATTTCGGCAAAGAAAATTGACATTTCATTTGTTCCTACAGAGAAGCAAATAGCAAACATGATGAAAAAGGGATGTGATGGGAGAAAGCTTTGTAGATTCAAAGATATGGCAAGCATTCAACCTATCAAAAAATGAAGACTCAAGCATACTTTAGCTTGAGGGGGATTTTTTGCAACAAAAACCTTTCATTATGCTTGAGGTGGACATGATCCTCATCAAATTCATCATTGGAATGATGCCATATATTCTCCTTATAGAGTTTTATTTGCATTTATTTGTTGTATTGCGAGTTTGATCATAGGATCACCCTCTTATGTAAGTTGCAAAGCATTTAAATATGTAAAAAGGAAAATTAAAAGGCCTAGAATCCACGAGTTAGAAGTGGTTGGGATTGATTCTCAATCAATCAATCAAAGGTAGATGTGATCTCTAATTTCTCTTTTCCTAGATTGTAGGAAAAGATCCCAAGCAATTTAAACTTAGAGTTTGCCTAATTTTGAATTCAAATCCTTGATGAAAAGGTGTGGCCATGTACTCAAGTGTCTATATAAAGACTTGGGCATTATAGGAATTGCTGGTGTAATTGGATGCATTCCTGGTTGCACACCTAGTTGTGGCCTTGATCTAATGGGTGGTCGATTCATGTTAGATATCCCTGAGTTGGTTTGGTTGTGTGAATGCATTCCTGGCATTGTGAATGATACCAAAAGCCTACCATGATACGATACCTCTGAGTGGCACAATAGGATACTAGGTTTGCACTCGATACGATACCTTTGCTACACACAATATGATACCAACCTCGTGATACGATACCAGGATAGCTAATTATACGATACTTGGTTGGCTCACGATATGATACCATCCCCACGATATGATACTGGTAGTTAGGATGGATACAATACTAGTGAATTCTCTAGACAATACAATACCAGGTTTAAAGATGATATGATACCAGTCTATGAACGATATGATACCACTTGATCCTTGATACGATACCACTCAATTGACAATATGATACCTTGAAGGACACGATAGGATACCACCAAAAGGATGGTGATATGATACCTAAGATCACCGCGATACAATACTAGGCATGCTCATGATATGACACTTGGTGGACCGTGAGACGATACCACCGAAGGACTACGATCACGATACCGACCCTTGGCGATACATGATACCTTAATGGTATTGTGATACCTCAAGTTGGTATGTACGATTCGATACCAAGCAAGTATCGGGATACTAGGGAATTTTGATATCGCGATACCAAAACTCAATTGATCATGATACTTCAGCCAAAAGTGATTAGAACTTAGAAATTTTTAGTGCAAAGTATGTGTTTCTCTCTTTGCTTCACTCTTAGCCCACTGTGCTATGAAGAAATTCACTCCAAACCTCATATCTTCCCCTACGATACCATATGTGAATTTAATCATGTTTGTGAGTTTTCTCTTGCACTTTCAGAGGTTCTCGGGTTATAGTACTCACCTTAAGGAATGCTCAACCCAAGCTTTGAGCTCAAATCATTTGTTACACATCCGCTTGCCATGATATGTCTCCAACAATACCAATCGTTGCTCTCCATGATACTTGTTCAAACAAGTGACTAGCAAAACAATTTTTTTGGGTTTTATGGCCTTGGTTAACCAAGTGCCTAAACTTAACAAAGCTAGACAAATTTTTGGGATTTTCTTGAGGTGTTCTACTTCTCTTATCACTACTCCTCTCTCTTACCTAACCCTAACTCTTCCCTTACTTCCTCACTGCTAACCCTAAACCTAAAAACTCACTACACACACTCCTCGAGTGTGAAGTAATAAGTGATGAAATACTTAATGACTTTCCACTGACTCAATTCACCTCTATAAGTACCATTCATTCACTCCACAACTATAACCATCAGGGAGGCACCTTGGTTGGGCTTTCCCCGGCAATGGCACCAAAGACATGTGCTCCTAAGTCATGAAGTCTTATGGACTTGTGTGGATGAGACTCTACCTCGATCATCCCACAAGTGAATATAGTGGTGGATTAATACACGTTTAATTATCAATCCATGGAATTAGACATACCAAGTGTATGAAGACATGTGCACACATGATGGTAAGTCAAGTATCTAAGCTACAATGCATGTGTCTTGCCTTAGCTACCTCTCCAACTCACTAAATCTCTGAAAATGCACGTTACGATACCATTTACAGCAGTAAGCACAAATTCAAACTTTTCTCTCATCTCCAAACTTTGAATATGGGGAACATTAGATTCATTTTGAAGCTGTCAATGAGACGCATCTAATGATGGTATTTCCAGTTGATTCTGACAAATATGCTTCAAGTTATGAGCAAAATAGTGAATGGTGGGAAACACCAACACCTAGTCCGCAACTCGTTATGGCTCACACACACTATAGTAGTTCAAAAGCGATGGGAAGGGGTAGATAACAATCCTTTTCACTCATTTCAAGCTTTAAAAACACACAAAATATCATGGAGAAGAAGAAAATCAGTAAGAAAGAGGCAAATTTGAAATTCTTCTTGAATTCTCACAATGGCAAAAGGTTTTGTACAAGAGTCACAAAGTTACTTATACACATGTGCCCTAAAAATGGTCCTTTCACAGAAGAGACCAACACTATTATTGACTAATTGTAGTTTCCTAATGTTTTATAAGGATTATGATATAAAAATTGGGGCTTATGCATCTAGAGGATTCCTCTAGCGCATTTACATAGCTTCAAGGGATTTTCATAGGAATTCAAAGAACAAAACTTAAGCCCATAATTTGAGAATTTTTGGGGCTCTTTCTTTGTGCTTCTTTATTGTGCAACACTTAATCTCTTCATCGATGAGTAATTAAGGAATTTATGGGATATCAAGTCATCTATCATGACTCTAGCCCTTTCCCCTCTTATGCAAACATGGAGTTTGACTCATTCATGCCGTCTAAACTGATTTTGGACCCACATAGAATCAGAAAAAGAGCATTCATGTGTGCAATCTTTGTGCAAAACTTCCACTATTTTTCAAATTTTGATATCTTTGATGCTTAAAGTTTGGAAAAGATGGAATCCTACCTTTCCCTTTCCTTTTTGCTCATGGGTGGATTTCTATTCCACCCTAGTAGTAAAATTTTTGTTGAGATATCAACATGTGATGATCAAGGATGACATGTATCATTTTTTTATTTCTCTAACATGTACATTGGTCACGTGGGTATATGTCAATGATACTTTAATGAACGTTACTAGATTTATCTACCGAGAGTGATGGAATATTTGTTTCCTAGTAGCTCACTCATTTGTGGACATTAGGATTTCCCTTATGTACTATTCTTTATATATTGCACTCGTTGCATTGTTGTTTTAGGTCATTCGTGTATATTCCTTTTATGTAATAGAAGAAGGAGAAGATCATTCTTCTTTGCCTCAATCTATGTGCTCCTCTTTGAGTGTGACGGTCTGTGAGTGAGCTCTCTTCCTTGTATCCTTTCTCTTCACATGGTCTTAGAGACAATGTGGTTGTAGAGAGCTCTGTGGAGGGGTAAGCTATTTATTCACAATATGTTGTATCAAAAGTATGCTGCATCGGAGTTTTGTTGAATCCGTGTTTTGCTGATTCAGATTTTTTATAGATAGTTACAATTTAGTTAGGACTGATGTCACATGAATATATTCGTTGTATTTTGTTCATGCGAGGAAAGGGGAAAAAAGAAGCGTCTCCAGATGGAAGACGAAAGAGGAAGAAGAAGAAGTTTCTTCTCAAGGACAAGAAGTTTCGACATTATAGGCTGATCTTAAAGGAGTACTAAAAAATCTCCTTTGTAGAAGAAAAATTTACTCAATCGGTAATGTATTCTCTGTAGTTCCAAAGATTTAATGAAGTATTTTACTCATAATTATTCAATGCAAGTGTGCGAATGATCTTTGTTCATGTATAGTTGTTTTGTTCAACATTATTTATATCGAAAATTGGTGAATCTGAATTTTTGTGCACGATTGTTCACTCTGCATGAGAAAGACCAACTTCAAGATTGTTCTTTTGCATGAGTCTGACTAATGTCACTAGTGATGTATTGATCATGAACCTGAACACATTTGGCAATCCTACTACATTTGCTTAAGAAGCAAGAGATGCATGAAAGGACGAAGAGGAAGATTTATTAAAGTTTACTATACAAGAGTGCAAGCCAAAACAGCTAATGTGGAGTGATCTTATGAATTTTACAATTGGTATGAAGCACAAGAGGAATCTAATCTAGAAAATGAAGAGGAGGAAGGGGGAACAGGTGTAGCAGAGGCAAGGCTAGTGGGCGGTATACTAGGAGCACTATTCCTAATAGAAGCAACTATAGGAGTTTGAAGATGCCTCCAGTTCAACCCACTTGGAGGGGCGACCGATCAAAGAACTAGGTGTACAGCTCAGCCATAGCCAATGGCACAAACACCTCCAAATCCCAAAGTTAAACCAACACATTTCAAAGGAGGTTCTAAAGAAGATGCTGACTGCCACATTGCTCAATTCGAGATAAAGTCGACAACAAATGGATATCTAGCCATATATGGTGATGACATGAAACTCCAACAATTTACCGCTACATTGGAATGAAGATCAATGAGCTGGTTTAGTAATACAGTATTAATTTTGCTACATACAATGCATTAAAAGCAACATTTTTATAAAGATTTATTAAGGAAAAACCTACCTCTAATGTGTGGAGGAGGTTGAGAGCAATTAGACAAAGGACCATGTTAGTAGAGGACTATGCTCAAAAATTTAGAACTTTAATGGAAAGATTACAAGGTAACGAGAGACCTATCGATGAGATGTTGGCGTGTTACTTATTAAAAGGATTAAGGAGTAGCATCAGGCATGTAGTTGCAAGCGTGGACATAGCTAATGGTTTTGATGTAATAGTCTTAGCAGTTGCAAGAGTGGAAAGAAGATTTGGTAGATAAAAAAAGAGACATAACGGTTCTAGTTCTAAGGCTGAATCTGATTAAAAAATGGAATCAGAGAAAGGACAACCCATTCTGATTATGATACTCAAGATGAAGAAGTGGTGGTGAGAAGGCATCACAAACATAAAGGTAAACAAATTAAAGAGGAAGCCTTGATTAGTAAGTTAAAGAAACATGGATATTCTATAATAGCTCTGAAAGAGAAAAGATTTTGTGACATTTGTGATAAACATGGACACACAACAAGTCAGTGTTAGTATAACCCCAAGCATAGAGGGGAAAGTTCAAGGCAAGGCAATAGAAATAATAATGTGGCTTCCAATCAGGCTATTCTAGTACAGGCACATGGCAATTTTTAGAGGCAGCAGCAAGGACGGACGCCATGGAGAGAATAGGCGAACCACCAAGGAAATCAGCAGGGTAGACTACCTAGGATGATGCCCCATGGGTATTGTTCAACACGTGATCATTGAATAGGGCCTAATTGTCCTTTATAGGTGAAGCATAGAGATGAAAGGGGTATACCAATGGTTCACAATAATCAAAATATCAATCGGGAAACAACAACAATAGGCTAAGAAAGCCGCTCATGCCAATGCTATAGTTATAGAATTATCAGATCATGAGTGTCGTAACGATGTAGGTGCTAGTACATCAAGAAGTCTACATCTGAATCATGAAAATCAGTGGAATTACGATTACAAGCAATGTGGTAAGGTCAAAGAAGTGGATGTCTTGGCAGTTACAAGGTCTAAAACTAAAGGTCGCATCAATTGGCAAGAACAAAGACATATAAGAGACAAAGTTCAGAAATGGATCCAGTAGGGTCAGCCAAAACAGGTGCAATTTCCAAGTTCATCTTAGAAGGAGGAGGATGCATTATTCTTACAAAAAATGAAGAAGGAGGATAAGATTAAGTCAAAGAAAGAGTTAGAAAATGATTGGTTTGGAGTGATCATTAACTCTCCTTTGCAATTGTCCTTAGATCAATAATTATCTTTGGTACCAGCTTTTAGAGAGAAATTATTGAAGAAGCTTGTTGGACAAGAGTCAGAGCCAATAGCTACGCAGGTACCATCGACATCCGCTAACAACATTGATCCAGCAGATGTAAATTTTGTTGTACCAATAATTCATGCACAGTATAACCAAAGGTGGTTTGATGAAGTGTGCCTTGATGGTGGCTCAGGAGTTCATATATTACCTTAGTATATTTTTAAAGAAATGGAGACTGAGGCTTTGGCTCCAACACCTTTTCAAGTAAAAATGATGGATCAAACTAGAGTCCAACCGTTCGGCATTCTAAAGCAGCAACAAATTATTTTTGCACGTATGTCATTCATGGTAAAATTTGTGGTAATTAGAATGTTTGAGTCTGCATACACGTATGAAATGTTGTTAGGAAGAACTTGGTTTAGGTTGGCTAAGGTTAAGCAAGATTGCAAATTGAATGTGGTGGTGATTACAAAAGGTAAAAAGCAGGTGACAATTCCCATGAAAGGTAGAAGAAGCATGTTGGTAGGAGAGAAACCACTGATGGCTCAGACAATTAGTTTGACATATGAGATAGAAGATGAGGACGAGGAAGAATTTCTAAAGGCAAACCCAACTAGTGTACCAGTTTTGGAAGTAGATGTGGAAGGTGTGTTAGCAAAGGATGATGAACTAGTGGAAAAGTCAAGTGAGCCAGTTTCAGGTGATGCATTGGAGGGTACACAATTGAGAAGGATGTTTGAATAAAGTCTGGAAATTCCTACACAGCAAAAACTGGAGTAGCAAGAGAAAGAGGTAATTAATTTGGCTGAAAAGATTTATGAACAAAAATATGCAAGTTATGGTAGGCTAAAAGAGGATGAAATTTAAGAAAGTAATTTGGGGACGGAGACGGAACCGAAGATGGTGAGCGTAAGCAAAGAATTAGAGGGTCAATTCATGGAAGACTTGATTTTCTTATTAAAGGAATATGTGGATGTTTTTGCATGGGATTATTCGGAGGTGAAAGGTATAGACCCTCATCTACATCAACATCACATTAATATAAAGGAGGATGCAGTTCCGATTGTGCAGCAAAGGTATCAGATGAATCCTAATTTTGCTAAGCAGGTTAAAGAGGAAATTGATAAATTGTTGGCAGTGGAATTTATTAAACTGGTTAATCAGGTCACATGGTTGTGTCCTATTATAGTGGTCCCTAAAAAGAATGGGAAGTTGAGAATTTGTGTTGATTATAGAAAGTTAAATGTAGCAACAATTATGGATCCCTTCCCTATGTTGTTTTGTGATGCAGTATTGGATGCAGTAGTTGGACATGAGATCAGTAGTTTTTTGGATAGATTTTCAGGTTACAATCAAATTTGCATTGCTGAGGAGGATCAGCATAAAACTACATTCATTATAGAATTTGGTGCTTATGTGTTTACAGTCATGAGTTTTGGATTGAAGAATGGATTGCCCTCGTTTAACTATGTTGCACATAAAGTGTTTTAACCTTATTTGTAGGATTTCATGCAAGTTTTTGTGGATGATTTCTCAATCTTTGGAAAAATGTTACGACATTTGATACATCTGAAATCTTGTTTTGATAGATGCAAAAAAATTGAGCATGGTGCTCAATCCGTTCAAGAGCATCATTGCAGTAAAAAGTCGTATTTTATTGGGACATGTCATTTCTCAACAAGGAATGGGTGTCATAAGATTGAAGCTATTAGGACTGCAAAATCTCCCACAAATGTCAAGGAAGTAATGAGGTTTGTTGGTCAGATTAATTGGCATGCTAGGTATTTAAGGTACTTGGCCAATATTTCTTTACCACTCATACATTTGACAAAGAAGGATGTTCCATTTGTATGGGCTCAATCTCAAGAAAAAGCATTTCACTTTATAAAGAAGATGGTTCTATAGCACCAATTTTGCAGCCTCCAAATTGGTCATTGCCATTCCATATATTTGTTAATGCATTGATTGTGGTTGTAGGAGCAGTTTTGATGCAATAAAAGGAAAAAGGATGGTATAGGCCAATATATTATGCTAGTAGGGTGTTGTGTGTAGCTGAACAAAACTATCTGGTGATTGAAAGAGAAGCTTTGGCAATGGTGTATGATCTTAACAAGTTTAGACATTATTTATTGGGTAAGAAAGTGATTTTTCATGTTGATAATCAGGCTTTGGTGTATTTTATCAAGAAGCCTTTATTGATAGGAAGGTTGGCTAGGTGGATACTTCTATAGCAAGAATTTGATTTTGTTATTATTCATACTCTAGGGAAAGAGCATGCAATGGTAGATTACTTTAGTAGATTGGAAACACGTGAAACACCTACATGTGTAAATGATGAATTTCCTGATGCGGAGGTGTTTAACGCACAAATTGTTGAATCGGATTCTTGGTATGATCAATTATTAGTGTTTCTAACTGATGGAGCATTACCTCAACATTTTACACTAGATCAGAGGAGGAAGTTTGCTCTTAAAAGTAGACCATATTTGGTTATGGATGGTGCACTGTATAAGAAAGGGGTAGATCAGGTCATTCAGAGGTGTGTCCAGATTTTGAACAACCAATTGTGTTACAAGAAGCCCATTCAAGTCCAATAGGAGGTCATTTGTCAGGAGATATTACAGGGAAAAAGGTGATACAAGCAGGATTGTGGTAGCCTACTATATTAAAGGATGCTCATGAGCTTGCTAAATATGTGTGATTTGTCAAAAAACAGGCCAACCAAATAATTTAAATCGGATGTCTAATCCTCTTGTTTTACCTTTGGATCCATTTCAAAAATGGGGTATGGATTTTGTTGGACCTATAAAACCCATTACTCAACGTGGTAATAAATATATTTTAGTAGCTACAGATTATTGCATGAAGTGGGTAGAAGTAATAGCATTGAAGGAAAATAAGGTGACGAGTGTGGCAAAGTTTCTCTACCACAACATTATGACCAGGTTTGGTTGTCCAGTAGAGTTGGTAAGTGATAGAGGTCAGCACTTTCTCAATGAAGTGATTTCAAAGTTAACAAGAACACATCTCATTATGCATAAAAAGTCTATCGCTTATCATCCACAAGCAAATGGTCAAGCAGAAAGCACTAATAGTAATTTGTTGCGTATTCTTAAAAAGATAGTTCATGATATAAAAAAAAAATGGGATTTGCTTTTAGATTCAACTTTATGGTCATTCAAGATAGCTTTTAAGGTAACTACAAGAATGACACCATTCAGATTGGTATATGGGTTTGAAGTTGTAGTTCCAATGGAGTTTGTGGTTCTGCGTTTAAGAGTAATAGCTGAAAAGATGTCTCCTAAAGTTTTAGTTGAGCATAGAAGTAAGTATCATCTTCAAATGGAGGAGGATCATTTAGTTAGTGCATACATTACAGAAGTTATTCAAAGAAGGACACAGGCTTGGATTGATATGAATGTGAAATTCAAGTTATTTCAAGAAGGAGATTGGGTGATGGTGTAGAACTCCAAATTAGGGCCTCATCTAGGAAAACTTACATTGAGATATAAAGGTCCGTATCAGATTGTGCACGACTTAGGTCAAGGAACTTTTTTTATTAGCTGATGTGTTTGGTACAAGGATGGAAAAACCAATCAATGGATTTCATCTAAAAAAGTTTCAAGGGAAGCCACCTCATATAGATTGGTTATCATCAAATTTGGTTTAGGTATTAATAAAGTCAAATGTGCAACTGGGCACCCTTTCCGATCATCGTTGTAGGAAAACTTATTCTCTACATTCGAATCAATTATGGTATGTTTTTTGAAGAATTGTTCTTTCAAAGTTTCACTAAGTACCTTTGTAAGATTATATTGGGGCTCTTATGATAATTCGAGAAATTGGGACATATTAGTAGAAATGGTTTCCAAAATGTTTGGCTTAGTGGCAAGAATAAAAGAATTTTGCTTTGTCATAGTTTTATCGGTCGGATGTCATAAGATTGGATCTCGCTCCGTCTATTGTTCGTGGCTCAGAATTTCCTAGTTCATAGCAGATGGAATCGAAATTTGCTCCATCGGAGTTTTCTCTGTTGGAGTTTGCTAGATTGGAAAGCTTGAGTTTGGTGAAGGTTTTTCAAGATGCTATTTTTTCGGAATAGTTTTGTGAGCTAAAGTATTCAAGGAAAAATGCACTAGTAAACATGTTCAAATGATTTCATCATTTTGTGAAAGGATGTGAAATTATTAGATATAAATCTCACTGATAGAAAGGCATTATCAACAGTCACTATAACATGTGAGCAAGGTGGTTCCATACAAGTACTTGAGCAATGATTAGAAGCATGTCACTTGGGTTTTGTATCTGTCGAATGCTATTTCATGCCGAGAAGGAAGACAATCTATGTAACCTTTATTGATCTGACTAACAATACAATAGAGATGAGGAGCCGAGGGAAATGCAGGAGGTTGCAGCTCGGAAAGATGAGTTCACTTCAGAGGAGAGTGATAGTCTACTGCAAGAGGAAG
This sequence comes from Ceratopteris richardii, assembly GCA_020310875.1. Lineage (NCBI taxonomy): Eukaryota > Viridiplantae > Streptophyta > Polypodiopsida > Polypodiales > Pteridaceae > Ceratopteris > Ceratopteris richardii. Next base: position 122,358,078 of record CM035410.1, on the reverse strand, counting down.
AGGAGGACACTCCGACACTAACTTTAGCTAGCAAGATTGTGCAATCACTAATGGACCCATTCACGGACTTCAAGATGGATATTGATGTCAGTGCGCCTCTGAATGTGGCATGGTTGCAGCGTGTTTCACTCTTTGAGTTTGCCTGACTACCTTGATCAACATGGCCATTTAACTACTATGCAAAGAGTCAATTGCATATCATCAAGAAGACCAAAGGGCAACTTTCTATGCAGGTAAAATTCTCTCTAGAGCTTGTTGCCAAAGTGTTTAAATTACCTTTGCATAAGGAAGTAGTAATACCAAAGTATTCAAAGGAAATGTTAAAGAAGGAATTTGGACCACATAAAGGTGGTATGCAGTATTACATGCTAAAGAATGCTACATATGCACGACGTGAGTAGTTAAAGTGGTATTTAGACCATCTATGTTTCATTATTAAATATGACTATATGTCAAAGGACCCCTTTAGCTTTTGCTGAAGTAGGTGGGAAAGTCACTTGGGCTCATTGGGTGTATGAAAGAATGCATAGTGAAAGTTTTTCAAGGGATAGACAAAAAAACACTTGTAAATAGCAGGATGGCAACATACTTGGCTGCTTTGTTTCAATTTTTTCAACAGGTTGATAAGCAAGAACTGGTTTGGCCAAAAAAGAGTCTAAGTCATCTGGATTCATTAGTGGGTAAAAAGCCAAAATAGGCGTTTGGCAACGAGACAGAGTAGCACAAAGATGTATACAGTGATTTATTTAAAGTTGGCTACAAGATGGAAGAAATAGCCTCAGTTGCTCAAAAGTTAAAAGGCGAGTCTTCTAAAGGATTAATGGGAGTCATTAATCCATATTTTGGATAATGAGGAAGAACCAAGGGTAGTGGGAAGCATATTCAAGATATCCAAGAAAAGGAGGTAAGAGCTTGAATTGCAAACAGTCGTGGATAAATCTACATGTGAGCAGAGTCAACAATCAAAGACTGAAGTAGGTTCAAAAGTGAAGACGATGCAGATGAAGTTAGAGGAAGTATCTAAGTTCTTACTGAAGTAGGAAGAACAATTGAAACAACAGAAGAAGCTTGCAGATACAATAAATTCTGAAGAATATAAAGTACTAAAGGTACAGGTTCTAAGTCTTCAAGAGGAGTTACAAAGGAAAAGTCAAGAGCATGAGAGGATAAGTACTCAATGTAAGCAGTAGGAGGCGGTTGAAATCTTGAAGGTAAAAGAGTTATTACAAGAATTTGAATTATGGACAGTTCAAACGCAAGACAAGATAGAGTTTGAGATGAAAAATTTTTCAACTCTAATTTCAAGCTTGCAAATGGAGGTTGTGGTCCTTAAGTCTAGATTGAAATCTTTGTTAGTATTGGAGAGACAGACTCCTAAGAATGAAGAAGTGGAGTTAGATACGTTTTTAATGTCCGAAATGGATATGAGCATGATAAAGCAAAAAATACATAGGTATGTATAGGACTTAGTGAACTAATTCAGGTTATTTTTGAAACGAGCAATGATACATCACATCCTATCAAGCATATAGGAAACATAGCTAGGATGTTCACCTTGAATGTGAAAATTCTTGAAATGAATGTAGCCATGTTTGCAAAAGGTGTTAATGCCGATATAGAGATTTGGCACAAGTGAATTGAATATGCAACTTTGCGAAGACTAAAATTGATGCAGTCTAAGCACCTTTTGAGTGTACTACCACATTTCAAGATTGCAAAGATGAAGAAGTATATGAAGCATGTCAATTTGGTAAATAATCAAGGGCATTATTTCCACATGACAAGCATGTTAGTAAGAATGTGCTAGAAATAGTACACACAGGTGTTTGGGGTCCTACAAAGACCACACCTATGGGTGAGTGGAGGTTTTATATCACTTTCATTGATGAACATACATAGAAAGTATGGGTATATTTTAAGAAAGACAAGTTTCAAAGTTTTAAGGCTATGGTGGAAAAGTAGATAAGGAAGTATATGCAAACATTAAGATTTGATAGAGGGCGTGAATACATGTCAAATGACTTCAATATCTTTCTAAAAAGTCATGGAATTTGATAGCAGTTTTCATGTAGGTACAGTACACCACAACTGAATGGCATTGTCCAAGAAAGGCAATGAAAACCTTTCTCCTAGTAGTGAGACATCCATTGGTTTTGAAGACATTTATGGGGATTCAAGAGGTTCAGAAAAGAGCCTCGATGAGGAACTTGGATTGCCCTCTATGAAGAGTCTAGGAGGAGAAAGGCACGTGTAAATGATACAAGACGTAGTGATGGAGGACTAAGAAGATTTGGGAGGATGTGAAATTCAGTGGAATGATTGATGTATGTCAATTACACAGCTTGTTGTTATGCCTACATGACCAAGGTAATATAAGATGTTGAACCTTCTTGTTTTGAAGATGCAATTCGAAATGTAGATTGGGAGAAATCTATGGATGGGGAGATGATTGCACTTTATGGAAATGAAACATGGAAGCTGATTCCATTGCCACAAGTAAAGAAACACATAGGATGCAAGTGGGTTTACAAGATGAAGCACAATGTTGATGGTAGCATAAGTAGGTATAAAGCTCGATTCATGGCAAAAGGAAGTGCATCAACATATGGCATTCCTTACAAAGAAACATTCAACCATGTAGCTAAAATGTCCAGTGTCAAAGCACTTGTTGGATTAGCTACAAGAAAATGAGGGGTTTCTCATCAGATGGATGTGAAGAATGCTTTTGTTACATGGTGATTTGCAAGAAGAACAATACATGGACCAACCACAAGGATATGAGGATTCAAAGCATCAAGAATATGTTTGCAAGTTCTAGAAGGCTTTGTATGGGCTTAAAGAAGCTCCTCATGCTTGGCATGCAAGGATTGCAGATTATTTAACCGCCATTGGATTTTCTATGTGTGATGCAGACCAATCGTTGTATGCAAGGGTGATAATGGAATCATGATTGTGGCTATTTATGTTGATGCCTTCATTGTAGGTGGTGATAATGAAGAATAGAGGTAAAGCAACTCCTTATGTAGGAATTTGACACGAACGAATATGCCTTGAGTGTGCTTCAAAAGTAAGGTATGGTTGATTGTAAGACAATTTCTATGCCATTAGATCAAAATCTAATGCTGGATACTACATCATGTGAAGCACTAAAAATGCTACTATGTATAGGAAAATTATGGGAATTTTGATAACTAAGCTACACTATTGGACTTGAAAGTCAATTTATGCAGGTTCCTAGGAAACCACATTTAAGTGTTTTGAGACACGCTCTATGATATGTGAGTACTACTTTGGATTATGCATTGTTTTATGAAGCTAGTGCAGAATTGCAAGTTCATGGATACACCGATGTAGATTGGGCTAGTAGTATTCCAGATAGGAGATCTACTATTGGATTCTATTGTCACTTGGGAGTGCATATATTACGTGAATCCTAAGAAAAAACCCATTGTTGCTTTGTCGAGTAGAGAAGCTGAGTATAGAGGTGTTGCAATGGTAGCATGTGAAGCATCATGGCTTGAAATGCTACTTGCATATTTAGGTGTGGAAGTGCAAAAACATATCATCATTTATTCTGATAATGTTAGTAGCATAGAGTTGGCACGGAAGCCTATTTTCCACACTTGAACAAAGCATATCGAGGTGCATTATCATTTCATTAGGGAAAAGGTATTAGTAGGTGATATTTATCTTCTTTATGTGAGGATGGATGAGTAGCTCGTTAATATTTTCACTAAAGCAGCTAGAGCAGAGAAGCTAAAAAAGTTTCAAAAGATGCTTCGATTATACAACATGATGTTGAGCTTGAGGGGGAGTATTGAGAGATCAATCTCAACATGTGATGATCGAGGGGCACTTATCATTTTTTCATTTCTTTGACATGTATAGTGGTCATGTCAGTATATGATAGGGATAATTTACTAATCTTTACTAGATTTATCTAGTAAGAGTGATTGCACATTTGACTCTTACCAGCTCAATCATTTGTGGAAATTAGAATTTCCCTTATGTACTATTCTTTATATATTGCACTAGTTGTATTGTTGTTTTAGGTCATTCTTGTATATTCTTTTTATGTAATAGAAGAAGAACAAGATCATTCTTCCTTACCTCAATTTGTGTGTGTTCCCCTTTTAGTGTGAGAGTGTGTGAGTGAGCTCTCTTCCTTATCTCCTTTCTCGTGACAATTTGTACTTAAATGTCCTAGATTTAAACACTTGAAGCAAATGTTTTCATTCTTTTCCTTCTACGAGACTTCAAGGTCAAGTTTTGGTCATGAAAGTCAAGGATTCTTGAAAGTACTTAATTTTTGTTTATTTCTTTTGAAGCTTTTATCTCCTTGATAGGATAAAGTGATTGTGCCCCAATCTTAGCATGATCCTTGTAGATTTGTACTAAATTTATTGCATCTTCTAGAATCTTTGAGGAACTTTTTTCACTCCATGTTTTCTTTCCTTCTCGAGGCCATGAATAAAGCCCCTCACTTTATGGAAATCATTCATGTTTTGGACCTTGAAAACTATTTCTATATAATAAAAAGTTATAAAGAGAGGGGACTTCCTAGTGAAGATCCATATCCAATTGTGGATGTAAGGATCATGCAACCTTGTTCCTATATTTATATACATATACCATTTATAGAGAATTGCCTCAATAAGAGTATTATGTGGGTTTTTAGGCTGCCACACATGTGTGCACATCTCTCCTCTCCTCGCTCTCCCTACATCTCCTCCTTTCTTCTCTTGCTCAGGCCACCAAGGGCCTTCATTGGTATCAAAGCTTGTCAAAGGATGTGTGCAAGGAGCTTCATTCGAAGCTTAAGCCTTGTAAGATGTGAATGTGCAGGTCCACATCTTCTACATAGCAGGATGGTATTTTGGCTATAACCCAAGCTTCGAAGCTTAGATTAATGCAATTGAAGGTTTTTCATGTAATTACACAAAGATCTAGAATTGTTGAATGAAGGGCATAGAATCTAGTTTAAAATTTTAGTCTACCAAAAATTCAAAAAACTCATAGTGATATAGAAGTCAACTCTATAATCACTTGGATAGCATGTCAAAATTTTGGATTTAACTTGATTTATGGTGTTCAAATTGAAGTGATTCAAATTGTTTTTGTAGCTAGAGAAAGGATCTATGACTTTGTAGAAGAAGAAAAGAATAGATATAGACATATAAGTCACCAAAAACACAATACAATGCAACAATACTACAAGTGAAGATGACAGTAGATGTATATTAAGTTACACACCTCCAATTGAGGTGTTCTAAGTGTCGTTTTGCAGCCACGAAAAAGTTATTTGAGCTTCATACAGAGAAAAAATTGAATGTCAGAGTTGAAAGATCAAACCATAGATCAAAACAGTTTTAGCATAGGAGCCCTAATTGCTTTTTGAGGTTCACTTTTCTTTGGAACTTCTATTAGAGAGATTTTTTTTGTATGCGAGCTCTTATTTTTAGATCTTAAGGGCATTGACCATGTATGATCATTGTGATAGATCCTTTGTATGAAAGTAGAGCATGATCTAGTCAAGTGTTTGGCATGTAAGATGGCATTGTGGTATACCTTTCAGATTTATGTCATCATGAGTTTGATCATAGTATTGTCAATGGATGTAAATTGGCATTGTCATATATTTCTTATGGCACTTGTTTATGGATTTACTTGCCGGCTACATACAATTTATGAGATTTGGTTTGGGATCCTTGGTTGATACTTGTATGTTCTTATTTTCCTTGTAGGTACATGATCTAGATTAAAGCCTCACTTGCACATCTATTTGTCATCTTGATTGGCTATGGTATTGGCATATGATCATTGATGATTATCTATTTGCTAGTGTTATTCTTGGCATATGTTTATAGTGATTTCCACATGATTATTTGGTTATAGAATCCATTTTTCAAGGGAGATGCTACCAAAATTTTGTTGGCTTTTATGCTAGAAGAGTACTCTAGTAGATCCTTTATGCTTGTGTGATAGTTTTGGATCATTGATTATCTCCATTCACTTGGACATTCTCACACATTATTTGTGATAGGTTGGATCATTTTGTAGGATTCATTCTTGACTAAGAGGTGTATTGCCATTGTATTGGCATGTATAGCCATTTAGTTTTGGGGATGGGTGTTTTCCATTACATAGTGGTTGGATTAATGAAAAGTTTCTCATTCTTCTTTTGCTACTATTCATCTTATCATGGTTGCTTAGTTTGCATGGAGTATTCTATTGTTTTTTTCCTAAGATTATTTCACATTTATGTAGAGGGGCCAAATCTTATCTTCCCACCGATCCCCACAGATCTAGAGTTCCCTCACGACTTTACACTTGAGGATTTAACTGATGAGGAAGTAGTCAGAATTATCAATGCAACCAAATTGGAATTGTAGTAGAGGAGTTAAGTGGACAACAAATAGTCACGTATCGGCCCGACCAAACTCAACCAATCGTAGACAAAGTAGAGGAAGATTAGAGGAGACCGAAGAAGAGAAACAAGATGAAGAGCAAGAAGGACCGCATGATGAAGAGGAGCATGAATATGCGCAACATGTTATACCAAAACTCGTGGGAGCCCCAGCATACACAGTGAAAATAAAGAGATTGTACGATACTATGAACCTGGTTCGAGAATAACATAGACTATCCTTGGCATCCGAGTAAGGCCCTAATGAACCAGATACTTGAAGAAGAAGGTGTGAATGAACAATTTAGAGCTTCCGTTGACATGCTCGCTGATGCATTGGGGGTGCCTGAGGCTGTGCACACCGCCCTTGCCCACTCTCAAAGGTTTGAATGAAGACAGGGACGACGCCCTCCTAGATCAAGAAAACATATACATATTATAGTATCGAAACCACACTACACCACTTCCACAACCACCGCCACGGCACACTCCACTCAACATACTGAAGAACCTCATGCGTCAAGTGCACCCCCATCACTACCCCTACCACCTTCCTCTCCAACTCCACACCCCTCACCTCGTACCACCACCATTGCCTCTACTATCACCGCCATGATCTCCACCGCTCTTAGTGAAGCACACGACATAGGTCAACCTTCACAACTCTCACAATCTGAGACCACTACCATTATAACTGTCACCATGGGCTATAGGGCTCTAACCATGGTAACAATTAATCCCATTTCCCCTATCATGCATCTAGACCGCCAACATGCACAATTAAACACACCATTGTACACTTTCACCACAGTCACCACACCTACCATTCCCATGTATTTGGTAACTCCCACGACTGCGTCCACGCACGACCACATGGACATATCACCCACAATTGCACCTCTCCCTCACCCCATATCTCCACCATCTCCCATTGCCCCACCACCAATATCACCACTTCTCACCACAACATTCACCACCCCTTTCCCTCCTCCCTATCCCCTTGCATTCCAAACCTTCCCAACATCCACCCCTATAAATAGTGTATTCAACACTTTATATCAATGTGTGTCTCATTTATAGCAGAATTACCAACATTTAGATGCACAACATATGAACCTGTTCAAAGTCCATGAGACATTACAAGAAAGAATCACAAACATGGAGGAGGGCACTTCTACTAGTAAGCAGAAATCAAGTAATTTTGCACAATCCAAGAAGGAAGACAAAGGAGAGAAGAAAACAAAAAAGCTAAGATTGTTTTGCAAGTAATGTAAAGCAAATGATCATGTCATAAAGAATTGTCCAAAACTGGCTCTAAAAGAGCAAAAGAAAGAAGAGGTTGGAATGGTTGTTGCAGAGGCCTCTACACCAAAAACAAAGTCTGCTAATCTAGTGTAGAATGAAGAACGGGTGTCTACTACTCTTTGCAGTTTTGGCCCATCCTCTCCCAAATAGTGTATGTGTGCAGTAGACTCAGATGTTTGGTATCTTGATAGTGGTGCAATCAAACATATTACCTCATAGCATAGTTTCTTCACTTCACTTGAGCCTGCCCCTACAGGGAATAATATCACATGCACCAAAAACTCCTCTTATCCTATCGTGGGAGTTGTTAAGATCATTTTGACTACTAGTGAGGGTAGTTCTTTCACATTGTCGGATACTCTATTTGTGACAGGGATCAAGAAGAGTCTGTTATCAATTTCAGCTTTAGCCAAGATTGGCTTGGTTGTAAAAAATATTGATGATATGTACATTTCATGATCTAACAAATGGCGATGTGATTATTGCTTCTAAAAGTTTATTTCATGAGTTGTATAAGCTCATGGACTATGAAAAATCTATGAACGATTCAAAATGTGCAGTACATGATTCTTAGGATACGTCATATGAAAGCTTTGGAATGCATACTTTGGTCATCTAAATTTTGCTAGTTTGCTACACCTGTAGAAATCTGTAATGATGTCATCTTTGAAAGATGCACCTAAAGGAGGACATGTGGCATGTGAAAACAATTCCTCTTATCCTACGATTAGAGTAAAAGAAATTGAGCTTATGGCTAGAAATGGAGGTGTGATTATCTTGAAAACATCATTGTATGTTCCCGGTATAAGCAAGAACTTTATTTTAGTTCCTTTGATTCCCAAAGTTGGACTTCATGTACACTTTGTTGATGATAAGTGTATGGTTCATGATTTCAGTAATTGTGATATTATCATGATGTCTGGTACATTATGTAGGCATTTGTATTGCTTGGTACATATAAGAGGGATGCCCCAAATGCCTTGGTTGCTCATTATTGACCCCATAGAAGTCACATTGGTCAAAGTCAATCACAATCAAAGTCAAAGGATCAAATTTAAAGTGGTCAAAGTCAACATGTTCAAGATCAAGGTTAACGTGGGCAAATTCAAAGCGTTCAAGTATCACGGTGCACAGGTAGTGCATACTTAATTGTTCACAAAGATTATATTTGCACAAAGTTGGATGTAGGTTGTAGAGTGTCTTTATCAAATTTCTCTAAGGTTGAAAGTATTTTAAAGTGTTGGAAGGTTCAGGTGAACCCTCTCTTAGGTGCACAGTTGAAGAATTTAAAGGCAAAAGGTGAAGGTATGTGAAGCCGTAGCATACATAGAAGTGAAAGTATGGCCCCCATTTAGAATTTTGTATTGTTCTAACAGAGTCACTAAAGCACCAAACACGTATTCATTGGCTAGAGGCACACCTTGGAGACCATCTTGGGACATACAAAGGAGGGCCAAGATGCTATGGGAGTTAGGAGCATACGTGAAGTGACACCCAAGCGAGGAGTATTCTTGGTTGGAGAAAGCTATTGTGATATATTCTAGAGCAAGAGACAGAGGAGATATTTAGAGAGAGTGCACGCAACATAGAGAGCCATTGCAAGGTGCAAGAAGAGTGACTTAGATTGTATGGAGAGAATGTGAAGCAGGGAATAGAAAGAGTTCCAAAGTCCCATTGAAGGTGTGCATTGACAGAAGGTGTCCATCCCTCCCCTTATTGGAAGCTTGGTGCAAGATGTGCATAACGGCAAGCTTGGAGAAGGTGGAGGTTTGGTGTAGAGGTTAGTGGCAGATTCTAAGTACTTTGTAATCTTGTTTGATGAGCATTATTTAGTATTTGGCATATTGCAGAGAGCATTTGGCTTATGTACAAGCTTGTATTCTTCTCTTCCTAATTGATAAGAAGCTTTCAATGTCATTAATTCTCTTGTTCTCACTCTCCATTCTCCTACAAACACTCAAGTTCCTTTCTCCACAAGAATCCCCCAATAAAATTTGGCATGCCCGGTGGGATCTAAGGAGGCTTGAGCATAGGAGGAGCAATATTGCAGTGTGGGAGAAGCACTATTCAAGTGCCAACAATGCTACAATGCTACTTCATTGGTTTAAGAGATAAATCTTCTTGTTAATTATCTCAGCCTAAGAGGATTATGAATAGCTTGAGACCACAACCTAGTCTCAAACATTGAGGATTACTTGCAAAGCAACAAGAAGGAAGGCTGTTAGAAGATCCCTGAGTCCACTATCATCAACATCGTCAGTAAAGAACATGGAAGGTCAGGTAGACTTGGAAACTCTACTTTCTAGATTAAATATAAAATTTCCATCTTTCAAAGGCTTAGCTCAGGAAGACCGGGACGAGCGTATTGGAAGATTCTTAGCATTATGCAAAACAAGAGGTTTGATGGGAAGAGAGGATGCCTTTTTTATCCTCTTTCCTACCACATTAGAAGGGCTAGTAGATAAATGGTTCAGCCAGTTTACTGAAAACCATTTCACCACATTGGATTTAATGATAGAGGCATTCAAAACTCAATTCCAGCATGGGAACACTACAAAGATAATCATAGAGGAGTTAGAAAACTTGAGACTAGGTCGTGGTAAAATGTTTCTAGAGTTTGTAACTAGGGCCAAGGCACTAATGTCTAAGTTTCTGCATCCTCCACATGATTTCTTTATTAAGAAATGGTTAGCTAAACCACTTCCAGTGACTACACAATGTAAAATTAAGGAACTATTGTTGCCAACATCTTCCATAGAAGAGTTCATCAGGAAGAAATAAGACATTAATATGGAGCAAGTCCTTCACAGCTACCCTATTCTGCAAAAATTGAGGATCCAGTGATTCAATTAAGGAAAGAGCTGGAAAACGTAAAAAGAAGTAAACCTCAAAAGGAAGAAGAAAATACAGTAACCTTGTTGAGGCAAGAAATCCAGGCCCTCAAACTACAAAAGGAAGAGGAAGCCCAAGCAGAAGAAATAGCTCAACTTTGACAGGAATTACAAGAGTTAAGGGGTGGTGGCATCAAAAATGGGCTATGGTGTACCATGTGCAGCAAACAGGGCCATGCGGTAAGTGAATATCCATTCTTAAATGTAACATGTCAGTTATGCAGGAAAAGTGAGCATGAGGCTAAAGACTGTTCTTCAAGAGGAATGAATACACAAACATATTGGAAAACATGGAGGAGCTGGAATTCAACCTACAACCAATGTGATGGTGGTTGCTCCTAATCAAGGTAACAACTATAATCCCAGTTCTCGTTGAAACATTGGGAATGGGCCTAGAAGGCCAATTATCTATTTTAGATGTGGAGAATGTGGGCAGTACCCAAGAAAATGTTCCTTGCCAGAAAATGCCCCACCGTGTAGGAATTGCCCAGAGGCAAGAGATAACTTCACTAATTGCTGCCCAAAAAATAGGCGATCAATGATAGGTCCCCACATTCAAATGCTAGATGTAAATAATGATGATATTATGGAAGAAACATATAGGCCATCTCCCTTTGCTAGGGTTGTGCAACTAGATGAGATTGACTCCCTAGTTGTGCAGACTAGAAGCAAAGGGAAGGGTCAATTGGAAGTTGATCAAGTCTCTAATACAACTAGATTCACGAAAGAAAAGAAGGCCAAGGAGGTCCATACTACACCCAGTGAGCATACACAAAAGGAGTTTATTACAACTAGCAAAAATATTATCGAAAATGCATTAAGAAAAGTGCACAAGGAGCTTCATGCAACAAATACACACTATGAAACCAAGGAATCAGGAGCCTTGGAGCTACTAAAGTTGGTTAAAATAGAGGTCACCATTCTGGACTTAATAAAGATGAATGAAAGGTTTAGATCTGAAGTCTTAGAAATAATACATGAAGCATCCACATTGAACCTGGTGGCCAAGGCTGTTGTTAGAGGTACAAATAAATCTACAAGAAATGCACCCCTAACAAACTACAAGAGCCTGAGACTTATAGTGAATATTAATGGTCAAATTGGAAATGGAGTTATAGTAGATGGAGGTTTAGGAATCAATCTAATGGGAGAATATACTATGAAGAAGCTGGGGTCTCAACCATCAAGGACAACCAGTTTCATAGTTACATTGGCAGATCAGAGTACAGTCAGACCTATGGGAGTAGTCCTTGATATTCAGATGGAAGTACAAGGTAACACATTTGTCTTGGATTTTGTAGTTATAAGATTACTAAGCGTGCAAGGAGGTTTTCCTCTCTTAATTGGAAGACCTTTGTTAAGGCATGCTATTGTAGTACATGACTGGGGCAAAGATACCATGTGAGTCCAATAGGAAGGTGCTAAATTAAGATAACTATTATTGGAAGAAGGTCCGGATCAACAAGAGCATATCAGTATGATGCAATCTATTGGTATAAATATAGATATAGACCATATGGACATACAACAAGACAAGGAATTGGATGTATATGATGAAGATAACATGCTAGCATGGCTAGAAGCAGGTAATTCTCTTCCTTGCTTTGGAATTTTTCCATCTAACTTATACATGGAAGAAAGGTATGTAGAAAAAGAGGAAAGCATTCAAGTGGTGTTGGGAGAACCAACAAAAGATCAGAGAGGGGGAAAGAAGTTGTTGCGGGTTCTACGGTTCAACACAACATCAAATAACTAGCAAAAATCAGATTTACTAATCTTTCCCATTGTGCACTGATCTTTACTTCCCCAGATATTCTACCGGAAACGTCTCAAAAAATCACCGAAATGTCACCGGAACATCACCAGAATATCATCGGAATATCACTGGAATATCACCGAAAACGTTCATTTAGTTAATTTTTTGCTAATTCAAAAGTTACACAGTCTTGCTAGACATTGCACTTGTAAAAGATTCACAGGTTTCTTTTTGCACTCACATATAATTCAAGTCATTGCACTCTGACACAGTACACTCTGAGTCACTCAAACAGACTTAACCGAAAATAGAAGATTTTCAACACTATAACCTTACTGCGCAGTCATTGGTTGATCATTCGTTGGTAAACCTAACACCACAAGTACAGATTGTTTTTTTTTTTAAGATTAGAACTTCATTATGAGAGTTTGATTTCACCGCAAAGATTTTCATTCAATCATTATCTGCATACTGGTTTCTCTGTAGAACCTGGTCTTTTCCGGTCCTGACAAGGGAACTCCTTCTTCTTTTACTTCTTCTCACAGTTGACGCACCTTCACTTCTTGCACCCTCATCTCTCTTCTAATCATTGCGCCTTTACTTCTCGTACCTTTCCTCCTCTTCCCGTTGTCGCGTCTTCGCTCCTTGTCCACTTTCCCCTTCCTTACGGTTGTTGTTAAATCCTTTCTTCTTAACTTCCCCTTCTCTTGCGACATGTCCTTCTAAATCTCCACATAGCCGTCTTTTTCTTTTTATGCTTATTTTATTTCTCCAGATTTCCCTGCCTTCAACACTTGGCACAGCCCGGTGGGTAATTTTGTCAAAAATTAAACTCGAATTTCACAATCCCTTGATCATATATCTCCCATGACTGTTTGGAAATGTGCTCTTCTTGTACTTTTAATTCTTCAACTTATCAATATCTTCATCTGCACCATCCTGCTTTTCTGGAACATTTGCATCAAATATCTCCACCTTTTCTTCTAGTTTCTTTTTCAACAACTGTTCCTGCATGTCTACAATTATCTGTGTCTATTCTTCAATCTACTTTTGTTGTTTTGAAATTATACATACTAAATCTTTTTCATGGTTTGAAACAAAACTTGTCTACACCTGTTCATATTGCATCTTAATCATACCTAACCAACGACTTTGAAAAACACTCCATATGTCCTGAACATATTTATGCAGATGCTGCTTCACTTCTCCTATGTCCATCTTCGTCATTAACACAACATCTAACTACACACCTTCTTCTTTTAATATTTGCTCTTGTAATTCCTGCAAAACTTTTATTCTCGACTCAAGAACTACCTATTCCACCTGCAATGTAGCATTTACCGCTGAAAAATTCATCATTTCTTTTTGAACCTGCGTTTGTACAGTCATCTGCCATTCTTCAAATTCCTGAATAGACTTCTTTGTACTAGCCAATTCTACCACCGATTGCTTCTTATCATGCTGCAACTCTTCTAACATACATTCCTTCTTATCCAATGCATCCTGAAGTTCTTTAGTCTTCTCCTACAAAGACTGATAATCAGTCTTATTAATAAATACTTTATTCTATCCATGCCAAAATAATCTTTCCTCCTGAAAAACTAAAAAATCCGACACTTCTTGCAACTTCTTCTTCATCCCTGACACATCATAATCTGAAATATTATCATCTTTCAACATTTTTTCGCCTTCAGCCTGTAATTGCTCTTCCACTCTTCTTTTCCTAGACAACCTAAAAGCAGTTCCGAATGCTTTCGGATCCTCAATAGTATTTGGCACCGTCAGCAAAATATCTTCCTGTATCTTTGCTTTATATATATCAGGCTCAATGATTTGACTAACCTGTTTCCTTTCTTGTGCCATATCACCAACGCAAAGAAAATCTTCAGAAGTCTGTGAAGGTCTATTCATTACTGGTCACACTTCTAACTGTTCCTGCTCTTTACTCATCGCTTGATGACCACAAAATTTGATCTGCTTTGGCCACATTATCTTCTGATCTTCAACAAACTGCACAAATTCGAATAAAGCAGCTAAATAGGCTGATAATCGACTATTTGTTTGCGTCTTATGCCTATCCCCAACGAAGATCTCACTCTATAGGTGATCATACATCCAATGAGCCCAACTCAGCTTTTCTCCTGCCTCTGCATAGGCCAAAGGTGCAAAATTCTCCCTAGACATAGAATCATATTTAATGATAAAACATAATCTTTCCAAATACCATTTTAGTTGTTCCTTTCGAACATAGCTTACGTTCCTCATCATATAGTACTGCCGTCTTCCTTCTCGGGGTCCAAAGTCTTTCTTCAAAACATCCTCCGAAAATTTGGGGACTACAACATCATCGTATATAGGCAATTGAAATACTTCTGCAACTAATTCTAGTGAAAATTTTACCTGAAAGGAGAGCTTACCCTTCATTTTCTGCATAATCTCCAGCTGACTCTTTACATCATAATTGCATCTCCAACATTCCCATGGCAACATAGCAAACTGTAATAATCCAATTCTTCTGAGCCACTTCTTCTACAGATCAGACTATGTGTCTACTTCTACTTTAAAATCTGTGAATGACCCCATAAACGTATGCACACCCTTAGTCTTTGTAGATGGTTACCCAGGCTTGTCTCCGCCTTTGAATCACTTCTGTAATATATGCACTTATCAAACGATCCTCCTCCATCTGCAAAAGGTATTTACTCTTGTGTTTAACTAAGACTTTAGGTGACATCTTTGCTACCGTAACCCTCAAACTTGGAACTACAAACTCCATGGGTACTACTGCCTCCAATCCATATACCAACCGAAAAGATGTCATACCTGTTGTCACTTTAAATGTTGTTCTGAATCACCACAAGGCTGAGTCAAGAAACAAATCCCACTTTTTCTGATTTTCATGTACCAACTTTTTTAGAATACGCATTAAAGTTTTATTCGTGCTTTCGGCTTGCCCATTCGCTTGAGGACGATAAGTTGTAGTCTTTTTATGCACTATTTGATGAATTCTTGTTAATTCTGAAATCACCTCATTCAGGAAATGAGTACCTCGGTCGCTCACTAACTCAATCGGACACCCAAATCTTGTCATAATATTACGATAAAGAAATTTGGCCACACTTGGTGCCTTGTTATCTTTCAGTGCTACTGCTTCCACCCATTTTGTACAATAATTTGTCACCACCAATATATAGCTATTACCCCGCTGAGTAGTAGGTTGAATAGGTCCTACAAAATCCATGCCCCATTTTTGAAAAGGATCCAGCGGTAATACCGGATGGTTAGTCATACAATCAGAATTATTAGGTTGGCCTAACTTTTGGCAAATCACACATCCTTTAGCATACTCATGCGTATCTTTTAACACCGTCGGCCACCATAACCCCGCCTGTAATACTTTCTTTCCAGTAATATCGCCTAACAAATGTCCACTGCTGAACCGGAATGTGCTTCATGTAAAACAGCTGATTGTTCATAGTCTGGTACACATCTCCTGATAACCTGATCCACGCCCTTCTTGTATAATGCCCCTGCTATCACCAAATACGGCCTACTTTTAAGAGAAAACTTCCTTCTCTGATCAGGTGTAGAATGCTATGGTAATACCCCTTCTGTTAGGAAAATTAGTAACTGATCATACCACGAAGCTGTCTCTATCGCTTGCGCCGTAAAGAATTCAGCATTCAGAAATACATCAAGTACACTAGTGAGTGTTTCTCCTGATTCCAATCGACTAAAATAATCTTCCATCTCATGCTCTTTCCCTGGGGTATGCACAATTACAAAATCGAATTCCTGTAACAAAAGCATCCATTTGGCTAATCGGCCTTTTAATAAGGGCTTCTTGATTAAATAAACTAGAGCCTGATGATCCACATGAAAAATCACTTTGTTGCCCAACAAATAATGCGTAAACTTATTAAGGGCATACACCATCGCCAAAGCTTCTCTTTCGGTCACCGGATAATTTCTTTCAGCCGCAGCCAATACCCTGCTGGCATAATAAACAGGTCTATACCATCCTTTATCTTTCTGCTGCATCAAAACTGCTCCTACGGCCACATCCGATGCATCAACGAATATGTGAAACGGCATTGACCAATCGGGTGGTTGCAAAATAGGTGCTACCGACACCATCTTTTTTAATAACTGAAATGCCTTCTCTTGAGCTTCTGCCCATATAAACAGAACATCCTTCTTGGTCAAATGCGTCAGGGTGAGGAAATGTTTGCTAAATATCTTAAGTATCGGGAATTCCACTTAATTTGGCCTACAAACCGCATTACTTCTTTAACGTTAGTCGGTGCTTTAGTTGTACTTATAGCTTCAATTTTCTTAACATCAATAGCCATTCCTGCTTGTGAGATAACATGGCCCAATAAAATCCCACTTCTTACCGCAATCACACTTTTAAACGGATTCAATACCATCCTAAACTGCCGACATCTTTCAAAACATGCTTTCAGGTGTAGTAAGTGCTTAATCATTTCACCGAAGACTGAAAAGTCGTCGACAAGTACCTGCATAAAGTCCTGAAGATAAGGCTCAAACACTTTATGCGCCACATAATTAAATGATGGTGGTCCATTCTTCAAACCAAAACTCATTACGGTAAACACATAAGCACCAAATTTGGTAATAAATGTTGTTTTATGCTGATCCTCCTCAGCCACACTGATCTGATTATAATCGGAAAATCCATCCAAGAAACTATACATTTCATGGTCTGCAACTGCATCCAATACTACATCACAAAACAGCATAGGAAACGGGTCTGTAACCATTGCCGCATTTAGCTTTCTGTAATCAACACAAATTCTGAGCTTCCCGTTCTTTTTAGGGACCACTATAATAGGAGATAGCCAAGTCACCTGATTCACTGGTTTGATAAATCTGACTGCCAACAACTTATAAATCTCTTCCTTCACGTGTTTAGCAAAATTAGGATTCATTCTATATCTTTGCTGTGCCACAGGTACTGCATCTGCCTTCAGATCAATCCTATGTTGATGCAACTGCGGATCTATACCTTTTACTTGAGTATAATCCTAAGCAAACACATCCACATACTCTTTAAGCAAGCAAATAAGAGCCTCCTTAAACTTTCCTTCCAATGTTTTACCAATCCGCACCATCTTAGGTTCAGCCTCGGTTCCTAAATTAACCTCTTGAAGCTCTTCCTCCTTCACCCGCTGTCGATCGTGTAGATGCTCGGATGTTGGATCAGTCCATCCGCCAAAATCCATCGGCACACGCGGGGTGTCTGTAGCAAACTGAGGCTTATGGAAATAAAGGTTCTAATGACAAAACAATTTAAATTACCTATTTCTATGACTAAAACTAAAGTTTCTCATAAATGTAAATAGTAGCTATGGACCGTAAGGACGAGCGGCCCTGTATCTAGCAACAGCTTCCTGATATGAGATTAAAACTAGTGACTCTTCTGTTACGCATTCCATAATGGTTTCTTCTATTAAATTATCAGGTAAGTTAGAGGTTTCTGGTCTAACTAGAGTTGGCGGGAAATTTTCAACAGTTGGAGTATCGGAATTTTCATTAGTACTAGTTGATTCAGATGAGACTCTAACTTCATTGCTTTTCAACTCTTCTAAAGACATTAAAACAGATAATAGAGTAATCAAATGAGGTTTGACAAAGATGCTCTTGCTAAAGCTAAAAGTTCAATGCTAATACAAGATATATGTCAATATGACTAGCATATAGATCAAATGAAACTAAGGGAGATATAAGGTAAATGGATCTTCAATCTGTCACTTCACTTCACTTCACTTCACTTCACTTGCTCTTTAAATCTTCAATGTTTCTGCAAAACATTCGAATATTAGTAAAATTACAAAAATCAATAAGAAACATAAAACCATACTTTAGATACATTAAAGCATACACGTGCTAACATACTTTCATGTACATGCTAACATTTATCTTAGACATACTAACATGTTGACATGATATCATTATGCAAATATAAACACACTTATGCTTAAAAGAACCCATGTACTTACATCTAAACACACACACTCAAACTAGCATAGACTAACGCAGGCTCACATTAACTCTTATATGTAGATACATTCACATCCCTAAACATTAATATGCTAACTTAATACATATCTGCACATTCTCATTCATCACTCAAACATACTAACACGTTCTCAAGCACTTAATCCTATGCAAATGAACACAATATTGCACACATTAACCGATGCTCATTTATTCACTTACAAACATATATACCCATACACACTATTCATCAACTCTATCATGTTTCATGTATTTAAACTTAATGCACACACATATGCTTATTACATACATACATATACTCTAAACCATGTATCTATACCATATCTATGCATGTTCGTATAGCCTTACTTATATAGACTTAAGCTTAGTTATATATACATTCTTAGTCAGACATTCTCTAATTGATGTTTTCATTCGCATATATAAACATGCTAACAAATGCTCATGCACATGCGAACTCATTCATATGCATTCTAAAGCATACATATTAAAACATATTAGATGCACGTACATTCATTAGTTCAATTACATGCTCATGCAAAATCATATGCTAAACTAGCAAAACTTAAAGGAGTTCTCCATATCAATATAACTAATACCTAAAAGAAATGATTTCTTCAATGAGATAGTTAAATTAACTTCATCCTCTAATTCTCTCCACCTCTCTTTCTCTCACTCTCTCTCTCTCTGCCTCTCTCTCTCTCTCTGCCGATCTCTCTCTCTCTCTCTCTCTCTCTCTCTCTCTCTCTCTCTCTCTCTCTCTCTCTCTCTCTCTCTCTCTCTCTCTCTCTCTCTCTCTCTCTCTCTCTCTCTCTCTCTCTCTCTCTCTCTCTCTCTCTCTCTCTCTCTCTCTCTCTCTCTCTCTCTCTCTCTCTCTCTCTCTCTCTCTCTCTCTCTCTCTCTCTCTCTCTCTCTCTCTCTCTCTCTCTCTCTCTCTGTGCCGCTGCCGTGCGTAGACAGTGGAGGGGAAGGGAGAGATTAATTTCTCTCTTTCTCGCTCTCTCTCTCTCTCTCTCTCTCTCTCTCTCTCTCTCTCTCTCTCTCTCTCTCTCTCTCTCTCTCTCTCTCTCTCTCTCTCTCCCTTTCTTGGTGGCGCTGCCGCGCGTAGCTGCTGGGAGGGAAGGAGAAAATTGATTTAATTTTATTTAGCTCTGCACATGACAGTTCTGTCAGACATCTGTGGGAAAAGAACAATCATTCTCCAGAAGGCCTCTAGCTCTCTCTAGTTCTAGCTCTGATCTTCACTCTTTGGAAAAATGTATCTCTCTCTCTCGAACGCTCTACAGCCCATTTCCTTCTCTCTCTTCCACATTATATATCTCTCTCATGCGAACTCTCTCTCTGCGTTCCGAAGATTATGAGGCACTCAGAAGTTCAAATGACCACGAAGTGACCAGAAATGGACCCCGACGGTAGAATGGCGATGGAAGCTATTCCTTGCTTCTCCACAATTGGTAGGGTAAAGAAAAGGAAGTCCCTTACTACTACTAATTACTTTACTCTCTCGTGTTGCGTGTGCAACCATCAGGAAAAGAAAAGAGAAAACTATGACTTCTGCAGAGAAAGGAAAAACTAATATAATCATAGAAGAAAAAGAGGGAAAGAATACCTGCAAAACATTAGAGAAGAACTGAGCTTAACACACATATTTATATATACACAACACTTTTGTATACCACACCTTTTGGTCATGCTTTAATCCTCAATCACACTTTTACTCATTATCTTTCACCACTCTTTTCATTTAGCTTTATTCACACAACACACTTGTTCCATTCTTTTAATCATTTTCATATACACCATTCATTTAAAGTTTCTCTTTAACTTCCTTTAATTGCATCATCTACTCCAACCACTCCTTAAATCACTTTAGTTACACATCTTATATAAACCATCCTTTTATCCAGCATTCATACACACCATTAGCTTAGGTTAAATTAATTAAGTAGAACCTTAATATTTAAATGCACACACATGAGTAAATTAATTACTTTAATTCATATTTTACTTTCTAGTACATAAATATTCATTTTAAACATTAATTTAATTAAATACATGTTACTTCAACCCTTAAATTTCAATAAAACCCTTGAAAACTTACTTGAAACCCTTTGGTAATCCTTGATAACCCATTAAAATGCTTTTGAATCCTATCTTAACTCATTGACATTGACATAAACCCTAACAGTAACCCATTTTTATAAACAACACATGAATTCAAGAAACCCTAGGTTTGAATATCCATAATTCTTGAACATAAAACTCATTAAATGTAAAATTAGGGTAAACCCTAATATGAACATATGTTCTGCTTCATCATTCACACCTGTAAACACTTTCAAAATAGTTAATTCTAATCAACACAATTGATTAACAATGATATAAAAGGTTAAAGTTCACCAATAAAGTTGTTTTCATTTTCTCTGGTCATCAACGGAAAGGTTGAAATCTTTCCGACATTCGCCCCGGCCAATCCTGCACATCGTCCTCGATGGGCCAAACCTGCAGATCATAGAAGGCAATATCAAATTCTTTTGAAAAGTGTTCATGACTCAAATTCAAATAGACTTTATATATAAACAATGCTTCTATCATTAGTACATCTTCAAATAGCAAAGAAAACTTATAAAATTATGTAAACTTGAATTTCAACCTTTTCGTTCAATGCATGAATTGGAAATAGGTTTTAGAAGGAAAATATAGAAGTCATTCAAATAGTGTTCGTACTAACTCTTCTATTAACTCTGTTCATAAGTAAAGCATATGTTATATAGGCCTTCTATCCTCATCTCCTATCCATTTACCATTAAGATACAAAAATCTTCATTATCATTTAACTTGCAATTTCATAACTCATCGTCAATTCCTGTAAGTACTCATAAAGCAGAAGATACAAAACAGGTAATATTCATTATCATTTATCTTACAAATATAAATTCATATATTCTATCAGATTCATCTTCATCATGTCACAAATTTCATCATAAGAAATTCATAGTGGTTATAATTGTCATAAATAATGCATTCTTAATTTTTACAATAGGTTTTTCAACCTATGTAACAAAGTTCATAAATTTCAGAAAAAATCATAATGTTCATAGTATAATATACCCATCATATTTGTTGAAAACAAAATCATTTTGATCAAAATATTCATCATTTCATTATAGTACTGTTCTTCATAATTGTTCATCATACTAGATTTCTTCCTAATTGTGAAAGAATGAAAATCATAAGTTCATCATAAGTTTAGTAACATCATTTTGATAAGCTCGTAATTATCTTTTGTTTAGGGAGAGATAAAACTCCCGAGCTCGTATCTTTTGTATTCTTTTTGGTTAAGCAAATCATAATGTAAACTTTATCATAAGCTTTTAACTAACTTTTCCAAGCATAAAATCTTCATTAAACAAAACAATTTAGGTATATGTTTCTCAACTTTAGGAAAACAGCATTTATGCAGCAAGCAATAAAGTTTTCTTCAATAAACAATTTCATTATAATAAAACTATTTCTCGTAAATTCTTCTCCTTTTTCTTAACTTTAGATGAATTTTTAATATTATTTTCAATTTTCCATATGGCTTCTTGTATCCATTTTTCCATCTTCTTGTCGTTCTAATTGTATTTGAAGATTTTCATCTTCAGATGTTTGTACTATTCTTTTATCAGTTTTATTTTGATCACATTTATTGTCATTTTCTTTGACTTTAGGTTTTTTTTTATCCACATATATGTCTTCATTTCCACTAATTGATTGTTCATTTTCATCATCTTTTATCCTGACATCTTCTTCTTTCCTAATCTTTTTCAATGTATCTTGATCCTTAGATGTAGTTTGAATATCAATGTTACTCATAGTTTTAGGTTTAAGAAAGGTTTGATCATTGTTCAAGCATTCACATTTAGTCACAATCTTGGTGTTCATAGAATGTAAGTGACATAGATTGTGTTTCTCATTATGACTCCTAGGTTTCCATTGTTTTTGAAGTTTGGTTTTAGGACTCAATTTTGCTTGATCAAAATAGTCTATCATCCCTCCTCTACCTAAGTTTAATCTCAAAGGTAATTGTGTTTGATAATCACATATTTTCTGTTCACTCTCAAGTACCAGTTGTTGGCTACATGCTTTCTCATAGGCCATACAATCTCCATTAGCACTTTCTTGTATTTGATTGTTTAACCTTTCAATATTCTCTTTTAAACTTGCAATGTCATGACCAATAGTTTTGAATGATGAAATTTATTTTACATGATTTGCTAATGTTTCCATATTTTCATTCAAATTTGATAGTTCATAATGAAGAATTCCTTCTAAATTCCTAAACTCATGATCAAATTGAGTATCTATTGACTTAAGAGTTGCATTAAAATCATATACTACTGTAGTTAAGATTGAAAGAAACGAGTTTAAGGACTCAAACTTGGAATTCAGCTTTAAATCTATAGAGAAAACTAATCGTGATTCCATATCAGGTAGAAGGTTCTCTACATTAGATTTCATTTTTGTTTAACTATATGCAAACCAGGAAAATTCAAATATGAATACCTGGAATTTGGTTCCGGTTGGATGTACCTGAGTCGCAATGCCGATTTGTTCACATCAGGTTCACCAAATGTCGATCGTGTAGATGCTCGGATGTTGGATGAGTCCATCCGCCAAAATCGATCGGCACACGCGGGGTGTCTGTAGCAAACTCAAGCTTATGGAAATAAAGGTTCTAATGACAAAACAATTTAAATTACCTATTTCTATGACTGAAACTAAAGTTTCTCATAAATGTAAATAGTAGCTATGGACCGTAAGGACGAGCGGCCTTGTATCTAGCAACAGCTTCCTGATATGAGATTAAAACTAGTGACTCTTCTGTTACGCATTCCATAATGGTTTCTTCTATTAAATTATCAGGTAAGTTAGAGGTTTCTGGTCTAACTAGAGTTGGCGGGAAATTTTCAACAGTTGGAGTATCGGAATTTTCATTAGTACTAGTTGATTCAGATGAGACTCTAACTTCATTGCTTTTCGACTCTTCTAAAGACATTAAAACAGATAATAGATTAATCAAATGAGGTTTGACAAAGATGCTGTTGCTAAAGGTAAAAGTTCAATGCTAATACAAGATATATGTCAATATGACTAGCATATAGATCAAATGAAACTAAGGGAGATATAAGGTAAATGGATCTTCCATCTGTCACTTCACTTCACTTCACTTGCTCATTAAATCTTCAATGTTTCTGCAAAACATTCGAATATTAGTAAAATTACAAAAGTCAATAAGAAACATAAAACCATACTTTACATACATTAAAGCATACACATGCTAACATACTTTCATGTACATGCTAACATTTATCTTAGACATACTAACATGTTGACATGATATCATTATGCAAATATAAACACACTTATGTTTAAAAGAACCCATGTACTTACATCTAAACACACACTCTCAAACTAGCATAGACTAACGCAGGCTCACATTAACTCTTATATGTAGATACATTCACATCCCTAAACATTAATATGCTAACTTAATACATATCTGCACATTCTCATTCATCACGCAAACATACTAACATGTTCTCAAGCACTTAATCCTATGCAAATGAACACAATATTGCACACATTAACCTATGCTCATTTATTCACTTACAAACATATATACCAATACACACTATTCATCAACTCTATCATGTTTCATGTATTTAAACTTAATGCACATACATATGCTTATTACATACATACATATACTCTAAACCATGAATCTATACCATATCTATGCATGTTCCTATAGCCTTACTTATATAGACTTAAGCTTAGTTATATATACATTCCTAGTGAGACATTCTCTAATAATTGATGTTTTCATTCGCATATATAAACATGCTAACAAATGCTCATGCACATGCGAACTCATTCATATGCATTCTAAAGCATACATATTAAAACATATTAGATGCACATACATTCATTAGTTCAATTACATGCTCATGCAAAATCATATGCTGAACTAGCAAAACTTAAAGCAGTTCTCCATATCAATATAATTAATACCTAAAAAAATGATTTCTTCAATGAGATAGTTAAATTAACTTCATACTCTAATTCTCTCCACCTCTCTTTCTCTCACTCTCTCTCTCTCTCTGCCTCTCTCTCTCTATCTCTCTCTCTCTCTCTCTCTCTCTCTCTCTCTCTCTCTCTCTCTCTCTCTCTCTCTCTCTCTCTCTCTCTCTCTCTCTCTCTCTCTCTCTCTCTCTCTCTCTCTCTCTCTCTCTCTCTCTCTCTCTCTCTCTCTCTCTCTCTCTCTCTCTCTCTCTCTCTCTCTCTCTCTCTCTCTCTCTCTCTCTCTCTCTCTCTCTCTCTCTCTCTCTCTCTCTCTCTCTCTCTCTCTCTCTCTCTCTCTCTCTCTCTCTCTCTCTCTCTCTCTCTCTCTCTCTCTCTCTCTCTCTCTCTCTCTCTCTCTCTCTCTCTCTCTCTCTCTCTCTCTCTCTCTCTCTCTCTCTCTCTCTCTCTCTCTCTCTCTCTCTCTCTCTCTCTCTCTCTCTCTCTCTCTCTCTCTCTCTCTCTCTCTCTCTCTCTCTCTCTCTCTCTCTCTCTCTCTCTCTCTCTCTCTCTCGATCTCTCTCTCTCTCTGCCGATCTCTCTCTCTCTCTCTTCTCTCTCTCTCTCTCTCTCTCTCTCTCTCTCTCTCTCTCTCTCTCTCTCTCTCTCTCTCTCTCTCTCTCTCTCTCTCTCTCTCTCTCTCTGTATCTCTCTCTCTCTCTCTCTCTCTCTCTCTCTCTCTCTCTCTCTCTCTCTCTCTCTCTCTCTCTCTCTCTCTCTCTCTCTCTCTCTCTCTCTCTCTCTCTCTCTCTCTCTCTCTCTCTCTCTCTCTCTCTCTGTGCTGATCTCTCTCGCTCTCTTTCTCTGTCTCTCTCTCTCTCTCTCTGTCTCTCTCTCTCTCTCTCTCTGTCTCTCTCTCTCTCTCTCTCTCTCTCTCTCTCTCTCTCTCTCTCTCTCTCTCTCTCTCTCTCTCTCTCTCTCTCTCTCTCTCTCTCTCTCTCTCTCTCTGTCTCTCTCTCTCTTTGCGCCGTTGCCGCGCGCAGACAGTGGAGGGTAAGGGAGAGATTAATTTCTCTCTTTCTCTCTCTCTCTCTCTCTCTCTCTCTCTCTCTCTCTCTCTCTCTCTCTCTCTCTCTCTCTCTCTCTCTCTCTCTCTCTCTCCCTTTCTCGGTGGTGCTGCCGCACGCAGCTGCTAGGAGGGAAGGAGAAAATTGATTTAATTTTATTTAGCTCTGCACATGATAGTTCTGTCAGACATCTGTGGGAAAAGAACAATCATTCTCCAGAAGGCGTCTAGCTCTCTCTAGTTCTAGCTCTGATCTTCACTCTTTGGAAAAATGTATCTCTCTCTCTTGAACGCTCTACAGCCCATTTCTTTCTCTCTCTTCCTAATTATATATCTCTCTCATGCGAACTCTCTCTCTCTGCATTCCGAAGATTCCCAGGCACTCAGAAGTTCAAATGACCACGAAGTGACCAGAAATGGACCCCGATGGTAGAATGGCGATGGAAGTTATTCCTTGCTTCTCCACAATTGGTAGGGTAAAGAAAAGGAAGTCCCTTACTACTACTAATTACTTTAATCTCTCTAGTTGCATGTGCAACCATCAGGAAAAGAAAAGAGAAAACTATGACTTCTGCAGAGAAAGGAAAAACTAATATAATCATAGAAGAAAAAGAGGGAAAGAATACCTGCAAAACATTAGAGAAGAACTGAGCTTAACACACATATTTATATATACACAACACTTTTGTATACCACACCTTTTGGTCATGCTTTAATCCTCAATCACACTTTTACTCATTATCTTTCACCACTCTTTTCATTTAGCTTTATTCACACAACACACTTGTTCCATTCTTTTAATCATTTTCATATACACCATTCATTTAAAGTTTCTCTTTAACTTCTTTTAATTGCATCATCTACTCCAACCACTCCTTAAATCACTCTAGTTACAAATCTTATATAAACCATCCTTTTATCCAGCATTCATACACACCATTAGCTAATTATCCACTTCATTTTCATTTTTAGTTCTATTATCCTAAATTTCTTAATTAAATAATGCATTTTAAATTAGGATTAGGTTAAATTAATTAAGTAGAACCTTAATAATTAAATGCACACACATGAGTAAATTAATTACTTTAATTCATATTTTAATTTTTAGTACATAAATATTCATTTAAAACATTAATTTAATTAAATACATGTTACTTCAACCCTTAAATTTCAATAAAACCCTTGAAAACTTACTTGAAACCCTTTGGTAATCCCTGATAACCCATTAAAATCCTTTTGAACCCTATCTTAACTCATTGACATTGACATAAACCCTAACAGTAACCCATTTTCATAAACAACACATGAATTCAAGAAACCCTAGGATTGAATACCCATAATTCTTGAACATAAAACTCATTAAATGTAAAATTAGGGTAAACCCTAATATGAACATATGTTCTGCTTCATCATTCACACCTGTAAAAACTTTCAAAATAGTTAATTCTAATCAACACAATTGATTAACAGTGATATAAAAGGTTAAAGTTCACCAATAAAGTTGTTTTCATTTTCTCTGGTTATCAACGGAAAGGTTGAAATCTTGTTGACACCGCACAGAACCGGCATACTTCTGATCATAAATCCTTTCCGTTCGCATAATTATCTCTTCATCCTGTTGTTCCATCTGCTGCTGCACCGGAACATTCATACATTGATCGAATATTTTTTGTAACTGGGCACCTGCCACCTGCTCCCCTGGAAGTGACTCTACTACGTGTGGCCCACCACTATAATCCTTACATAATACTCCTTCCACATCAACTTCTAATACCGGCACCACCGTTGGGTTTGCCTGCAAAAACGTTTCCTCTTCGTCATCTTCAATCTCATCCGCTAAATTAATAGTCTGAGCCATCAATGGTTTTTCCTGTACCGTTATATTTTTCCGCCCACACATGTGAATTGTCACTTGCTTTTTACCCTGGGTAATCATTGCTACATTCAAGCCCCAATCCTGCTTAATTTTAGCAAGCCGAAACCAAGGTCTGCCTAACAACATTTCATACGGGTACGCTGACTCCGACATTCGGATGACTACAAAATTGACCATGAATGTCATGCCGAAAATAATAATTTGTTGTTGCTTCAGAATGCCAACAGGCTGTACTCGTGTTTGATCTGCCATCTTGACTTGAAAAGGTGCTGGAGCCAATTCCCATCTTCCCATTTCAATAAAAATATGTTCAGGTAATATGTTTACCCTTGATCCTCCATCTAGCAATACTTTGGAAAATCTCCACTGATTGTACTGCACCTCTATTACTGGTACGACAAAATCCACATCTGCTGGATCAATACTGTTGGCCGAAATTGAAGGGATCGTCCTACTCTCGGGATCGGCCTGATATCCAAGTAGCTTTCTCAACAATTTTTCGTGAAAGACCGGTACTAAAGATAACAGCTGATCCAAAGACAACTGTAATGGTGCACTAATGATTTCATCAAACCATTCATTTTCCAAGTCCGGTTGACACTGAGCCTTATCCCGCTCCATCATGGGCGGTGCCAACTTCACACCCTGTTTTCTCTCGATTCGCTCGGCACCCTTCACCAGATTAGCAGGCTCATCTCGAACCTGCTTCAAAACCTTATCTCGAATTTGCCTTTGTTCTTGCCAATCAATAGGGCCTTTATTTTTTGATCTAGTGACCGCCAACACTTCAACCTCTTTATTTTTCCCACATTGCTTACCATCACACTGCCATTGGTTGTTACCATGCATTCGAGCAGATGTATAGGGTGCATCATGGGTCCTATCCGCTTGTTTTGGCCATTCAATCAGCATGGCATTTGCTTGAGCCGCCTGCTGCCCCTATTGTTGATGTTGTCCCTGTTGATTATGCTCGTTATACCGAATGATAGGTATACCTCTTTCTTCACGATGCTTTAACCACAAAGGGCAATTCGGCCCTATCCAATGATCAGGAGTTGAACAATACCCACAAGGCATTACCCTTGGTGGTCGACCTTGGTGATTGCCTTGTTGGTTATTTCCTTGCTGATTTCCTTGATCTCTCCATGGGGGTCTTACCTGTGGCTATCTTTGGAAGTGACCTCGCCCTTGGATAGGAATAGCCTGATTGGCCGCCACGTCATTTAGATTTCGATTGTCTTGCCAAGAACTTTGCGTCTATGCTTAGTGTTATACCAACACTGAGTTGTTGTATGTCCCTCTTTGTCACAGTTATCAGAAAATCGTTTTTCCTTTGGAGCCAGTATAGAATATCCATGTTTCTTTAACTTACTAATCCATTCCTCCTCTTTACCATGTTGAGCTTTATGCTTACGATGCTTTGTCTTCACTATTTCATCATCATAATCATCAGTGTCAGAATCATCTGAACTCTTGCCCGACTCCATTGCTGAATCCGATTCAACCTCTGAACCAGAATCAGACTACTTCTTTTTTGCTCGTCCAAACCTTCTTTCAACACGCGCTGTGGACGTGATCGCTATCCGGGTGGATCGGGTCCGGTCGTGCACACACAGGGTATATGAAGCTAATGAATGTTGGATGGTTTAAGGACATGAAAGTGAAATTAATGTTGAGTATGGAGAAGAGAGAGATGTTGAAATGATTATGGGAATGGGAATGTAGGAGTGCAAGTTAGATTTATGAACATGAATGATAAGAATGAAAGAGAACCATACACACGAATCAAATTTGGAAGGAAGAATGGTCCATTGAAGGAGCTTCTTAAACACTTCCTAATTCTAATCCATATGCATAGTCTTCTTTGGATGATATGTATGCATGACGTGAATAGATGGAATCCTTACACATAAACTAGTTTCAAAAGGAAGAATGGTCCAATATTGGAGCTTCTTATACACTTTCAGAAACTAATCAATATGTATAGGTATGTATGGATTATATGCATGCAAGTGAATTATGATAATAAAGTTTACTCACAAGCTCAAAGAAACATCCTCACCAGTTCAACGCAATACTGCGGAGCCTTCTCACACATAGAAGAAATAGAAGACATGTAAAAATACTTAAGAGACTGAGAGAGGAGAGAAAAGACAAGTGACAAGTGACATGAATTAAAAGGATTTGAATTAAGATACATGTATAAGATCGTCGTGGTACGTCAAGCTAGGCAGTCTACTGATCAAAGGTGGTTCCGACCCTCAAACCATGACAGTTCAACCGAATGTCACACGTAAGAAGTTGAGTTCCACTCCAGTGACCCTATGTATATCTAGGCTCGTAACGTCTAACTAAAGAAGTATAAGACTCATTAAAATCAGCTCTAACTCACTCACACGCTCCACCGAGGGAGAGTCGAGATAGAGATGCTGGTTTCAAGAGCCTATCCTAGATTGGAGTTCTAACTTAAATTTGAAACTAGGTACTATACTCATACTAGCTCACCTTGGATCCTCTCTCGCTCAACCGAGGGTGATCGTCTCAAGGAAACCGTAAGCTAGCATGAGCCCTATGGATGCCTAACAATGATGCTCTAGGAGTTTGGAGGGGGGTTTATATAGTTTTTTGAATGAATTTGGGCCCTTGGATCTAGAGAAATCAACTCTCAACTTTAGGATCACTACTTTTGATTACAACCATTTGATTAATCAAATCAATGGCTTGGAATTGGTCTTTCTATCAAATCTAGTGTAAAGGAGTGAAATTTAGGTGCCCTCATTCTCCACCATTGGATCTGGGGATGATCTGGACCGTCGGATCAGTGCTGACATCAATTCAGATAAGATAAGCCACTATTTTTGGAGAAACACTGCATTATTGATCTTTGATTGTAAAAAAAGTCTTCTTTTATGGAAAAACTCGTGGATCCTCCTTGCTTTAAGCATAAGTGCATCTCCACCCTTGAATATGAGCTCATCTTGATCGTACAACATGGCTCAATCAGCTTTCGCCATGTGGTGGCCCTTCAACCCTTCAATTTGCTTAAACTAGAAAACTGCGGTGATCCTGAAAATTGGACTTTGTGCTCTTTGACCCTCCAAATAGGCTTTGGTGAAGATGAAACTTTGTAGGACTATGTTTCCAAAGATCTCCTTCAAGAATATGCAGAAAAAACTCCCATCTGAATCTCCCTTGTACAAGTTTGACTACATTTGGAAGCTTGCAAGATGGCATTAAGGTGTCTAGGAAGCTCTGATAGCTTTGAAAATTTGTACAAATATGTAGCCACATATGGTCTTTATACATGTCAAACCATATGGCTAACATAAATTTCTATACAAGAATTTGTAGGGTCAAACTAGAAAAATTACATTTTTACAAAATGAACATAGCATATCAATGTGCTACAAAATCCATTTTCTGCTGAAATTTGGGCTATAGACTGCCTTTGACAATCTTTACAAGTATATGAATTTTCATCTAATTTGGTGACAATGAAATTTTTGCCCTAATTTCCTAACTTTGACCAGCTTTGACCGCTACCATGGACTTTCTTGATTTCTTTGAAACTTTGTATGTGAGCTTCCTTTGACATCCTTGATGCATCCTGGACTTCTCGGACGCAATCGATGAGTTTTATCAAAATAATGCTTGTTCTTCATTCTGGATTCTCTTAATTTTTCAACGGCATAATCAAGTCTTAATTTACCTTGTTCTAACTGTTTAATGCGCAAACTCAAAAAATCACCAGTAGACATGTTTTCAGACCAAGGCAAATTTGACCATGTAGAAATATGAGACTGAATTGGAAACAATGGTTTTTGACAGTACATGAGTTCAGCAGGCATATACCCAGTAGTGCGTGTGCACGTCATTCTATCTGCCCAAAGTGCAAAAGGTAAGAATCTAGGCCATTGTTTGATGTCACCGTTACATGCTTTAGATATGGCTTTCACAATAGGTGGGTGCCCTCTCTCTATTTTACCATTGGCCTTTGGATTATATGCAGTAGTGAGAGACAAACGAATACTGTGACACTCAAAGAACTCTTAAGCTTCTCTCGCATTTAACTCTCCACGATCGGCAACTACTTTCTCTATGTACCCAAAGCGACTTATGACATCTTCAAGCAAGAATTTGCAAACATTGTAAGTGGTCTAGATCGTAGTGCACGTCCCTCTACATGATTAGTTAAATCTTCTCTTGCAAGTACAATGTAACGCATTTTGTCAATACCTTTAGGCATAGTTACAAGATCTACTACCCACTTGTAGTGAATACAAGGTGGATAAGTAGGATGCAATGGATCTCTATGTTTGACTGATGAATGAAGTTGACAAGTAGAACATGTAGAAACATAGCTACTAATGTCAACATACATCCTAGGCCAATAATAGGTACTTCTAATTTTTTCATATGTTCCAAAAAATCCGTTATGACCGGCCCATAATGTCTCATGCATTTCCTTCATTACTGGCAATTGAAGACCTCGTTTTCCTAGGACTCGTTGTGGATTCTTAACCTTACCCTTAGCATGTCTCCAAAGATAACCATTACATAGGAAAAAGTTATAAGCTCGTTTCCTAATGTTACGGAATCTATTCGTAGTCCAGTTAGGCAATGGTTGTAGTGTACTCAGATACTTTTCTATATCTCTCCATTCATTTTCGTACTCAGACTCATGAAATTGCTCATACTCATATATATGTGGAACATAGTCAATTAAGTTCACATTCTTTATTAGATCACTTTCAAGATCATCATCAAATCTAGCTCTCGATAACATATCAGCAATTGAGTTTGACTTACCTGAAATATGAACTAACTCAGGATTTATGAACTTAATATATGAGATCCATCCAAGCATGGCTATATCAGGAGATGAACAATTGGCTATCATTCCAATGAGAGGCAAACAATCAATCTCAACTTTGACATTTGCACCAATGAAATATTCTTTGTCTGTTTTCAAAGCTGTTACCATACCCCATAGTTCTCGTTTGATCTGTGGATATTTTTGTTGTGTTTCATGTAGAATTTTGGCACCAAACCTAATTGCATATCTATTCCCTTCACTATCGTGTTGACTTATGACCCAACCTATACCAATAGGACTAGTATCAACAGTCAATATAATAGGTTTGTTAGCAAAATAGTCTACACGCTTAAGGATGGGAGCTTCAAGCAATAATTTCTTCAATTTATGCATAGCTTGAGTGTGTTTGTCAGTCCAAATAAATTTTCGTTTCTTCCTCAACAAGTCATAGAGACAATCAGCAACATGAGCAAAGTGTGGGATCCAAATAACATAAAAGATGCAAGCACCAAGAAATCTACGTACCTCACTCACATTGTTACATGTTTCAGAAATCTTACTAATGGCATCAACTTTTTGTGGGTATGGCTTTCGACCATAATGGACACATAAATGTCCAACAATAAGAACCTCGTTGACACCAAAAACATATTTTTCTATGGAAAATGTGAGACCTACCTCTTCAAATCGTTGAAATATTCTTTCACAATGAGAGATATGGTCAAGAACAAATTTATGACATCCAGATGAATCTAAAGTAATGTCCTTTACACACGTTCCTCACTCCCTTTAATTGGAATGTCATCAATGAAGGGCATAGTTATACGAGGGATAAAATCATGTAAGACCATATTCATAGCACTCATCATATGAGCCACAGAATTAGTCGCTCCTTCAGGTAAAGTACACATTCACACTAAGCCTAAAGGAGTTTTCATTGTGGTTATGTCGCGACTATCAATTGCTAATTGGAATTGGTCATATCCAGAATATAAATCATCCATTGAATAGATAGAATGTCCTGAAAATGATTCAGCAAACTCATCTACAATGGGTCATGTTCCTACATTCCTTATGGTGACTTTATTGACGGGTTGGAGATCTTGAATAAAACGTAGTTTCCCATTCTTTTTAGGCACAGTGAACCATCTGTTTGAGTAAGGTGCAAAAGATGGCTCTAAAATTCTCATGTTTATCTTCTCCTTAAGTAGTTTCATTAGCTCAGGTAAGTGAGCCTTTGGAACTGGTATAGGACGAAGATTCCATGGAATATGTGGAATAGTAAAGATTATTATGGGTGCAACTAGCTTAGGTTGTGATACTCTTGGATTAGAGCATACTCATCAAGGGAAGAAAGAAGAATAATATGGGAATTAGAATTTTGTTGAAGACATAACTCTAACTCCTCAAGAGTAGAGAAACAATGAGATGTTTCAATCACATGCTCAATGTTCTCATCATGTTCCATGATTTTCTTGTTATTATAATTTTTTTGGGTTTTTTGGATAAAAGACTTGGACAATTGACTCTTATGAAGAAAATCTAATCTAGAATGTGGAAAACAAAGTGACAAACTATTGTACAGGTTGGTTGGCTGCGAGATGTCAAACCAATACCCACTGTTGTCCCACTCAACAATGGATTCTATCCGAAATTTTGATCATATGTAGCTCCAAACATGAATCGAGGTGCACAATCACTACAAGCATGCTCATGACCCCGAGTAACAATAGGTTTCTTTCTAATTGACAATCGATTCCTAGGATGATTCACTCCTACTGTCATGACTTGAAGTGATTGCATTCCATCCTTAGACTTGAATCTAGCATAGGTAGACCCATCATCCATGGCTTTAGTTTCCATACGACTCTCACAAATAAAGGGTTGACCTAAGAGAACTTCATAGGAGCAATTATCTTGAATAAAAAAGTGAAACTCTTCTCTGATTCCTCCTATGGATATGGGCACACTAACACAAGCTCCATACAAGGTACCTACACCATTATCTGCAGTTCTCATACGCCATCCATAATCTTTATCTATGGGCCATCGAAACTTATCATAGACTTCTCTTGACATCACATTGATTTCAGAGTCGGAATCTACTAATGCAATTACAGTGATAGTGTTCTTATCATTTCCTATTTTGACATGCATCTCTCATGTACCTCTAGACCAAAATGTTCTTTTAAAGTGACTTTCAGGATTGTTTTCATGATTTTCATGGTCAGGTTGAATAGGTCCTAAGAAATTTTTATTAACATTTACTTCATCATCATCAAAGTCCTCTTCATCAGATTCATCAAAGTTTAAGGCTTCATTCATAGCTTGATCTTGATCTAGAGAATCTTGCATCTCAGTATCTAGATTAAGCGGAAACCTCTTCCTTTTAATTAGGCCGATAAAGTTATCTTTAAAAACAGGCTTTGCAATAGAGAAAACTTGTTCTAAAGATATAGTCACTTGACTCTTAAGCAAAATGTCATCTAAAATCTCCATAGGATCTATTTTTCTCTCAATTTCTGAAATCAAGATGGCTTTAGGTTTTCTCTTTGGTTTCTTTTGTTTTTGCTCAAGGTCTTGTTTTTGTTCATGTTCTCGTATTTGGTCTTCAGTTTGTTTTGATTGTTCTGGTTTATCTAAAGGCTTTGGTTCTGTTTTTCTTTGCTTTGTCTTCTTCCCTTTTTGTTTCTCCTCTTGTTTTTGTTCATTGGGTTTTGATTCTTGTTTTTTATCTTTAGATTGTGATGTTTCTCCTTGCTCTATGATTGTTTCTATTCCCTCTGAGGTTTGTTTTCAAGTCACTCTTCTTTCACTAGGCTCAGCTTCATCTCTTTTTTGTTTTTCTTCTACATTGGATATGTGAGAAATAAGAGATTGATCTTCTATTGGTGATTCCCAAGCCATTATTCTCCTAATATCATCTCGTGCTCTTACTAAAGCCTCTATGGAAAAATCACCTTCCTTTGTGGGTTTACTTGATTCCACTTGTTCATTAAGAGCTTCTAGTTTCACTCCTCTAGTTCCTACATCCGTTATGGTTATATTTTCATAGTGTTTTTTCATTCCTCCCTTACCATAATTTCCTTGCAGAGGTAGCCTAGATCGATAGTCATAGATTTTCTTGTCTATGTCTATTACTAGTCGTTGCTCCTTAGCAGCCTTCAATAGTTCACAATCTCTCAAAAAGTGCTCTAACGAATCACACCAAGGACACCTACGAGAGCCACGCACAAAACCATTTTGAGTTTGAGGATTTTGATTAACTTGTGGTGGGAAATTTTGAAACTGAGGATTTTGTTGATAAGGTATTGCTTGAACAAGATAATTAGGATTTTGAAAAGGCAATTGATGTATTTGAGGAGCTTGGGGAGCAACATGTGGTACTTGAGGTGCAAGAGGAGCTTCCATATTATACGGTTGATGATTTTGAAAATTTTGATTTTGAGGATTTTGAAAAGCTATTTGAAAAGCTTGAGGATACATCTTTTGATACATTTGAGGATTTTGCACATGAGGATGAGGATTTTGCATTGAAGGATTATGCATTGGAGGAACTTGATATGCTTGAGTAGGAGCTACTTGTGGATTTTGATTGGTAGCTATAACATGTTGATTAGGCTCTTGAAAAGTCATTGGGTTCATTTGATTTTGGAAAGTTTTGGTGTAATTAGATTGTAAAGCATCTATAGTCTTGACCAAATTGGATTGTGTAGCAATAAGACTTTCCATTTGCTTAGTGAGAATTTCCACTTGAGATTGTTCAACTACACTTTTATTTGGCTCTACTTTAAAACCTTGAGTAGGCTCCATCATTTGAGGAATAAGAGTAGAGTCAAAAAGCATAGCATGGGATTGTTCTCTAACTTGCTCCTTAGTTTGTGGAAGGCTAGCTTGAGGAAGACTAGTTTGCTCATAAAGCATGGATTGTCTTTGATGTCTATGGGCTACAGCCTCTACTACTTTACGCACTTTTTGCCGATTTTCAGTAAGACCATAGCGTTTATCTGGTTCTTCTAATCGCCGTTCAACTTCCCTACGAGTTTCAGGATGAAGAAGCTTAAGAAAATTGATCACAAGATCAGGTTCCAAAGTTATCTTATCCTCATTAGGAATTTGTTCATAGCGTCTAATATACTCATTTTGTAAGTGAGTAATAGAGCTACTAGGCTTTGGAGAATTGACCCATCGTAAGAATCCATCTCGATTATGTTTGCTATAATCTTCAAGATAGAATTCTTTGAGCATCTCCTTTCTAAAATCACTCCAAGGAAGACTATCATATTGAGTGACACGGTTTATGATAGAGCTATCAACAATTCGTTCAAAGAATGATATCAAAAGATCTTCGGGAAGACCAAAAATCATAGCTTGTTCTTCAAACAAATCTAAGTAGCTTGTAATGTTGATGCCATTGAATTTTCCCTTCTCTCTCAACATAGAAGAGACTATTCTTTGGCCTTGTTTCTCAATAATAAGGGATTTGAATCCTTCCTCCATCTTATGTGAATAAGCAAGTGATGCACGATGCTCTAGATCTCTCACAAATGTGTTTACTTCACGACGAAGATGTGCACGATACTGTGAAATCCAGTGCAACACTCAAGACTGATGATGATGATATGATGAGGATGAAAAATATCAAACAAAGGATATGGATCACAACCTCCCAACAAGATCAGAAGCAAATGCCACGAAGCGTTTCACGTCGGGTTCAAATATGGAGGTGATCGCTATCCGGGTGGATCGGGTCCGGTCGTGGCACACACAGTGTGTATGAAGCTAATGAATGTTGGATGGTTTAAGGACATGAAAGTGAAACTAATGTTGAGTATGGAGAAGAGAGAGATGTTGAAATGATTATGGGAATGGGAATGTAGGAGTGCAAGTTAGATTTATGAACATGAATGATAAGAATGAAAGAGAACCATACACACGAATCAAATTTGGAAGGAAGAATGGTCCATTGAAAGAGCTTCTTAAACACTTCCTAATTCTAATCCATATGCATAGTCTTCTTTGGATGATATGTATGCATGACGTGAATAGATGGAATCCTTACACATAAACTAGTTTCGAAAGGAAGAATGGTCCAATATTGGAGCTTCTTATACACTTTCAAAAACTAGTCAATATGTATGGGTATGTATGGATTATATGCATGCAAGTGAATTATGATGATAGAGTTTACTCACAAGCTCAAAGAAACATCCTCACTGGTTCAACGCAATACTGCGGAGCCTTCTCACACATAGAAGAAATAGAAGACATGTAAACATACTTAAGAGACTGAGAGAGGAGACAAGAGACAAGTGACAAGTGACATGAATTAAAAGGATTTGAATTAAGATACATGTATAAGATCGTCGTGGTACGTCAAGCTAGGCACTCTCCTGATCAAAGGTGGTTCCGACCCTCAAACCATGACAGTTCAACCGAATTTCACAGGTAAGAAGGTGAGTTCCACTCCAGTGACCCTATGTATGTCTAGGCTCGTAACGTCTAACTAAAGAAGTCTAAGACTCATTAAAATCAGCTCTAACTCACTCACACGCTCCACCGAGGATGAGTCGAGATAGAGATGCTGGTTTCAAGAGCCTATCTTAGATTGGAGTTCTAACTTAAATTTGAAACTAGGTACTATACTCATACTAGCTCACCTTGGATCCTCACTCGCTCAACCGAGGGTGATCGTCTCAAGGAAACCGTAAGCTAGCATGAGCCCTATGGATGCCTAACAATGATGCTCTAGGAGTTTGGAGGGGGGTTTATATAGTTTTTTGAATGAATTTGGGCCCTTGGATCTAGAGAAATCAACTCTCAACTCTAGGATCACTACTTTTGATTACAACCATTTGATTAATCAAATCAATGGCTTGGAATTGTTCTTTCTATCAAATCTAGTGTAAAGGAGTGAAATTTATGTGCCCTCATTCTCCACCATTGGATCTGGGGATGATCTCGACCGTCGGATCAGTGCTGACATCAATTCGGATAAGATAAGCCACTATTTTTGGAGAAACAATGCATTATTGATCTTTGATTGTAAAAAAGTCTTCTTTTATGGAAAAACTCGTGGATCCTCCTTGCTTTAAGCATAAGTGCATCTCCACCCTTGAATATGAGCTCATCTTGATCATACAACATGGCTCAATCAGCTTTCGCCAGGTGGTGGCCCTTCAAGCCTTCAATTTGCTTAAACTAGAAAACTACGGTGATCCTAAAAACTGGACTTTGTGCTCTTTGACCCTCGAAATAGGCTTTGGTGAAGATGAAACTTTGTAGGACTATGTTTCCAAAGATCTTCTTCAGGAATATGCAAAAAAAACTCCCATCTGAATCTCCCTTGTATAAGTTTGACTACATTTGGAAGCTTGCAAGGTGGCATTAAGGTGTCTAGGAAGCTCTGATAGCCTTGAAAATTTGTACAAATATGTAGCCACATATGATCTTTATACATGCCAAACCATATGGCTAACATAAATTTCTATACAAGAATTTGTAGGGTCAAACTAGAAAAATTACATTTTTACAAAATGAACATAGCATATCAATGTGCTACAAAATCCATTTTTTGCTGAAATTTGGGCTATAGACTACCTTTGACAATCTTTACAAGTATATGAATTTTCATCTAATTTGGTGACAATGAAATTTTTGCCCTAATTTCCTAACTTTGACCAGCTTTGACCGCTACCATGGACTTTCTTGATTTCTTTGAAACTTTGTATGTGAGCTTCCTTTGACATCCTTGATGCATCCTGGACTTCTTGGGGAATTCCGACTACCTTCACCAAATGTGTTTCCTGTAGGTCTTCATGAGTGAGAGAGGAGAGAAAATCTAGACGACAGCGCTACTGCTAATACTAAGACATCAAAACCATTTGCAATGTCCACACTGGCCACCGCATGTCTTATGGTGCTCCTTAATCCTTTTAAAAAAAATCCTACCAACATCTCATCAGTAGGTCGTTCATTACCTTGCAGCCTGTCCATTAAAGTCCTAAACTTCTTAGCATAGTCTTCCACTAGCATGGTCGTTTGTCTGATAGCCCGCAACTTCCTTAATACATCGGAAGGCATCTTTTCTTTTCTAAACCGTTGCAAGAATGCGATTTTTAAATCATCATACATAGCAAAATGGGTAAGGACATATTGACTGAACCAGCTCATAGCTCGTTCTTTCAACGTGGCTGCAAACTGTTGAAGTTTAATATCATCACCATAGATAGTGGGATATCCATTCGCTGTCCATTTTATTTCGAATTGAGCTACATGGCAATCAGCATCCTCCTTAGAGGTTCCACTGAAATGAGCGGCCTTGACTTTAGGATTTGGAGGTGGATGAGCCATTGGCTGTGGTTGAGGTGTGCGCCTAGTTCTGTGACCGGTCGCCCCTGCAAGTGGGTCAAACTGGAGTCGTCTTCTTACCCCTACAGCTGCTTCGGTGAGGAATAACCCTCCAAGTATGCCGCCCACTAACCTTGCCTCTACTGCACCTGCTTCCCCCTATTCGTCATTAGTGCCCAGCGCTTCCTGCTCCTGGGCCTCGTACCACTCATAAAAATCTAAGGATGTCTCCACGTTCACTGCTCTTGCCTGTGCCCTCGTAAAATATACTTTACTAAAGCGATTTCGCCTGCCCCTCATTCATTTCTTGAGGCTGCTTCAGCCGTACAGTAGTATCGCCAATTGTGTTGAGGGTTCTACGGTTCAACACAACATCGAATAACTAGCAAAAATCAGATTTACTAATCTTTCCCATTGTGCACTGATCTTTACTTCCCCAGATATTCTACCGGAAACGTCTCAAAAAATCACCGAAATGTCACTAGAACATCACTAGAATATCACCGGAATATCACCGGAAACGTTCATTCAGTTAATTTTCTGCTAATTGAGAAGTCACATAGTCTTGCTACACATTACACTTGTAAAAGATTCACACGTTTCTTTTTGCACTCACATATAATTCAAGTCATTGCACTCTGACACAGTACAATCTGAGTCACTCAAACAAACTTAACCGAAAATAGAAGGTTTTCAACACTATAACCTTGCTGCACAGTCATTGGTTGATCATTCATTGGTAAACGTAACACCACAAGTACAGATTGTTTTTTTTTTTAAGATTAGAACTTCATTATGAGAGTTTGATTTCACCGCAAAGATTTTCATTCAATCATTATCTGCATACTGGTTTCTCTGTAGAACCTGGTCTTTTCCGGTCTTGACAAGGGAACTCCTTCTTCTTTTACTTCTTCTCACAATTGACGCACCTTCACTTATTGCACCCTCGTCTCTCTTCTAATCATTGCGCCTTTACTTCTCGTACCTTTCCTTCTCATTCCGTTGGTGCGTCTTCGCTCCTCGTCCACTTTCCCCTTCCTTACGGTTGTTGCTAACTCCT
Organism: Ceratopteris richardii; assembly: GCA_020310875.1. Lineage (NCBI taxonomy): Eukaryota > Viridiplantae > Streptophyta > Polypodiopsida > Polypodiales > Pteridaceae > Ceratopteris > Ceratopteris richardii. Next base: position 122,317,465 of record CM035410.1, on the reverse strand, counting down.
TTCTTCTTAACTTCCCCTTCTCTTGCGACATGTCCTTTTAAATCTCCACATAGCCATCTTTTTCTTTTTATGCTTATTTTATTTCTCTAGATTTCCCTGCCTTCAACAGAAGTCTCCTTTACAAAGAAATATCGAGGAAGTTATTTTAGTATATTGCGACCAAAAGAAGGTTTCAGATTCCCAAAGTAAGAAAAAGAATATGGAAGAGGACTCTTTACCACTTCATGAGATCCCTCGAGGCTGGATTCAGGAGGAAGAGGTGCACATAGACATTCAAGATGTTCCTGCTTATGATACTCAAGCTATGTGGAACAATGTAACTAAGGATGCTACTCAAGAAGGACTTACGGATAACGTTATAAATAGGCATCCAGTGAAGGAGGTTCAGTTGGGCGATGAGGATTAGCCACATCCCATTTTAATAGCCACGTGGATAGAGAATCCTCCTGAGGTGCTTTTAAAGGTAACATCCTTCATGAAGTCATATGCAAATATCTTTGCTTGGCACTAGAAGGATTTGGAAGGAGTACTAGCTAGTTATGGAGAGCACAAAATCCCTCTCATTGAAGGAGAAAGACTAGTGAGAGGTAAGAGCTATAGGCTAAATCCTAAATATGTTGAAGCTGTTTACTTGGAAATTCAGAAAATGGAAGATGCAGGAATTATCATCCCTGTAGAGCATTCAGAATGGTTATCTCCTATGGCAATTTTTCCAAAGAAAAACACTAACAAGATCAGAATCTTTGTGGACTTTAGAGCATTGAACAAGGTCACCATCCTAGATGGATTTCCAATGCCATTTGCTGAACAGGTCATAGATGAAGTAGTTGGACATACACTTTATAGCTTCATGGATGGATTTAGTGGATACAATCAAATATCCATCCACCCTAAGGATCAAGAGAAAACTCCATTCATTATAGCTTGGGGAACTTATGTATATATAAAGATTCCATTTGGACTGAGAAATGCCCCAACTACTTTCAATCGAAGAATTAATCTCGTTATTGACCATTGCTGCTAGAGTCTCTCAGAATTTACATGGAGGATTTTTCATCCTTTTCAGGTACTTTTGTAGAGACTCCGTTGGATTGTTTAGAAAAGCATCTGATTCAATTACAACAAGTTTTTAAGAGGTGCAGAGAAACAAAACTAAAATTGAACCCAAATAAATTCAATTTTTTGCTGACTGAAGGTACCCTCCTAGGACATGTGGTATCCTCCAATGGTATGGTACTTGACCTAGACAAAATTATAGCTATACTAAAGTTACCTAGACCTAAATCTTCAAAAGAGATTCAAAGTTCTCTAGGACATACAGGGTACCACAGGAGGTTTATTAAGATGTATGTAGACATAGCTAGACCATTGGCTAGGCTTATAGGTAAAGAAGTAACTTTTAAGTGGGAAGAAGAGGAGGAAAAAGCATATCAAATATTAAGGTCAAGGTTAGTAGCTGCTCCCATTCAGATCACACATGACTGGTCAAAACGTTTTCCTATACATGTAGATGCTAGTGCATATGCAGTGGGGGCAGTTTTGACTCAACATAGCGAAAAATACAAATTGGACAAACCAATTCAGTATGCGAGTCAAATTTTAACCAAGGTTGAAAGAAATTATAGCACCACGGAAAGGGATGCCTTAGCCATGGTTTTTGTTGCACAAAAGTTTCGTCATTACTTGCTGGGAGTGAAATTTGTTATCATAACTAATCATCAACTACTCAAATATCTACTGAACAAACTAGAAGTGACTTGCAGGGTATGGAGGTGGTTACTTTTGTTCTAGGAATTTGATTTTTCTTTAGTCCACAAACTAGGTAGAGAGAATGTTATGGTAGACCATCTATCTAGGATCCATGCCATGGATCAAGCGATTGGAGTAAATGATGATTTTCCTGATGCCAATTTGTTTGTTGTCCAAGCCAAGGGTTGGTATGATGACATCAAAATGTTTCTTAACACTGGATTGTATCTAGAAAGGGCAAGGTCGATGCAAAAAAGAGGCCATTGATCAACAACAGACCATTTACTATTATTTAAGGCAAACTATATAGGTATGGGAAAGATGGTTGTTTAAGGAAATGCATAGAAGAGGAAAAGACATGGGATATCCTAGCAAAGGCACATGAAGGTCCAAGTGGTGGGAACCTTCCAGGTCACACCATGAGCCAGAGAATCCTAGATGCAAAACTATGGTGGCCCACCATGTTTGGGGACTCAAATGATCGGGCCAAAGTATCTAACATCTGCCAACGATGCATACCTAAACCCACAAAGCAGAGAAACAACCCACTGACAGTATCTATCAATTGGCAACCATTTGAGAAGTAGGAATTGGATTTTTGTAGGCCTATATATCCTCCTTCTTTTCCAAATAAAGATAAATATTTACTGATTGCCACAGAGTACGCAACAAAGTGGGCCGAAGGCATTGCTTCACCAGATTGCACAACGTAGACAATTGCTGATTTTTTGTTCAGCCATATATTCTGTAGGTTTGAGTACCCTTTGGAGATCTACAGAGACCAAGGAACACACTTCATGAATAAGATTTTGTAATAAATTTTTATCACGTATAAAGTTATTCATAGAACTTCATGCTCTTACTATCGTAGGCCAAATGGCCACACTGAGTCCACAAATAAGGTATTTATAGCCATGCTGCGAAAGGAATATATGCTACAACCTGCTGCTTGGTGTAAAGCTTATCTAGGTACACTATGGGCATATAGACTTGCCTATAAAGAAACAAATCGATTTTCCCCATTCCCACTGGTTTATGGAATAGCTCCCATAGAACCATTTGAGTTCATACATGGCTTGATCAGAACTCAAGGAGTTCAAAGAAAGAGCGGCCCAGAGGTAACAGCTAGGCTCACAGCTTTGCACAAAATGGAAGAATCCCATTTTCTAGCATCCAGACAATTAGTGCAGACTCAGATCGAAAGAAAAGAAGCACAAGACAGGAACTTGTGGCCCAAAATTTTGTAGCCAGAGAGCTAGTTTTGTTACACAAACCACAAATAAATGCTCAAACTAGAGGAAAATGGACTCCCCACTCGGAAGGCCCATATAGAATCAAATAAATACTTAAGTGGGATGCTGGAGAATTGGAAACTTTCACTAGAGAGATGCTCCCCTTAACAAATATTTCTAGGCATAAGTCCTATCATCAAATAACCTAATAGAACCTGATATAGACTTCCTGGAATGCAAAATCTGGCTAGGTTGTATATAAACATTTTTTCCATTTTCTAGCTAATGTTTTCTCCATTTATTACCTTTTGGATTCTGTGGAGGAATTGTTCCTGTACTTGTACATCCCCTCCCCCCCTTCCCCTTTGCCCCCTCTGCACAACAAAACACCCTCCACCCCACCCCCTTTCCCCCTTCCTTTCCCCCAACCTTTCCCCCCTTTTTCCTCCTTCTTGCTTCCTTTCCCCCCCTTTCCCCCATTCCCCCCTACCCACTTTCTCCCCCTGCCCCCGCTTCTGCACAGTTCCCCCCTTCCCTCCCCCTTCCCCTCCTTCCCCCCTCCCTCCCCCTTTCTCCCCCTTACCCCCTCGTGAATGGATACTTCCAATCTGTCATCACTCATCAATGCGGATCAGCTACTGAAGCGGTACCCATAGAGGAGAGTTAGGTGCATTATAAATGTGGTTCGTGTAGAAGGGAATTTTTCATTTTTTGGTCTCACTTCAGATGGATGCACATTTCTGTCAAATAGGTTCCCTCTGCAACCTCGGTTAGCTAATAAGTGGATGTCATTGACGTTGTTGACTTTGATTGTTCCATACGTGTGGAGATGTGCACCAATTTTGGTGACAATTTTGAAATGTCATCAATTAATCAGCTTGTCTAGAACGCAGATTCAAAGCATCAGTCCCTTTTCATATAGTATTGAGTGCTTCAACATTCGGATCAATATTTCATTAAGAATTACTACATTCTATAAAACTCAATTTCTGGCTCCCTGCCATCCCCCTAAGCCTTCGCCCTGCACCGTAGCCCGCTCGCATCCTGCCCCGCACCCTGCCCGCCTTCAACCCCCCCTTCTCCTCCCCCCCTTCTCCTCCCCCCCTTCTCCTCTCCCCCCCTCCCCCACCTCACCCCACTCCTTAGCCTACAAAATCAATCCCATAAGCTCTACCCCCACCCAAGCGGCATGGCTCCTTTCTAGTATGTTCCCTTGTTTTTGCCCTATCCCCCCCTCCCCTTCCTCCCCCTTCCCTAATGGAAAGTGTTAATCTCCCCCTTCCCTAATGGAAAGTGTTAAGGACAAGCTATTGTTGAAGTAGAGCACCTCTATATCAAGAGTAACTCAAAACATTCACCAATTTGGAGGATTAATGAACAATTATCAAAATTTTGATCAAACTGTGAAGAAGATGATTCTTCAGAAAGTCTGCTGCACATATCTCTCTCATTGGCCTATCAAATGTGTAACGTTTTTTATAAACCTTTGTACAAGGTTTTGCCTAAAGTTTGCGCACCTCCTCCAAGTTAAATCATTCCAAAAGACTTAGTAGATCTTGAGAAATGACCTTATCAAGTCACCTATGTCTAAAACTATTCTTCTGAGAAGTCAATTCAGACACCTGTAACTTCTAACACTTGGTTCTCTCAAACTAGAACCCATTTATGCAAATGCTTATAGCCATAGATGGATTAAATTACAGCTTAAATTTTTACTCCTCACTCATGCAAAACTTTAACCTCTACAGTGAGAAATGATCAAATCTTTCACCATTGAGTTTGGGCCTGTTCAGAAGACACTCACCAATTCTTCACATATGAATGTTCCTACTCATAATTCTCACAGCTTGTTTACAATTAGGCTCTCAAACTTTAACCATAGACTCATTAACTATGGCCTTAGATGTCTACCAAATGATTCTTGAAATGATCAAGTATAGAAGGAGAATGCACAGAAACATCGGGTGCAATTTTTCTTCCATTACTAGAAAACTTTACATTTGGATAAGAGAGCTAATCTTCACACTTCTCAAGTGTCTAATCACATCTAAATCTTCTCTATTCTTGTATTCTATACTCTCTCATATTTGCCCCGACATTTTTCCTTGTATATATAGGCAAATATTTACAAGCTCATGACTATTCAAAAGTATAATTGAACTATCTCTGAATTAATGTACATATGTGTACACATCTCCATCTTCTGGATCTGCACTTCCTTCATGCTTCATAACTTGATCTTTCCTTCAGTCCTTGACTTCAATTCTTCATCAAAACATCAATTGTTGATTTCCTTGCACCAACAACTCCCCCTCAATCCTCAATTGAGGTTTTCTCTATCTTCTTTATACCTGCCATGTCTTTGAATCTCTATAACTTTGGTCTGTCCAAGCTTTTGGTTAGCATATCAGCTATTTGATCTTTTGTTGAAGTATGTATGACTTCTATCTCTTTATCCATCACCTTCTCTCTTAGAAAATTGATACTGAATCTCTATATGTTTGGTCCTGGCATGGAAAACAGGGTTAGCAGCTAGATACAATCTCCATGAATAGTGGGTGTACTCTAAATGATGTCAAAAATCTTCATAAGAGTCTTAATCCATATCACTTCCTTTGCAACTTCAACCATTCCTTTGTACTCAGCTTTTGTGGATGATAAATCAACTGCGTGTTGCTTCTTTGAACACCAAGAAATTAACTTATCCCCCACATAACATAAGTATCCATAAGTTGATCTCCTATCATCAGGATTACCTTCTCAATCTGTATCACTATAGATCTTGATGTTTGTATCTGATGTAAAACCATAATACAAACCTTCTTTGAGTAAAACTTTAATGTACCTCAAGACTCTTTGTCTTGCAATCCAACGTTCTTTCCTAGGACAATGCATGAATTGAGACAATACTCTCACTGCATATGACAAGGTAGGTCTAGTTAATGTAGCATAGATTAGACTACCAACCAAGCTTCAATAAAGCTTCATGTCCTTGAACTTTTCTCCTCCATATTTGCTTAATTTGTGATTCACCTCCATTGGAGTAGATGCTACCCTGCAATCATCCATTTTAAACTTGATTAACAAGTTTTTCAAATACATTTCTTGAGTTACATAAACTCCATGTTGAGTGTATGAGATCTCCATGCCCAAGAAATATGACAAGTCTCCCAAGTCACTAATTTTGAACTCTTTCTCCATTTGCTTCTTTAGGCTTTGAATACCTTTCTCTTCTGTACCTGTAAGAATTATATCATCAACATATATGCACATGTAAATGAACCCATCATCACTTGCTTTAACAAGCAAGCTACTATCTGCTTTAGATACTTGGAACCCAAGGTCTTTCAAGAACTTCACAAGTCTATAATTCCATGCCCTTCGGGCTTGCTTCAAGCCATACTAAGCTCTCGTGAGCTTGCACACATGATCTGGATACCTTTCATCTTTGAATCCTTGTGGTTGCTCCATGAAAACATCATCTGAAATATAACCATTTAGAAAAGCATTCTTCACATCTAATTGACATAATTTCCAACCTTTACATGCAGCAATAGCTATGAGTGTCTTGATGGTTTTCATCTTTGCCATAGGACTATAGGTTTCATCATAATCAATACCATATGTCTGAGCAAACCCTTTCACAACAAGTATAGCTTTATACTTGGACACACTTCCATCTACAAACCTCTTTGTCTTGTAGACCTATTTGCATCCAATGATCTTCTGACTATTTGGTTTAGGAACACCCATGTCTGATTTTCTATCAATGAATCATACTCTTCCTGCATAGCATTCTCCCAATTTTCCTTACCTTTTGCCTCTCCATAGGTAGAAGGGTCTTCATCTGCCTTCATCATATAAGCATAATTTTTGGTAGCCAAAAAAGAAGTGTCATAGCTATACCTTCTAGGTTGCCATTTGTGTCTTGATGACCTTCTGACTTCACATTGTTCACTTCTTCATCAAATATCTGAACCTTTGATTTACCTTTCTTTTGATTCACAACTTCTTCATCACTTGCATAAATATTGATTGTACTTGCATACCAAGTACCTTGCTCATCAAATGTAACATCATTTGACACAAGGAATTGTTTTGTGGATGGACTTCAGAACCTATATCCCATCTGCTTATCATCATATCCAATAAACACATACTTTTTAGCTTTAGGTTCCAATTTGTGCCTTAATTGAGATGGCACATATGCATATGCCAAACATCCAAATACTTTGCAATGATCTAGAGTAGTTCTCTTACCCCACCATGCCTCATATGGTGGCATACCCTGCAAAGCTTTACATGGTAATCTATTAACCAAATAAGTAGTTGTATTTATAGCCTCAGCCCACAAGTAATTTGGGCAATTTTTCTCCTTCATCATGGATCTTGCAAACTCAACAAGAGTTCTATTTCTCCTTTCTGTGACACAATTTTGTTGAGGAGAGTACCTGCAAGTAATTTCTCTTTTTATACCTGCATTCCACAAGTAATCACTAAACTCATTAGAGAAATACTCTCCCCCTCCATCTGACCTTAGTCTTTTCAACTTATGACCTGTAATTCTTTCTGCATACACATCATCAACATAAATCACATAGTACCTTGAGCCATTGATACTGAAATCCTTTGATGGTCCCCACACATCTGTGTGTACCAATTCAAGCTTCTCTGAATACATAAAACCATGCTTGGAATAAGATTTCTTATGAGCCTTACCTAATTGACATGCTTCACATCTGTATGTCATATGTTGACCTACAACATTGGGCAACCCAATCACTAAACCATTATTAACCATATCTTTGATACCTCTTTCATTGAAATGTCCAAGCCTCTTGTGCCAAAGATCTAACTCAGAGATCTTTAGTCCTCAATAAGTGAACAAGGCATGACCAACATTGCCTTGGATCTTCAATGTGAAGAGTCTTCCTTCTTTCTTCCTTGAAACAATTTGTTTATACCCATTGCTTGGATCTTCCACAAACACTCCTTCATTAGTGATCCTAACTTCATAACCTTTTTCAATAATTTGTCCTACACTTATCAAATTCTTAGGAATTGTAGGAACATACAAAACCTTACTCAAGAGAGTACTACCATCCTTGGCCTTCACGGATCCAATTGACTTCACATTGTGCTTTGTATTGTCACCTGTTTGAACAACATGATTAGTTATCTTATTCTCCAAATCAATCATCAAAGCTATGTTGCCACTCAGGTGATTGCTACACCTTGAGTGAATGTAGAAGACTCTTTGGTCTTCACTTTGCCTTTCACAAGTTGCATTCATTATTAATGTTGAATGCTCCTTCTGATCTGAAGCATAATTGTACTAGGTATTGTTGTATTTTTTACTTTGGAATCCTCTACCTGCATTTCTTCCAAAGTAACCTCTACTACCTCTACCTCTGAACTTACCTCTTTGATTTCTGCCACCTCTTCCTCTTGAATTAAAGTTCTGATTATATCCACCATTACTCTGAGTATTATGCCAACAATCATTAGCTAAGTGATTTGTCTTACCACAAATTTAGCAAGCTTTGACTCCATCTTTATTACTCCTGCCTCTTCCTCTACCTTTGCCACCTCCTCTTCCTCTTAGGAAGTTAGCTTGTCTAGTTGTACCTTCCTCTTCATTTACTTGTTGCTTCCCTTTGATATTCTTCTTCTTATCCTTTGAATACATTGCATGACCTAAAATTTTATCACTTTCACCTTTGACATCGTGCACAAAGGTTAGCATATGACCTAGCAATCGATTTAAATCAGGAGTAAAATGATCTAGTGATAATTTTGTGGACAAAATGAATGGCTTCCATTTGTCATCACCTCTCAAACCTGTAAGGATTTGCCTCACCAATTTATCCTCCTCAATGTCTTCATCAACAGCTCCTAATGCATCTGCAATGTCTTTCATTTTTGTTACATAATTTGAGATGGATTGAGAGGCCTTCTTCTTAAATGTGGTAAATTCTACCCACAAGGATGCCTTCCTAGACTTTGTGGTGTTTTGGAAATGCTCCTCCAAATCATTCCATATATCACTTACACGTTCAAGACCTCTTATGTGAGGTAACAAGTAGTCATTGACTGCCATATAGATAATGCTCCTAGCTCGAGCATCTCTCTTCATCCAAGTCTTCAAATATTTGGTCATAAGATGAGCTTCCATCCTCATTGACCATGCTGGATAGTTCTCTCTATCCAACTTCTCTATCTGAAGAGAATCTCCCATCTTTTCTTCACCTATGTATTGAATTCTTCAAACTTTATGAGTAACAGATGTACCTTTACTTCGGATGATACTCCTTTTGTCTTCCTTGATGTCGTATGGCCTCCTTCTCTAGCTTTGCTCTCAAGCTTTTACCTTTTGAATCTTCAGATGTTGAATTCTTTATGACTGCAATAGTCGGGATCCTCCTTTCTTCAATTTTCATACTTCCTGCTCTGATACCACAGATGGAGAGTGTTAATCTCCAAAAGAACAAGATACTCTTGAAGTTAGAGCACCTCTCTATCAAGAGTAACTCAAAACATTCACCAAGTTGGAGGATTAATGAACAATTATCAAAATTTTGATCAAACTGTGAAGAAGATGATTCTTCAGAAAAGTCTGCTCCACATATCTCTCTCATTGACTTATCAAATGTGTAAAGTTTTTTATAAAAATTTGCACAAGGTGTTGCCTATAGTTTCTGCACCTCCTCCAAGTTAAATGATTCCAAAAGACTCTATAGATCTTGAGAAATCACCTTATCAAGTCACCTATGTCTAAAACTATTCTCTTGAGAAGTCGATTCAGACACCTGTAACTTCTAACACTTGGTTCTCCCAAAGTAGAGCCCGTTTATGCGAATGCTTTTAGCCATAGATGGCTTAACTTCCAACTTAAATTTTGACTCCTCACGCATGCAAAAATGTAATGTGTGCACTGAGAAATGATCAAATCTTTGACCATCGAGTTTGCGCCTATTTCAGAAGACAGTCACCAATTCTTCACATATGAATGTTCCTACTCATAATTCTCACAGCTTGTTTACAATTAGGCTCTCAAACATTAACCATAGACTCATAAACTATGGAATTATATGTCTACCAAAGGATTCTTGAAATGATCAAGCACAGAAGGCGAATGCACAGAAACATCGGGTGCAATTGTTGTTCCATTACTAGAAAACTTTACATCTGGATGAGAGAGCTAATGTTCCCACTTCTCAAGTGTCTAATCACATCTAAATCTTCTCTATTCTTGTATTCTATACTCTCTCATATTTACCCCAACATTTTTCCTTTTATATATAGGCATATGTTTACAAGCTCATGACTATTCAAAAGTATAAGTGAACTATCTCTGAATTAATGTACATATGTGTACACATCTTTATCTTCTGAATATGCACTTCCTTCATGCTTCACAACTTGATCTTTCCTTCAGTCCTGGACTTCAATTCTTCATCAGAACATCAATTTTTGATTGCCCTGCACCAACATTCCCCCCCCCCCCGCCCTTTTTTTTCTTATTTACATAAATTTCTCATTTCACCTGCTATCAAACTCGGATTAAAGGCAACTTGGAGTCGTTTTTGGGGTTTTTCTACATGAGGATTCAGATTTTGAGGTTATTTTGGCTTCATATTTTCATCTTAGGATCGTTTCTAACATTTCTTAGTGCATAAGCCTTTCAATTACATGCTTCTTTTGCAATTTGTTTAATCCTTGTTTTCTGTCACCACTTCCCTCCCTCACATTTCCCCTTGCATCATTTATCACTATCTCACATTGCTTATGGGTCGTATCCGTGCTTTCAGCATTCGATCCTGTAGTCCTTCGCCTCTATCTAGAGGCATGGATTCTTCTGCATCCTAGGAGACTTCCTCTAGGGCCACACAGGAGTATTCGGAGCTCCCTCCCTCCCCCCTAGATCTTGCTCTACCAGAGTCCCAAGTATTTTTTGACCCTGCGTAGGTGACTTCTTCATCCCATTGCCCCAATATTTTACACCATCCCATTGCCCATACCTTTTTCGGGCCATCCTTATCCAACTCCTCCATCTATAGTCCTTCGTGTCCTCCACCTAGTCTTCCCTTCCCAACACCTTCCATGGGTCGCCCTGCACCTTCACATCACCTTAAGGCTACCTACGATGAGTGAGTCACGCTCCACCTCTTCACATCACCTATCAGAATCGATTCTATATTTCCCAGTTCCATCTGCCTCACTTTCCCTACATCTTCACCTCGCTCTCCTAGAGTTCTCCCTCTTTGACCTCTTCAATGAGGATTACCTACTACAGGAAGGTATTCATCGCTTGGCCTCAATCATGTGGTCAGATCCATAGAGTTGTGATGTTCATTCAACGTTTACATCATTCCCCACCTTCCCTTCAGGAACCCTATCCACATAGATCATTGCAACCGGTATTGGTTCTTCAGTGATCGCATATCACCCACCCCCATTCCTTTATTCCGACATCTCTAGAGATGAGACTATCGCATTTTGTAGTCGCATGTTTAGCGCCCCCACAACCTCCCCTAGGATGGTACAACTGCTCTGAGCTTTCACGTTCCATTTCTTGTTCCGCAGCCCTTCTTCCCACCAACATCTTAGTGACATCTGTATCACGGATCCATTGTATTGATTTGTCCTTGGGCGAACTTACCCATATGTGTCCCTCATGTATGGTTCATTCAATCTTCGTTGTGATGCCTCCACGAAGCACTACAACACCATTCTCGATCCTTTTCAGTATATTCTGCCCCTATCCTTGCTTGGCTCTACCACTTACCAGGACAACTCCCACCCGCCACATCTGCTTCCCCCAATGCCTTCCCCACTTCCTCTTCGCATGGGCAAGAAGTCGCATCCACTCTACCCATTATCCTTCCCACTCCTACTTCATCCACTCCGTCCACTCATGGTGTTCACCCTAGGATTTCTTCCTTATCCCTAAACATAGTGCCCCTCTGTCCTCCTATGGAGCATCTTGCCCCCGATCCACTCAGCCCACACCCTTGCCACCATCCCCTTCCCTTTCGATCAACTCCACCTCCGCTTCGCACACCCATTCCCCACTTCCTCAGTCTCCACTCCGACACTCATTACGTGTTACCTCGCAGCCCTCCCCACCGCTCCCTCCACATGGCAATGCAGCACCACATGCAACGGATCCAACCTTCCTTGGCTTACTCAGGCATGCGAGCACCGTAGCATTGGATGGAGAAGATGCCACATGCATCTCACTAGATTCGGTTATCGTGATGGCTACACTACATCGCCACTATGCCTCTCTCATAGAGCGCATACATGCTTCGACAGTCACCTAGTGGCAATCCTCTCAGGCAGCATTGAGGGCACTTCAATAAGAGAGGGATAGGTTCCAAGCAGAGGCCGATTCTACAAATCGGGCTCTTTTTGAGATAGGGCAGTGAAAATCTTTGGATATCTACAAAACTCCTACTTGTAGGCTGGAACGATGAGAGCATGACCATCTATGCGGCTATCGGAGCATGGTTGCTGCTTGTAATGTGCAAGCAACCATCATTCCCCTGACATTGCCTAACCTGACTCCGCATCCTAGTGATGCTACTCCTATGGGGGTTCTCATTTGCCACCAACACCCCAGCCCGACACCACTCCATAGTTGTGAGTTTCTACAATCGCAGCTTCTCGCCCCTTTTTGACTCCATTTGCCTCATTTTGATCGTCGAGGCTTTGCATTCTCAAGTTCCCTTAGTTTAGCCCGGTCCTGCTCTTCCCTTAGCTTTCCTGCCATTTAGTGGCTCTTACATGTACTTCAGGTCGTTTCCATGGCCCTTTCATGTATTTCATGCCTTTTCACGGCTCTCTTTGTATCTCTTTTTGATATATATATGGGATTTTGGTTATTGGTTCTTTATGTCATCTCTTGTCTGGTTATTTACTGGGTGTCTCTATTTCATTGCCATATGTTGGATTTATTCATGTACAATTTAATATTTTTCTTTTCACCCTACCCTTTACTCCTACCACTGTCCCCAACCCTTGCCATTTCACTGTCACATGAACTTACACTACAATTTCCCCATCCAATTTCCCCTAACCCATCTTCCAAAATCGCCTCAAACCCCTACTATGTCCATTCCTCCCTCCTAGTCTTCACTGCAAAATTTCCACCTTTTGGTTTTTCATGGGTGGGTGTTCTTGACTGGTCCCTATGGATTTGGTAGCTGTTCAAGTATCCTTTTGAAGATTTTGCAGCATAGGAATCATGATGTCACCTCTATTGAAAGTTTTGGCTGGTAGCTCTCCAAGATGGAGATCCCATTAGGTGGTGGGTAACTATTGAGCCCATAAAATTCACATTGGTCAAATTCAAGCACATTCAAAGTCAAAGGATCAAATTCAAAGTGGTCAAAGTCAACATGTTCAAGGTCAAGGTTAACATGGGGAAAATCAAAATATTCAGGTGTTAAGGTGCACAAGTAGTGCACAATTAATTGTTCACAAAGATTATATTTGTAGAAAGTTGGATGCAGGTTGCAAAGTGTCTTTCTGAAATTTCTCTAAGGTTCAAAGTGTTTTAAAGTGTTGGAAGGTTTAGGTGAACCCTCTCTTAGGTGCAAAATTGAAGAATTTAAAGGCAAAAGATGAAGGTATGTGAAGTGGCAGCATACGCAGAAGTGAAAGTATGGCCCCCATTTAAATTTTTGTATTTTCCTACCAAAGTCACTAAAGGAAAAAACAGGGATTCGTTGGCTGCTAGGCACACCTTGGAGACCATCTTGGGACATAAAAAGGAGGGCCAAGATGCTATGGGAGTTCGGAGCGTATGTGAACTGACACCCAAGGAAGGAGTATTCTTGGTTGGACAAAGCTATTGTCATATATTCTAGAGCAAGAGAGAGAGGAGACATTCAGAGAGAGTGTGCACGACACAGAGAGCCATTGCAAGGTGCAAGAAGAGTGACGTAGATTGTATGCAGAGAAGGTGAAGCAAGGAATAGCAAGAGTTCCAAAGTCCCATTGAAGGTGTGTGTCGATAGAAGGTGTCCATCCCTCCCCTTATTGGAATCTTGGTGCAAGGTGTGCACAAGGGCAAGCTTGGAGAAGGTCGAGGTTTGGTGTAGAGGTTGATGACAGATTCTAAGTACTTTGTAATCTTGTTTCATGAGCATTATTTAGTCTTTGGCATATTGCGCAAAGCATTTCACTTATGTACAAGCTTGTATTCTTCTCTTCCTAATTGATCAAAAGCTTTTAGTGTCATTAATTCTCTTATTGTCACTCTTCATTCTCCTACAAACACTCAAGTCCCTTTCTCCACCAGAATCCCCCAACACTCATATTTCTTCCATGGAAAAAATGGAGCTTTGGCATGCTCGTTTTTAGTTTGCTTTATTTCCAACATGGTTATTAGTTTTCCAACACTTGAGTTCCTTGAAAAGCATACATGTGAAGGTTGCATTCTTGGAAAAATGCATCATGCTTCTTTTCCAAAAGATAGTCATACACACACTATAAGAAAATTGCAATTCTTCCATAGTGATGTATGTGGTCTCATCAAGACTCCATCTTTTGGGAAGCATATATATATTGTTATTGATGATGCTACTCACCATACATGGGTGTATCCTATGAAAGAAAAGAATGAGATATTTTACTGCTTCAAGAAATTTTTAGCTATGGATGAAAATGTTTCCTCAAACAAGCATTGACTGTATGCATAGTCCATGGTGGTGAATACATGTCAGATGAATTTAATTATTTTCTTCATGAAAGAGGAAGTTCACACCAATTTATGGTGCCATATACACCTCAACAAAATGGTGTTGCGAGTCTAAAAGTAAAACACTTCTTAAAATGACATGATGTATGGTTAAAGGAAAGCACCTTCCTAACAAGTTTTGGATGGATGCAGTCATGTGTGAAAACTATGTGTTGGATTGCTACTCTACAAAGGCATTGAGAGTCATCACTCCTTATTAGGCTTGGAATGGACATAAACCTATGGTTAGTCATGTGCACATGTTTGGTTGTTTGGCATATGCTCTTATGCCATCACAACAACATCATAGAGTTGATGAAAAGGCAAAGAAATGTATGTTTTTTGGTTGTAGTGCTAAAAGTATGGGATAACATTTGTACCATCCATTGAAGAACACAATTATTGTGATTTGAGATGTGGTATTTGCTGAAAATTCAGTTTTCCCTCTACTTGAACACAAGAAAACAGCCAACAATTAGCTCACAAGATGTATTCGATACACTCAACCTTTGTTCCAAGGTGGTGGAATCGATTATTGCCATGTCAACTAGCAAAATGAGGCTCAAGGGGCTGAAAAATTCCAAAACATTAGAGCTCAAAATGTTGAGAATTTCAACCAAACATGGCTGAAATTTTTCATCCAAAAATTATCAGGACTCCTAGAAATTTCTAGCCATACATGGATGAACATTTGCATCAAAATATGGTTGAAAAGGAGCATGAAATTCAACCCATGCATGGTATACATGTTGACAATGTATTATATAATTAATACATGTCTATCAAGGGTGCACAAAGTATGCCAAGTGGTTGAAACAAACTTTACAAGATAGAAAATTATGTGCACCTTTGCTTGGTAAAGCAAGATTAAGCTCTCACCATGCACCAAGAACTTTTGTGGATTATTCTCTAATTTCAATAGAATGTAATGAACGACCACTTACTTTTGAAGATGCATGTGATAATCCACATTAAATAAGTGGTATGCAATCAGAAATGGATTACATTCATAGGAATGGTACTTGGGAGTTATGTGAATTGCCAAAGGAAAAAATGCCATTGGTACAAAGTGGGTTTACAACATTAAGAGAAAGTGAGATGGTAGCATTGTTCGCTACAAGGTTAGATTGGTTTCCAAAGGATATGCACAACAATATGGCATTGAATATAAAGAAACTCTTGCAACTACTTCATGTATGATTATCATCCATACCATGGTTGTATTCGTTGTCAAACAAGATTGAGAAGTACATCAATTGGACATAAAAACGGCTTTCTTTAATGGTGATTTGCAAGAAGAGGTTTATGTGAAGAAACTTCTTGGATTTTTCATGAAAGGGAAAGAGCATATGGGTCACTTGTGTGAAGCCTTGTATCATCTCAAGCAAGCTCCATGTGCATGGTATGAAAAAATCCATAGTCACTTGATTTCTCTTTGACTTCTCATGTAGTCCAATTGAAAGCACACTCAATGTACACAAAGATGGGGCTGATCTTACAATGCTTGTTCTTTCTGCTCATGACCTGCTCTTGATTGGGTCATGTGATGCAAAACTTGAAATCCTTCTGGCTGATTTGCAACATATTTTTGATATCAATTATCTTGGTCTCTTGAGCTACTATCTTGGCATCTAGTTTGTATCCATTGAGGAGGGAATTGTTATGCATCAAGCAAAGTATGTTCAAATCCTACTTCAATGTTTTGACTTTGAGGATTACAAGCCAATTTCTACAATATTTCAGAGAGGATTTAGGTTCTGAGTTAAGGATTCCAATGTTGCATGTGGCACTTCTCTTTATCAGCAAGTTGTGGGATGTCTTATATATGCATGCAACACAAGATCGAATATACAATGTGCGGTTTCCTAAGTGATTCGAGTCATCCATAGCCCTAAAATTGACAATTGGAAAGTGGTGAAATGTGTGTTTAGATATCTCGATGGCACTTTGAGCTTAGGTCTATTTTATGGCAAAGATATTCAGCCATTCTTGCATGCTTTTACAGATAGTGATTGGGTTGGGTTGTTATGATGCTCACATGTATATTAGTGGTAATGTCTTTTCCTTGGAGACTCATGCATATCTTGGTTGAATAAGAAGCAACCTTAATTGGCGATATCAAGTTATTAAGTTGAGTATAGGGCATTTTTCATAGCTACATGGGAGTGTATATGGTTGAGATGCTTATTGATGGATCTTTGCAAAGAGTTTGATGTTGTTACACATATTATTATTGATAGTCAAAGTGCATTGGCTATTGCACGAGTCGTAGTGTTTCATGCATCAACAAAACATGTTCAGCTCCATTATTACTATGTGAGAGAGTGCCTTCATGCAAGAGATATTGAGTATGTGCAAAAATAATGTGGCAGAAATATTCACCAAAGCTCTTCCATAGGAATAATTTGAAGCTTTTCACAAATCTTTAGGCTTATTGCTTAGTGGAGGTTGATGTGTCACTCCTTGTATGTGAACACATAATTTGCTCTAGGGGGGTTTGTTATACTTATGTGTTCCTTGTGTAGCTTTGATGTGAGCTTTTCCCTATACATGGGCACTTTATACTCTAGTGCTAGCTAGATTTTTTTTCCCCATGTCACCATATACATGATTCACTCGTATGAGGTGGTACTTTGTACTTAGGGATATAATTCAGCTCTTACTTCATTTCTATTCATCATCACGAGAGTGAGCTATTCTAGTCATCCATCTTCTTTGTGTGTCTTTCTACACTTGTGCTACTTGGTATTGCTTCTTGTGTGTCTCTCGCACTTCTACACATACCCAATAGGTTGTACAAATCTCTTTATTGTGTGGCTTGATTTAATTTAAAATTGTGCAACAAGGCTTTTTGCACCATGATCTAATGCTCCAACTCACTAATCCACTAGATGTGGCACATGTTCGATTCTTGCAGATTTTTTGTTTGCTTGGCAGCAAGCTCCTTCTCTCTCATGGCTTCCTCGCAAAACCTTTTGTAGTAATAAGCATGTTTAGACTCTTGATAAATTTGCTCTACAAGGTGGTAAGATTCCTTTCTATGAGCAACCAAGTCTTATTGGAGTTCATTCACATTGGTGCAATTAATCCCAAGCCTACGCACTTAATCTCTTCACATAAAACTTGATGTGTTGGCATATTCCTTAGGAAGCTCATATGTACAACATCTTGTAACTTTGAGTGTAATTACCTATTGTAAATGGTCAATAAACCTGCAAGGCGTTAGGAAGCATCTATCTCATATCCTTTGGTAGTTGAAGTCAAGAGGGAATCAATCCTATACTTTGGGATTACCTTTAGGTGGAGATTTGAATTCAAATTCAAATCCTTGACTCCAACAAAAAGCTATAAAACACAAGGAGAAAATCCAATGTGTATCTCGAGGTTCAGAGATCATTTTTCATGTACCATCATTGAGAAGAGGACCTCACCTAATAGCTCTCTTATTCTACACTCATTGAGTAATGCCTTAATGCCAATGAATTTGTAATTTTACATGATTTAGTCAATACATATTCATTACTTCCTACTCTCATATCTCTATCACAGTTCATCAAAATAGTGATTTTGTCTGAGTTGGTTCTCACTATGTAGTGCATCATTTTACATGATTTAAAAAACGAAATCTTCAGCATTTTATCTACTTTACTCCTACAAAGTTTCATCTATAACGGCTCACTCAATCGTCAGATATTAATCAAACACTGCTCATTGTTCTATGTTTGTCAAGGCCCGTAAAAGTCGGGGTGTATGCTCAGCTTGCTAAACATAATTCTCTGCATATATTTTATCATTTTAGATCATTCCACTCATGATTGGTAGCTTGTTAAGATAATTGAAGTTCCCCAAAAGGAATTTTACTAATGGCTGCTGTACTTAGAGAATTGAGTAAAACACTAAGTAGGTGTCTCAACCAAAATAGCAAGTTTTATGCATTAGATCATATGCCTACCTATCTGTTTTGATTTTATCATTTGTGCATCATCTTCCAAGAAACATATATGATCATTTAGGCTTATTAGCTAGCTTAGGAGGCCCACCAAATCATCTCTTATAATAGGTGTGAAGCAGGTCTTAGGTACACCAACTCATCTCTTGTGATTATCCACCATCTCCTCCAATAGTGATATCAGAGAAAGCACAATCAAGATGGGAGATGGTTTTCCATCCTTCATTGAGAAATTGGACAAGAAAAACTACTCAGCATGGTCCCTAAGGATGGAAGCATACCTTCAAGGGAGAAGCTTATATGGATACATCTCAGGAGATGAAGACATGCCAATCTTCAGGAACAAGAATCAACCAACAAGGGAAGAGCAAGAAAGGCTAACCACATGGCGTGCAAAGGATGCTCTTGCAAGCTCATATTTACTAAACTCAATCTTTGATTTCTTTATACATCATGTTAGAAACTATAAAATCTCTGAAGAGAGTTGGGAAGTGATTTCATCATACTTCTCCTCCAACACAAGAGCTAGCAAGAATCAGTTGTGGATGGAATTCAAAACTCTCAAGAAGCAATCAAAGCAAGGAGTGGCTGACTATGTAACCAAAACGAAGGATGTTATAGACCAAGTTGCAAGCATTGGAGAAGAAATAGAGGAAGACCACATAGTAAGGCATATCATCAATGGGATTAAAGCTGATGCAAGTGGGAATCCTTCACCACTGCAACGGATCTCTATATGGATATGTAGATATCTGATCTCAACACCTTGATGGGACAACTCTTCACCCATGAAGCAAAGCTCAACAGAAATGGTGAAAACTTAAGAGGTAACCAATCTTCTTCCCTTTAAACAAATAAGAATAGAGCTAAGGATAAATGTAAAAGTAAGAAACAAGATGAAGAGGCTAGTACCTCTCAAGCCAATTATGTAGGAAGAGGAAGAGGTGCTGGAGGTAGGGGCAGAGGAGGTAAGCAAGGTAGGGAGAGACCCTACAACAACTCACCATGCAACATATGTGATCTCAACAACCACACTACAAAAGAATGTTACAAAAATACAAGGAACCAAAGGGGAAGAGGCTTCCATAGAGGAAGCTATGGACAAACTAGAGGCAGGTACAACAATGGTCGAGGAAAGTACCACCACAACAACTTGAAAGTCAATTTATGCAGGTTCCCAAGAAACCACACTTAGATGCTTTGAGACACACTCTATGATATATAAGTGCTACTTTGGATTATGCATTATTTTATGACGCTGAAGCTGGTGTAGAATTGTAGGCTCATGGATACACCAATGCAAACTGGGCTACTAGTATTCTATATAGAAGATCTACTAGTAGCTTTCCATTCTCACTTGGAAGTGTAGCTATTACATGTACAATAAGAAGCAACCCACTATTGCTTTTTTATGTATAGAGGCTAAGTATAGAGGTGCTACAATGGGAGCATTTTACACATCATGGTTAGAAATGGTGCTTGCAGATTTAGGTATGGAAGTGCAAAAGCATATCACCATCTATTGTGTAATCTTAGCAGCATACAGTTAGCAAAAAACCCTCTTTTCATGCTAGAACAAAGCATAACGAGGTGCATTATTATTTCATTAGGAAAAAGGTATTAGCATGTGATATTGACATTGTTTATGTGATGATAGATGAGCAGGTTGCTAATATTTTCACTAAAGCACTTGGACCTAAGAAGTTGAAGAAGTTTTGAAAGATCTTTGAATTACAGACATGATGTTGAGCTTGAGGCGGAGTGTTGAGATATAAAGCTCAACATGTCATGATCTAGGATGACATCTATCACTTTTTCATTTCTTGCACATGTATAGTGGTCATGTCAATATATGCCAGGGATACTTCATTGTGCTTTACCAGATTTATCTACTAAGAGTGATGGCACATTTGTTTTCTTGCCAGTTCACTCATTTGTGGACATTTGGATTTTCCTTATGCACTATTTTTTATATATTGCACTTGTATTGTTGTGTTAGGCCATTCTTGTGCATTTCTTTTATGTAATATAAGAAGAAGAAGAAGAAGAAGAAGATCATTCTTCCTTGCCTCAATCTATGTGTGTGCTCCTCTTTGAGTGTGAGAGTGTGTGTGTGAGCTTTCTTCCTTATCTTCTTCCTTGTGACAATTAGGAGTGGCATCAATGGCATGAGCAACATTATGTGGCAGAGAAAAAGTGGGCAATGTTGTGTCTGACATTGGATGATCTAGTGAGGAGACATGAGTTGTGGGAAGGTGAGATGTAGGGGCTTGTTGCATGGAGTCAAAGGATGAGTGAAAAGAATCCACAAGGAAGGATGGGAGGATCACCTTAGTTGGCATCCAATGGGTGATAGAAATTTGATGGTCAGAAGTAGAGGGGTTGGCCACCATGTTATCTTTAGTGTGTTCCACATCATTGGATGAAATTGAACTCTGCACTTGATGGGAGTGCTTGGCTTATTGCAAGATTAAGCCTATGCTCTCATCATCTTTTGTGGTTGACAAGGCAAGAGGGGTGAAAATTTGAGGGACTAACAGGATGCAAACAAGAATGGTGAATTCATCAGGGTAAAGAATGAAGAGGATATAGGGAAGGTAGGTATGGGTGGTGCTAGCTTGTTGTAGTTGTTTGACTATGTGCTAACATTCATGGTGAATGAAGTTGAAAAGCAAAATGGCCTAGTTAACTGGACGTTGTTGAGCATGGTCAACAATAAGGGAATAAAATTTCTTAGATATGTTGTACATGTGATGTTGCATATTCATTGCCACAAATGTAGATAATGGCTCTATAGGAGTGAGAGTTTCCATGGGGATAGCACACACAAACAAGCAAAGACTAGCAACATTATGCGTGTGAGAGCATAGAAAACAAATGGTGACAAGATGCAGTGCTACAGTACATAAGCACAAAGAAGGAATGATGGCATTGTAGGATCAAGGAAAAAATCAATTATGTATGCGATATAAGAAATGGTGCAATAATCATCATGTAAAACCATCCAATCGTGGGTAGTGGGTTAATCATTTGCACACGTGGTAGGTGTTTGAAAAGGCCATAACTTTGACCCATTGAGTAGATTTTTAATCTATATTCTAGCAAGTATGTGCGATCGAAAAGTTGTTGAAAAGAGCTAGGCTGAAATTAGGTAAGGACCAAACCATCAAATATTGAATTTGTGAGCAGCTCAATCAAATTTTGATCTATAGAAGAGGACCAATTGGCCTTCTTGAAAGACTAGGGTTTTGAGAAAACAATCATGGGTGTGGGATTATCAAATCTACAGTTCTTGCATCAGTAACAAGCTTTCAAGGCATTGCTCATCGTAGGCATGAATTTCATTTTCAGGAATACAGGGAATCTTCGAGAAGAAGCTTTTGTACAATAGCCACATGTAAACTTGGAACAATAATTTCTATAGAGGCAATAGCTTCCAGCACATAAGAAATTTTGAAAGGAGTACAACTAGTAGCAACTTTATAAGAAGTCTGATAGGCCCACAAAATAGCCGACAGTAATTGGTCCCAGTGCCCTAGACAATCCGTAATTATCTTCTTCAACATAGTCAGCAGTGTTTTATTAGTACTCTTTGCCAATCCATTGGCACAAGAATATGAATTTATGGGTGATCTAAAATGATTGATTTAGGACCATAATTAGATCATTAGCAAATTGTGTACCACAATCAGAGAAAATCTCCAATGGCATACCAAAGTTTTGAAAAACATCACGTGTCAAACACTCGGCAACCACCAAAGCAATTGCTAATTTAAGAGCCCACAGTTCAGCTCAATGAGTAGCATAGTCTGTAAAGGTGAGGATATACTAATTGTGGGTAAGTATTGTAGGTGGAGTGATTGGCCCAATAAATTCCAACCCGAAGGGTTCCAAAGGTAGAACAAGTTGGATAGGGAAATGATGATGAAGCGAAGGTTGTTTGGTCCTCTAGGAGGGATCACAGGCTTGGACATACTGATAAGTTCCCGTTGCATAGCTGGCCACCTGAGTCCACTCAGCAACACCTTCATATATGTTAAATCAGTCACAAAATGAGCAAAAGTTGGGTTTGATTGGGCTAGTGCTAAATAGAAGGCACCTCATGTGTTGGAAAACACTAGATCCAAGCTTTTGAGGGGTCATAATAATGTATTTCTCCCACAATAATGTGCAATCAAGAATTGTATAATGCTAATTTTTGGTGAGCAGTAGTAGTGAGAGAAGTTGGGGGGGGGGGGTAGTTGATAGTTAGAAAAGTAAGTAATGAATCATAGTAGGAATCTGCTAAATCCCAATTGAGTAGAGAAATAGTGAGCTCAGAACTGTATATTGCAAGAGAGGAATCATCTACTCTAAAAGGAGCTTCATCAAAATCAAGCCAAGAAATAAATTCTACTACTCCATGAGAGTATCTAGGCCAATGAATAACATCATAATCGAATTCTTGGAGAAGAAGAACCCAATGAGCTAATCTACTTCCTCTATTGGCACACTAAATATCTCAATGTTGAATGTGTTGGAAGTGAGGTAGGCCCTTAGGCTCATGTCACAGGTCCATGGTTCCATAGGTCTAGTTATGTACAACATTAATTCCAGCAATCTTCCATATTGACAAAACATGAACATACCACAACTTAATCATACAAATGATGAGATAAAGATAGAGAAAGAATAGAAGACATGTGTAAGGTGTTACGTAAGCCATCGCTTACTCATAGTATCATATATACCAATGTTCAATGTACAATGTGGAAGCAAAACTCTCAACCACTCTATGTGATGAGAAATAGATGTATGAGTGAATGTACAATGTTACAAACATATTCAGATGTATGGGCAGTAATCTGAATATACATGAGATGTGTGACCTAATAGGTTATAGAAGAGTGAATATGAGTGATTGAAAGAGGAAGGATGAGTGTGAAACTCATAATCAACAAACCCTCATCTAGCCTTAGGCTATGGAAGACCCTAAGTTAGATAAGTGTGTGAAAAGATCACATACTTAAAAAGTAGCAAAGAATGCTAACAAGTTTGCTGTCGGAAATCCTCAAACTCATGTGAAGACACCTTCTCAAACACCTCATCCAAATATGCATAAAGCATATACGTACTGATTCTCTTGTACCTATGCCAAATAGGACTCCTCTTGATATGGACGTTACTACCTCCATAAACTTCAAGTGGTACCTGTGTGCATAAAGAGAATATGTACCTGAACACTTAACATAAGATGTAAATCTTATGTTAAACACCATCTAATGTTTTTGAAGTAGCCTGACATCTTCTTGTAGAGGACAATCTTCAACCTGATATCTTCTTGTAGAAGAGAATCTTCAAATACACCATGTAGATGGCCGATCCTCACCATCAAGCTGCTAATTGTTAGAGTATGATCAATGTCTACCCCTCATGATTGTATGCACATTTTGTAAGGCCCCCTTTATGAGGAGAAGCCAAGTGTGCATTACCCAATTGATGGGAATCCCAACTTGAATGTTGGATGAAGGTCATATTGGACCATGTAAGATATTATAAGGAAAGGGAGTTACCAGGGTCCCCAATTGTGGGGTCCGGGGCAGCGGTGAGCAGCCCCGGCTGGGGGGTCCAAGGGGGCCAGCGGGCCCCCTGGTGGGGGTCCGGGGGCAGCGCCCCCGGCGCGACGGTAAAGGGAATATTCCATGGAATATTCCCTGTCGGAGTCAGAAATCATTTATATTTGTTAGGTCGGTTCAACCAGTCTAAGCCGTGTATGGCAATTACGCGGGCGGTGGCCGCCCACGCTCTACCGCCCATGTATAGCCGTCCATGGCAGGCCACCCAGGATCCTATATATATATGACTTCTGCACTACCTAAGACATTGAGTTGAGCCAGCATACCTCTACCTTGTATCTCCCTATCTAGAGTAGTCTAGATCACCATTTAAGCTCTACCTTGAGAGCGCACGGGTGGACAACGCCATCATCTTTGTACTTGCTGCTAGTAGAAAATTGTTGAGATTCTCCTATATCTGTTATCTTCTCTGCTATTGCTCCTGTGTTATATTGCGTAACTATTGTCTTACATGGTATCAGAGCTATAAGGTTCGAATAGCTTGAGAAGTATCATTATTTTAGCCTACTAGCAGACTAGAATATCAGTAGATTATTCGAGTGATTACATGATGGCTTCATCGTCGAACACTAGTCTTGGTGCTTCACCTAATGTTAATGCTGCACCTATTCGAATTCGTCCACCTGCATTCACTGAAGGGAAGCTGGATGGAACCAACTATACACTCTGGAAGTTCAAAATTTCTGCAATTTTGGACTCCTATGAATTACTTGACACTGTCATGGGACCGATGGGATTGGATCCAGAGCCTATACCAGTTGAAGATCCAGCAAATTCAAGATTGATGATTCAGCCAGATCCAGATCTTCTACGAGCTTGGAAGAGGCGGAATGCTGATGCATTATGTGCGATTGTCACTAGTGTAAGTGATTCTGTGCTTACTTTAGTTCAACATACTACTAAAGCACATGAGGCTTGGGGCATATTGGCTCGACAATATGAGACCAAGAACCACACTAGGATACAGAATTTAGAAAATCAGTTGGCAAATGAAAAGCATTCTGATTCTGAAAAGGCTGAAGATTTTATCAAACGGATAAAGCATCTTCAAGATCAATTGGCTGCAGTTGGTGTTGTTATAACACCAGAAGAGCTAGCTCGAAGATCTGTACGTGTTCTTCCAGCAAAGTATGATGGATTAGTAACAGCCCTTAACACTCAGGTAAGGCCAACTCCTCTTACATTTGAAGAGTTTTGTGCCATGCTTTTAGAAGAAGAGATGCGGCTGAAGAATCGGCAAAGTACAACTGATGCTGCATTCTCAGCAAATGCAAAAGGTAAAGGCTCTTCAGAGGGATCAAAGAAGAAGCCAAAGAAGAAAAAGTTCACAGGAAGTTGCTTCTATTGTGAAAAGAAAGGCCATGCCATCAAGGATTGCAGAAAGAAGCAAGCTGATGAACGGAATGGGACTGTAAAATCATCATGGAAGAACAAAGAGTCTGCAAACAACACAGAGCTGGAACTTTGGGTAGCTATTGAAGAGGTATGTTCATCTGCTCAAGCTCGTGTTGATGAGCCATGGATTTTAGATAGTGGAGCTTCTCGCCATATGACTAGTAAAAAGGATTGGTATAGTTCCCTAGTGCCTCTACGGGAATCCATCAATGTAGTGGTGGGAAACGACTCCAAGTGTCCAGCTGAAGGAACTGGAACCATCTCTTTTATCACTTCTCCAGGTGTTGAGAAAAAGTTATCCGATGTTCTCTATGTACCTACACTCAAAAGAAATTTGTTGTCAGTTTCTGCAATAACAGATCGTGGACTCGAAGTTCACTTCAATAAGAGTGGTGCGGAAATCATGGATTCATCAGGTAATGTTGTAGGTAAAGGCACACGACGGGATAACTTGTATGAGTTAAGTGCTTTAACTGCTACAGAAGATAAAGATGTAAGCAGGTTATGGCACCAACGATTTGGGCATCTCGGATTTGCAGTTTTGAAGGAGATGCAACGAACAGGGATGGTTGCTCATTTGCCTGCATTTTCAGAGTTGCAGGAACCTTGTGAAGCTTGTATGATGGGCAAGCAACAACGAAAGGCATTTCCAAGAGAGACCAGCAATCGATCTCAAGCTCCTCTAGAGTTGGTACATGCTGATCTCTGCGGTAAAATGTCTACACCTGCTTTAGGAGGATCTTTCTACTTCTTGCTGTTAGTCGACGATTATAGTAGAAAGATGTGGGTTTATTTCATTCGAGAGAAGGCTGATGCTTTTGAAAAATTTAAAGCGTGGCATAAGTATGTAGAAAGTGAATCAGGAAGGAAACTGAAGAAATTTAGAACAGATAGAGGAGGTGAATTCTTGTCAACAGAATTCAACAATTACTGTAAGGAGCATGGTGTGAAAAGGCAACTTACCACAGCTCATACACCTCAACAAAATGGCGTTGTTGAGCGCAGGAACAGGACAGTAGTTGAAATGGCTCGTTGTATGTTAAAGGCTCAAGACATGCCTGATTCATTCTGGGCAGAAGCAGTCAATACAGCAGTCTACATCCTCAATCGAAGCTACACAAAAGCTCTGAAGGGGATGACTCCTCAAGAAGCATATTCTGGTAAAAAGCCTTTAGTTTTGCATTTCAGAATTTTTGGTTGTTTCTGTTATGCACATATTCCTGATTCAACAAGATCAAAGTTGGATTCAAAAAGCAAAAAGTGTGTCTTCCTAGGATATAGTGAAGAGTCTAAAGCATACAGGTTATGGGATCCTGAGGCAAGGAAGATTTTTGTCAGCCGAGATGTGGTGTTTGATGAACGACCACACTTAGTAGAAGATAAAGGTAAATCTACTATCTCATCAAACGGAGAAATATCTCACCTTGTGCCTATCAAAAGACAGGTTAAAGTTGAGGAGGAGGAAACATCTGATGGAGAAATTTCCTCAATAAAAAGCCAACCAATTGTAGCTGCACAGCGTAAGCCACTACCGAAGTGGGCACAACAGCTCTTTGATGATCACAATCCACATGTAGATGCACCAGAATCATCATCAGATGGATTACGAAGATCAAAGAGAATAGAGGAGCAAAGAAGAGCCTCAGAACACATTGTTAACATGGCTCTAATGGCAGATATCATGGGTTCGATAAAGGAACCTACCACCATTGAAGAAGCCATTGATGATCCAGATTGGAGAGCGGCAATGCAGTCTGAGTATGATAGTATACTCAAAAATGATACATGGGATCTAGTCGACTTGCCGCCAAAGAAGAAGGTAATAGGTACTAAATGGATTTGGAAAGCTAAGTATAAAGCTGATGGAACATTAGAAAAGTATAAGGCACGATTAGTTGCACAGGGTTTTTCACAGATTGAAGGATTTGATGTTCAAGAAACTTTTGCACCAACAGCACGCATGACAACTATTCGGACGGTACTTGCAGTAGCTGCACAAAAGTCTTGGCCTATTTTCCAGATGGATGTCAAATCTGCATTTTTGAATGGTCACCTCAAGGAGGAGGTATATGTATCTCAACCACCAGGTTTTGAGGTGCCCAATTCAGAAAATAAAGTTTGCAGGTTGAGGAAAGCTTTGTATGGACTTAAGCAAGCTCCACGGGCTTGGTACCAACGAATTGATCATTTTTTCAAAATTATGGGTTTTGAAAGAAGTACTTCTGATGCTAACTTGTATGTAACGAAAAGGGATAGCAAGCTAGTTGTTGTCATTGTATATGTAGATGATTTGATCATTACAGGAGATCATCAGGAACTCATCAATCAAACTCGGATCAGCTTGGGCACTGAGTTTGAAATGACAGACTTAGGTCTACTCCATTTTTGTCTGGGAATTGAAGTATGGCAAAGGAAGGATGGCATTTTCATCTCACAACAAAAATATTCCAAAGAAATTCTCAAGGCATTTGGAATGATGGACTGCAAACCAACTAGCACACCTATGGAGGTAAATCATAAGCTATCTATGGATGATAACATGCCTGATGTAGATGCTAAGAAGTATAGGAAGCTCGTTGGAAGTCTTATTTTTCTGTGCAACACTAGACCAGACATTTGCTATGCTGTTGGAGTGTTAAGCAGGTTTTCCAACAAACCTAAGGAGAGTCACTGGAATGCTGGAATGCGAATTCTAAGGTACATTGCAGGAACCTTGGATTTTGGTATTTTGTATACCACAGGTGATACACTCCAAGGATATTGTGATTCAGATTGGGCTGGAGATTGTGATTCTAGAAAATCAGTTTCTGGATATTGTTTCTCACTTGGTTCAGGAATATTTTCTTGGGTAAGTAGGAAGCAACCAACTCTCGCACTCTCCTCCACTGAAGCAGAGTACAAAGCAGCTTGTTTTGCTTCTTGTGAGGCAGTCTGGTTAAGGAGAATTCTTGCAGATATAGGCTTTCCATCAAATATGCCAATTGTACTCAAGTGTGATAATCAAAGTTGTATGGCTATTGCAAAGAACCCAGTATTTCATGCTCGCACCAAGCACATAGAAGTACAGTACCATTACATTCGTGAGCTAATTGAAGATGAAATTGTGGAGCTAGAATATTGCCCAACAGAGGCAAATTGTGCTGACATATTCACTAAAGCACTTGGAAGAGAGCAGCTCAACAAGCATCTTCAACAGATGGGCATAGGACCGAGACCTACTTGATTTATCATCGGTAAACATTGAGGGGGGGTGTTAGAGTATGATCAATGTCTACCCCTCATGATTGTATGCACATTTTGTAAGGCCCCCTTTATGAGGAGAAGCCAAGTGTGCATTACCCAATTGATGGGAATCCCAACTTGAATGTTGGATGAAGGTCATATTGGACCATGTAAGATATTATAAGGAAAGGGAGTTACCAGGGTCCCCAATTGTGGGGTCCGGGGCAGCGGTGAGCAGCCCCGGCTGGGGGGTCCAAGGGGGCCAGCGGGCCCCCTGGTGGGGGTCCGGGGGCAGCGCCCCCGGCGCGACGGTAAAGGGAATATTCCATGGAATATTCCCTGTCGGAGTCAGAAATCATTTATATTTGTTAGGTCGGTTCAACCAGTCTAAGCCGTGTATGGCAATTACGCGGGCGGTGGCCGCCCACGCTCTACCGCCCATGTATAGCCGTCCATGGCAGGCCACCCAGGATCCTATATATATATGACTTCTGCACTACCTAAGACATTGAGTTGAGCCAGCATACCTCTACCTTGTATCTCCCTATCTAGAGTAGTCTAGATCACCATTTAAGCTCTACCTTGAGAGCGCACGGGTGGACAACGCCATCATCTTTGTACTTGCTGCTAGTAGAAAATTGTTGAGATTCTCCTATATCTGTTATCTTCTCTGCTATTGCTCCTGTGTTATATTGCGTAACTATTGTCTTACACTAATGACCAAGTCTTCTTACCATGAACAAGAGATAACCTCATCTCCATGAGCTAGAGTGTGAGCACACCCTTCATCTTCTCCAAGAAGAATCATTAAGAACAGCTCCATAGCTGCTCCTCAACATGCTTCAAGTTAGCACCATGGCTGCCCCATGTGCTAGACCAAACACCACCTCTATTGAGGTCCAAGCTCCAAGCTTGTGTTGAATACTAGGTGAAGGATGCATAACAATGAGCCCAAGCTCTTGTTATATAGTGTTTGATTAGCCTCCAAAAACTCCTTCAAAAGCATAAATCTTTACGATGGCAATCGTAATCATAAAAAGCTATTGGTCATAATCGGGAGAAAACGCCATACGCCGTCGTATTCAAAAAACGCGTCCGTCGACTTTTGAAAAGGAAAAATTATAAAAACTTTGCGTTGTGCCCGCTGCTGAGCACGGGATTTGAACCATGGTCGCTTGGATGGGAGGCCAAAGTCGTAGCCATTGCGCCAATCCATTTTGTTGTTAGCAGGACTAGTAAAACAAACTAGTCATTCTATAGTCTCTGGACAAAATGGACCAATCTTTGACCACTTGGCATTGTTTCCAACAATCCCCCCTGCAATGTCATATTGGTACAACCTGAACTGAATCTTCAAACTTCATAATCTGCAAACCTTTACTTCAAAAGTCTTCTTCAAAAACTGAATTTGACTTTCCTTCAAAAAACCTGAACTTGCTGAATACGAACCATAATACTTGAGAAAATATGCAAACTAGATATCCAATAGTATACACATCAAGCAATCATTGCTTAACAACAAATGTAGCAAGTACTGATTCTGAACCTTCTATCTCCTGTCTTTAAAAACCTGAAAACATACACTAGGATCCATATATTTGCATTTACCTTCCAAAAAGGTTTCTCAATATACTTCTGCTGTGTCATGTAAGTACACTAAACAAAATCAGGAACTGAATCCTAGAGCCTGTGACTGTGAACTCACAACTTAGTGCATTATGAATGCTGCTGGTTCATCTCTGACTGTACTCAAGTCAAATCAACTCAAATCAATTGAAATCAACTGAAATATGAGTAAAGATCTATGATGTCATCATGTCTTCATCCTTTAAATCCTTCATACCTCTTTCCTTCAGAACTTGGTATAAACATATATGTGCACACTTCTGAAATACACCTTTCTGAAATATCAAGCTTCTCTTCAAATAGAATTATGGAACCTTATCCTGAACAGGAACTTTCTCCAAACATTCTTCTTCTTCCTTCTTCTTACAAAGCTGGAACAAAAAAAGAACCTGACAAAGGAAATATAGGAATACCTGAAATAAGAATACCTGAAAGTATGAATCTGCATTCCTTTACATATGGCTGAAAATAAGTCTTCATGTTTCATCACCCCCCTGGATGACTTAACACTATTATCCAGAATTCTTCAAAGTATATCAGACTTTATGAAATGTGGAACGTCTTCCTTCATAAATCTGATGTTCAGTGATCAATACCAGTATCTGAAACAAAATCTCTGAACCCTTTTTATTAGCACTGCAGTTGCTAATAGATTTTACTGTAAGTCTTCAGCTTCCCATATTGTGGAATAAGGTTAGCTGATAAAACCTTGCTGAAAGTATTTTAGGATTCATACCCTTCTGCACATAACAAGTATTTCTATCTCTCTGTAACACAAATCTGATAGAATCTGAATCTTTGACTTACTTCTTCCAATGTTAAGAATCTTCATAAACAAAGGATAGACAAATGACTCATAAATACTCAAGATCTTCATGATCATTCAAGATCAATGATCTCTCCTGTGTAGAATCTGCTTGCATCAAACCTTCATGACTGAATGTTTGATTTATTACCTGAATGTCTTCAAGTGTCCATGCTTCTCAAAAAGTTGTAAAACTTTTCTTCATACAAATCCTTCAAGGAATCTGCGATTCCTACTTGAAACATAAGTGGACAAACTTCTCACCTTGAGAACTCCAAAAGCTGCAAGTTGATACTTCATAACTTTCATATTTTACCCGGGTGAAATGAGATAGTACCTGCTTGATTTTCTTTTGGCTAACTCCACTTTTCAATCAAGTGATAGGATATGATGGAACGCCTTTTGGAATACAAACATGTATCCAAAAATCAAGACAATCACTGAAAGTAGATTCTCCATTGACTTGTACATCAACAAGATTCTGAATTTTCTGAAGTTTTTCTAAAAATACTAAATATAAGGTAACCTTTTCCAAACATAAAACCTCAACCCAAGTTTTCAACATCTACTACAAAAAACTCTTTTACCTTAAGAGAGTTAGTTAAAGAAGAAATATACTTCTCTGCAACTTTTCATATACCAAGTAGCTTTGTATTGACACTCCAAGAATTCTTTGAGGGAACATATAAGCTGCCTACTTAAAAAGCTTCAACATAACGCATACACATATGAGTGCTTTTGTTTCTCTCGATGCAATTCTTTGTCAAATCTACTAAATCATGACCAAGTGTAATGCAAAACAAGAAACTGCTTCTTCTTTAAACAAGATGTTCTTGTAGACTTGTCTTTGGATGTAGAGGATAAAATAGGAAAAGTATATGGAAAATATATGAGAAAAGGAAGCCTTACTTTTCTTTTGGAAATGATGGACTTTCTTCTTCTGCATCTTTATTCCACCTGATGATGTCAACATCTTCAAACTTCTCTTCCATACCTTTTGTTCTCTTCATCTTGAAGTAGCAAACACTCTTAACCTCTTCAAATGAACTTTTCTCTTCCTCTAGTGCTAAGAGTAAGAGATAAAACAAACATGGTATACAAATGGAAGTGAATATAGAAACATGTTTTATCATCTCCTCATATCTAAAAATTCTGCTTCAAATGTCTGAAACGACTAAATTCACCATCTTTTGTCTGAATGATGAATTACCCTTCTAGAGATACCTCTCTAGATCACATTTGTACCTTGATATTCAACCAACTTATAACAGAAAATTGGTTGAACATAAAACTCATCCCATCTTCACATTTGTCTTCTTAGATGAACTTTCTTGCCATGAAAGAGATCTCTCAAAACTCTCTAGAAAAACCTCTAGATACCTGTTTTGATGTAGCCTTTAACTTTCAAATGATGAAACTATATAAAAGCATTCCTTGAATTTCTTCAAATCTCTTCATAACCGCTCTTCTAAGATATGACCTGCAAATGATAATCTGATAGTAGAAAGTGATACCTATGATTTGATGTTGATCTGATTCCTTCATCTTCTCTAAACCATTGTTCTTCCTTGAATTTGAAGTAGTCTTCTCTTCATCAAGTCTAGGTCTTCAAACAATATTTTTGTAAAGTATTTGCATACTCTTCCAAAAAATATTCGGCTGCTAACAGATCATCAACTTCATACTCCACACTGATGAATATAAATGTAACTAAAATGTCTAATTCTCAAATCTCTACTCATCTAGATTAAGTGTGTATGTCAAATGTCAAATATTAGAAGATGCTTTCAAATCATATGTTGTAAAACTGGAAGTCTGGGAACCTGTGAATATGAGAGCCTTAATGCATTGATGCCAAAGATCGAAAGTTCTGAAACCAAAACCTTAGTGCTCTGATACCAAATGTTGGAAGTGAGCTAGGCCCTTAGGCTCATGTCACAGGTCCATGGTTCCATAGGTTCAGTTATGTACAACATTAATTCTAGCAATCTTCCATATTGACAAAACATGAACATACCACAACTTAATCATACAAATGATGAGATAAAGATAGAGAAAGAATAGACGACATGTGTAACGTGTTACGTAAGCCATCGCTTACTCATAGTATCATATATACCAATGTTCAATGTACAATGTGGAAGCAAAACTCTCAACCACTCTATGTGATGAGAAATAGATGTATGAGTGAATGTACAATGTTACAAACATATTCAGATGTATGGGCAGTAATCTGAATATACATGAGATGTGTGACCTAATAGGTTATAGAAGAGTGAATATGAGTGATTGAAAGAGGAAGGATCAGTGTGAAACTCATAATCAACAAACCCTCATCTAACCTTAGGCTATGGAAGACCCTAAGTTAGATACGTGTGTGAAAAGATCACATACTTAAAAAGTAGCAAAGAATGCTAACAAGTTTGCTGTCGGAAATCCTCAAACTCATGTGAAGACACCTTCTCAAACACCTCATCCAAATATGCATAAAGCATATACGTACTGATTCTCTTGGACCTATGCCGAATAGGACTCCTCCTGATATGGACGTTACTACCTCCATAAACTTCAAGTAGTACCTGTGTGCATAAAGAGAATATGTACCTGAATACTTAACATAAGATGTAAATCTTATGTTAAACACCATCTAATGTTTTTGAAGTAGCCCGACATCTTCTTGTAGAAGACAGTCTTGAACCTGATATCTTCTTGTAGAAGAGAATCTTCAAATACACCATGTAGATGGCCGATCCTCACCATCAAGCTGCTAATGACCAAGTCTTCTTGCCATGAACAAGAGATAACCTCATCTCCATGAGCTAGAGTGTGAGCACACCCTTCATCTTCTCCAAGAAGAATCATTAAGAAGAGCTCCATAGCTGCTCCTCAACATGCTTCAAGTTAGCACCATGGCTCATGTGCAAGATGAAACACCACCTCTATTGAGGTCCAAGCTCCAAGCTTGTGTTGAATACTAGGTAAAGGATACATAACAATGAGCCCAAGCTCTTGTTATATAGTGTTTGATTAGCCTCCAAAAACTCCTTCAAAAGCATAAATCTTTACGATCGCAATCGTAATCATAAAAAGCTATTGGTCATAATCGGGAGAAAACGCCGTACGCCGTCGTATTCAAAAAACACGTCCGTCAACTTTTGAAAAGCACAAATTATAAAATCTTTGCGCTGCGCTCGCTGCTGAGCACGGGATTCGAGCCATGGTCGCTTGGATGGGAGGACAAAGTCGTAGCCATTGCGCCAATCCGTTTTGTTGTTAGCAGAACTAGTAAAAAAAACTAATCATTCTCTAGTCTCTGGACAAAATGGACCAATCTTTGACCAATTGGCATTGTTTCCAACAGAATGGTCAACAAGAAATGCAAATTTGTAACCTAATAGATAGTGTCAAAACTTCTTAATAGAGTAAATAAGGCCTAAGCACTCTGTACTGGCGACTCAGTAATTTTTCTCCATAGGTGTCAACCACTAACTAGCATGATACATAGGATGATACCACTTATCATTCAATTGCATTAAGACACTAACAATGACTATGTCAAATGCCTCAAAAAAACATGAAAAGGTAAATTCCACTATGGAATTTAGAGGATGGGGGCATGGGTTAGTAACTACTTCAATCAAAGAGAGCTTGTTTGACATTCTTCAATCCAATTAAGCTTCCAAGGTGCTACGATGGTTAAGCGAGTGAGAGGGATTGTGAGATGGGCAAGCCAACAAAGATTATATTCGTGCCATCTGCTTTGACGGAGAAAGTGTAGAACCTCTTTGGGTGATTTTATGGGTGGAGTAGCAAGAACAACCTCAACTTTATCAGGATGGACTTCTATATCTTGGGGAGAGATGATGTGGCCGAACAACTTTCCAAAAGAAAGTCTAAAGATGGATTTCGTTGGGTCGAGGCATAATCTATATTCTTTGCACTTGAGAGAGCATAGCCTTAAATGTTGCAAAGGTTCCATATTATACATACATTGTCTAACGGTACTAGGAGCATTCCTCAAACTAAACCACATAACCATGCAAGCAAAAACTCTACAATTGGTAGCAATATTGGTCTTAGGTACATGTTCTTCTGCCATATGAACTTGATTATACCTAATGTGCCCATCAAGAAAAGAGTATGTTTTATGACCTCCAACTTCATCAAGCATGATGTCTACAAATGTTAATGAAAGGGGATCTAGTAGAGTGCATGCATTTAATTTTTGGTAATGTACACAGATTCTTAGTTCCTTATTTCTCTTCAACACAATGACAATAGGTGAGATCCACTATGCATGTTCAATGGGGGCAATGAATCCTACTCATGGCAGTCAATCAATTTCCTCTTGAACTTGTTTGGCATAGTTAGGAATCATTATGTAGCTTGGTTGCTTCACCAGGTGAGCATCTCATTTAAGTACAACTCACTGCTGATATATATATATATATATATATATATATATATATCTAAACCCTTCGTATCCTTATAATCCCAAGCAAAGACATGCGAAAACTCATTCAAGAGTGAGAGTAAGTCCTAATGGAAAGATTCTTTCATATTAGAATTAATTTTTATAGGTCAAGGATTATCATCATCATCAAGATGACAGGTCATCAACTGATCTATTGTTACATAAGACTTGTGGCCCTAATGATCCTATATGCCTTTAAACAAATTTGGGTGGATATCTAATAATTCATGTACTTCCTCAAGATACTCTTCTAGTTCAGGAGCACTCGGGTGGATAGCACATGTCAGCCGTGCGGATAAAGACTTTAATGGGTTCAATATTATTCTACCCCAGTTTCTTATACAGGATGGTGATTGCTATATTCATGCCCAACCCACCATCAATTAAAACCTTAGATATTTGATGATTTTTTATATCACACATTAATTAAAGGAACCACATGATTCACCGTTGCTGTAGCTGGTGCCAGAAGTAGTTCAACTCCTACATAGTGTTGAAATTGCTACAAGATACTTTGAACTAATGTTAGTAGTTGAACTAGTGGCAAGGTGATTGGTTCTTGGATAATAATATCCCATGCCACAATATTGGTATATTCTTCCAATGGTGTCTCTTTTTGGGGTCTTGATGCTGATATACTTTTTGATGGTGCATCAAGCACATGATCATTTAGTAGTTTTGGTGAAAATAGTGAAGGAAAGGTTGGGGCTTCCACTTGAGCCCATTTTGTAGCTTTTGCTACCATTTGTTGTTGTTCTTTGAAGCTTGTTTTGAATGTTTCTATATTTAGTTGTAGTACTCTTCTAGATCGTATTTGTAGAATAGTAGCTTCATAATAATGACCATATTTGTCATCAGATTTGTATATCCTTCTTGTGTTTATAATATTCTTAGGAATCCTTGCCATGTCTTTGAATGTGTCCTAATTCATCACAAAAATTATAGCGCATCTCATTCCTCTATCTAGTGGATTTTAGATCTCCATTATTCCATCATGGTAAGTTATTGTTTCCTTGGTTTTGTGATAAAAAATGGGGATATCTCGGGTATGAAGTGTTATGTAGATGAGGTGGAACATAGTTCGTGGAGGATTCTCTTGGGTCCTATATAACTGCATTCAGTGCCAACCAATTTCACATTTTGGCATTATATGGACAAGTGTCCGTCGAGTGAGTGGTATTTTCACACATGGCACAATAGATTTGGTTTAGGGCACAATTTGCAACAACAGGGCCTAGATTCTTGCACTTAAAACAGAAGACTTGTTTTAATGGTTCCTTAGATTTATACTATCTAGTTTGTATCTAATCAAAGTCCTAAGCAAAACCTTCGATTTTGTGTTCTAATTGTAATGCCATTTCTATAATAGCATCCAAAGTCCTTCCTACAATGTATCTAATA
Source organism: Ceratopteris richardii (assembly GCA_020310875.1). NCBI lineage: Eukaryota > Viridiplantae > Streptophyta > Polypodiopsida > Polypodiales > Pteridaceae > Ceratopteris > Ceratopteris richardii. The sequence goes on along the minus strand of CM035410.1, from coordinate 122,280,251 downwards.
ATCATGATCTGACATAACTAGGGATTCAATTTATTTGTAAACCATTGTGTAATTACCTAAGCTAGTAGCACTTGTTGCAGGTAATTGCCTTAGATGAGTCCAAAATATGGTCCCATGTTCTTATACTCCTTGATTCTTATTAAATAGAATAAAGCTTTTGCCAATTGATGTTGAAGCTCTCCATAGCTCCTAAAGATGCCACACGCAAGCTCGTGAGGAAAACACACAACGAAGCTCTCTTTCGTACCACCCCACCATGCCCAGTCCATCCCTTTCGTGAGTCTCTCATAAGAGCTTTCTTATTGTTCATCTACCATATAAGGTGTGATATCCATAAGTGCCATGTGGCACTCTCCTCATAAGAGGAGATTCACTCCATTAGCTATTGTGACATTTCCTTTCTGTTAATAGCATTTTCATCCTGTAAAATGTAAATGAAATGTCCGTAATGGTAGAAGAAAGTGCTTGGACTCCCATGAACCCCATGTACTCTATGTACATGATCATCTCTGTGTGTTGTTTCCTTGTATCCTTCCCCTTAAGAAGTCTCATAAGAGATCATCTCAAGGGTGGGAAACCATATGAATGGTGCCTACTATCTCCCATGTACTCTCCACTTCCAAACTATCACTCCCATTATGTATATCATCATCCAAATATCCTAATTCCATATGATGTATACTCTATGGAGTATTAGTATGGGAAGGAAGTGTAAAGTGCCAAGCTTATAGGCTTGACGATACCATAATAGAGATAATAAACCATACAAACTCTAAAGTATAGAGAAGTCCCATAAAAAGTGACTTCAAACCCATCTAAGAGTAAATGATAGATTTCCCTCATACCACTCTAGGTCTTGCCACCACAAGTAGTAGTTTGATATAAACTACCTTGTGAACTATGCAAATCGATCATCTAACTCATACATAAGAATTTCTTGGTAGAGAAATGCAATCTCTAAATTTCACCAACCAAGAAGTCTGTGGTTTGTCATGCTTTACCATTGGACTAAGTCCTATTGGAAGAGCATCTATTGGCACAAGTGCAAACTATAAAATATTCTATACCTTGTAGTTTCCCATATGAATGCAAAAAGCATTCCTTTTGAGATTCAGATAATCCCTCAGTATCCATCCTCCTAACCGATGTTTGCACATCATGCTCATGATATAACAACAATTAAGATTTTTGTACCCAAATAGATTAGATATATCCCTATCTCCTAGAAACCCTAAAGAGAAGAGTCATAACTCTACTCCCAGTCTCACTAATTTCAATAACTAGATCATCTCATCTAGTCAAAGACCATCACTAAAAATAGCATAACTGCTTCTGAGAGTCAATCTAACCATCATGATTAACTAATCTCCCTCTTGTCTTTGATAGAAGAGTGCCACTCTTATCTAGGCAATCTAATCCAAAGAAAGAGAAACTCTCTCTCTAATATCATCTAAGGAAAAGAGCTCTAGTAGTGGAATCTATTACACTTTCCCTTTCCATTTGAAAAGGATTCTATTGAATCCATTTTCTCTACTCATCCATAGTTGAGAACATGTACATACATTCTCCATACTTTTCCTTCCCAAAATAGTGGAGAATTAAACTCCTCGGTGAAGGAAAATTACATTGAAAAGTAGAGAAAATGAATTCCTTCTGAAATATAGACTAAGAGATGTTATCTAAACACCTCTTTTATATAAAGGAAAACATGATATATTCTTCTCCTATGAAGAAATAAGATTTTCCTTTCCTTTTTCTCTTTCTGTCAAAGAAAAGAGGTAAAATGAGACCTGTGAGCTAAAGTGAGATCTTTCATCGATCCCTAGGCTGATTCCCACTTTCTCCTTTCCTTAAAAGAGAAACTTGTAAATTCATTTAGTCTTCTCTTCCATAACTAATGCATAATCCCTCCTTACATTTATTCCTATGAAGATGGAGAACAAATCTTTCCTAGCTAATGAAGGTATATGTAGTGAAGAAAGGAGAAAACAAATTCCTTGTAAGGATCAAAGCCCTCTACTAAAACAGACAGGAATGATATGAAATGATACCAAAAATACATGTGTATCTATACTAAAAGCTATCTCTGCTAACCATCCTCTACACATGGATCTATACGATCCAATAAAACTAATGGAATTATCCTTCCTGAAAACCTAAAAAAAATGAGTATGTGATATCAATGGTGAGAAAATCACCTGTCACATTCTCTACTTGAAGAACTAATCTTCCCAAAACTATGAAGAATAACTCCCAATCCTAAGGAGATGTCTAATAAGAGCTCTCCTCTAATCTAGTGAGACATGATGCCATGAATGATGAGTCCTTTTCTCCCTAGCCATAGAAGACGAGTGCTCAAAGGGAAGTCCTTTCCACCGTCCCATACCAGTGGAACCTTCTTCCAATTCACGATGACATACCTACACTAAACGGAATATATATACCGTATATATGTAATGGCATATATAGGTGGAATCTAATGAATCCCATGTCCTCAACTCATATCGGTGGACTCAAATGTGTCCCATGTCCTCAAACTAGTTAGTTTGGTTCCAATCATGACATGACAATATGTGACAGTGGATATCCCTTTCTTATTCCAAACTAAGTTGTTCCTAGGTACCAAGACAAGGTCTGAGTACCTCTTTATAGATCCCAACATACATGATATGTGTTGGGTACCCCAACTATTTCTTAGTAAGGGATCTATGCTCTAAGTCATAGAGGTAGTGCAAAACCTATGGCCTTCCTAACCATCACTCGAATCACATAAGCACCCTTCAATGCTATCTCATGAAACCCATCTTTGTGATCCCATCCAATTAGTTTCCTTAGTAGTGTAGCAAAAATTCTTCACTACTTGCTCAAGTGATGTGTATGAGTGGAGCTAGTCACTCTTTGGGTATTGCTCATAATACCCCATAGTCTCCTAATCATAGTGTGAGACTCTTGTGAAGATAATTAAATCTTCACTACCTTGCATATTATCATAAATGTATCTCCCCTGCCTATATGGAACTTCCTATTACCTATAGAATTGCTTCTACACATTCCTAATGGTGAAGGTGTATGTCCTTCCCCTTAGCAATCCTATGGTTTAAATCCATAAGGATTATGTGTAGGGATCCAATTACTACTGAAGTTGCCTTATGTATACTGCTATGATGGTACTAGGCATGCTTACAAGCATGCCTAGTACCATCATAGTAGTATACATAAGGCAAACATCAATAAGATCTAGGCATGCTTACAAGCATGCCTAAATCTTATTGATGTTTGCAGAAAAGGCATGTTACCATGCCATACCATTCTTACCTAAAGGTAAGTGCATATATAAGGCCATGAGGTGGGAAAAATTTTGACAACATTTCCCTAGGAAATGGAGTCCCAAAAAAAAATTTAACCATAAAGTCAATGGCACATAGGCCATCCCGCAACAAAGGGTTTGGAAAGCCCATGGCATGCACACCATAAACTAATACATGGACTCCATAACCTGCAAAAACAAAAAAACAAATGCTAGCAACAATTCTCTTTGTTGCATAACCATGTAGTTCCTGCAATCGTCTTTCTTGCAAACAATCAAAAAGTGTAATTTTTGCATATTGATCCATACTTTTAGAATTGAAACAATGATCAAATTCGATATATGTCATAAAATAAAGTAAGCTACCTAAAATATAAAGCGTACGTCCCTCAATAATTTGGTATTGGAATTGCAGGCATCCAATCCTTCTCAACAAGCTTCAAGACCTCTGCCCCTTCCTCCTCAGATCCTAATATGAACTTTGAAGTTTCAAAAAACATTGGATCACTTCCCGAAACATAAAGCATGGTCAAATGATTACCAACATAATGCACATTACCCAAAAAATGCATTTGTACTTTCTCTTTTGACCTTCAAAAACTATTTTAGGACCTGCAATCGTCTTCTCAGTTTCTAAGATATGACTCCCCGAAGGTAGTTGCCGAAAAGTGTTGAGACTTTGCAGACCTATACATGTCTACAAAACTTCATCATTTTCGAAACTTTCTTTTAATAATCTGAAAATAGACTTTGTGCTCTTCGAAACAAGCCATAGCACGTCCAATTTGGAGTTTTTTAGCCCAAGATATGGTCTTTCCAAGCGGGACATGCCAAACTAGTGGACTGTTGGAGGGGCTGGAAAAAGTGCGAAAACATGATTTTTGGGGTGCCCAAAAGCATTCTTTCATCAACAAAACCCTAACAAATATATGAAGATGCGTGATCCTATTTTCACCTTACCAAATCCTCCCTTCTTGCATGCTAATTCACTCCCCAAAAGAGGCTTAAATCAAGATTTTTACTTTCATGAAAAAAACTTAAATGCGTGCTTTTATCAAGCTTTTAATCCACTCCTAATGTGGATTTTTCTTGGATTTTCTCATTCTTCATGGTATACATACACCATACTCCATTTATGTGTGCACTAATCCGTGGGAAGCCTCTTAAATGGTCTTGTTTCTTACTCCCAAAAGTGGAGTTTAGCAAAAATTGACATCTGAATTTTTTTCCAAAAGGTGTGGGAATGGGGTTTTTGAGGAAGTAAAATTCCTCCTTAGCTTATCATTTTAATGAATTTCATGATTCCATTTTGAAGTCCATATAATATACTCTCAGTATATATATTTTTGCCCATTTATCCGTAGCTAGTGCACCTCTTTTTCCCTCTTCCAAAATGGGAATTTCTTACATTGAGGTGCTGAAATTGTTTCTCAAATAGTGATGGAGAGGGGTCTTGTGGAGCTTCAAACTCCCATCATACTGAGCTATATTTTGGATTTCTTGATTTTATAAGGATTTCAAGACACTAGACTATAGATATGCATGATGTTTCCTACCAAACTAAGAAAAATCCCGCTTTGTTCCCCTTTCCCAAAATGGATACTAGTCAGAAGTAGCTCCTAAAATTTATGTGAAAGTCATGAAAGTAGGCTATTTCAAAAGCAACTAAAACTTATGATTTCTTTTATCTTGAGGGAATCCTTAACTTAAGATTAGAGCATATAGGCCATACTCTCCATATACATGATTGCCCTCAAAGGGCTTAACCCTCCAACCCTTCATTTTCCTTCTCTCAAAGTGAGATGATATTGTTTTATTCCTACCATTAACAGAAAAAAATTCATACCTCAATAGCCTTGGAGACAGCATTTGCAGTGATGAGAAGCTCCCTCTATTAGAGAACCTCAAATACATCTCATTCAGAGCAAGACGGGTTCTGACTTCTTCTATCTTTCATATCAATTCTATTTGTTCCATCTCATCCGGCTCCAACAATTGTAAATCCTCAGCCAACATAATCTTCATTGCTCCTATTTAACAAGATGCCACTCTAATCCGAGTGCTTGCTATGGAGAAATCTCTAAGTATTGGCGTTCATGCTCTAGATTCAGTTTACAGTAACTTTCACAGGTGTATTTTAGAAGCATCATGTGGTTGTGGCTCAATGGTTAAAGCATGGGGCTCTATGCTCATGGCGGGGGTTCAAATCCTCCGTCTTGCAACGACGACTGAATACCCAAGTTTGTGTTTCGATACCAATATTAAATAGAATAAAACTTTTGCCCATCGATGTTGAAGTTGTCTATAGCTCCTAAAGATGCTACACGCAAGCTCGTGAGGCAAACACACATAGAAGATCTCTTTGGTACCGTCTGACCATGCCCAAGCCATCCTTTTCATGAGTCTCTTGTCAGAGATTCCTTATTGTTCATCTATCATATAAGGTGTGATATCCATAAGTGCCATGTGGTTCTCTCCTCATAAGAGGAGATTCACTCCATTAATTGTTGTGACAATCCAACTTCCTTTTTGTTGTTTTATAAGAAATAAAAAATCTATTTTGGGCTTTTCTTTAACCAAAATCTCTCTAAAAAGGCATGACATACTCCATCTTATTGTTGGAAATGATCTAGAATTAGTTCTATCAACCACCTTGCAACTTCATTGACCAAAGTTGATTGAAATACTTGGGCTTTATATGCATTGTCATCTAGGTTATCTAATGCTGTATAATTAATTTAGAAGGCACGAACATGCACATCTAGTTCATCATCAAGAAATCCATCAAATTTGGTGTAGGTCATTCCTATCGGATGCTACCTTCTCTCGGCTAATCATATATCTGCCAAACGTCTAGGGTTGAATTCTTCTACTATGTCTACTACTTCTTCAGAGTCTGAACTTTTGGATGATACTTGTCCTACAAGTTGTTCTCCTTTTCCTAAAAGTTCTGAATTCAACTACTAAAGGGGCTTCGGTTCACTAGATGAAAGTATTTTTCTACTCCTTCAAAATCTTGGAGAAGATGTAGAGATTCGCCTTTTGGTTGGTATCTTCCACCCCTCACTAGTACTGGTTGGTTTTGGAGAAGGATCATCTGTAATTTTTTAAATATCCACAACTAATTCTTTATGAAATTCTCTCTGAACAGGTTGATTTTCTTGTTTATTTTCTCGATTAGTCACTATTTTTGAGGCACCCAAACTTTTGTTGGATATCAAAATTTTAATGAAAGGTACGAAAGAATTTTTTGGTATTTCCTACAAATTAAAAACTAGAAAATGCATATGTTTTGATGTTTTCTTGCTTGGTTCCCTATGATTAGTTACAACTTTCTCGTCTACTATTGTTGTACCTTTGGTCCTACCATACGGTCAAGCTAATGCACTATTCACTCATACAGGTTGCTTGAGACTCTTATATTTTGGGTATGTTTCACGAGATCTTGTTACTAGCATGTAGTTAGCCAAGGACCACTCCCCATAATGATCGTTAGTATTAACCTCTTCGCTTCGTTCTAGTTAAGGATAGGAGTAGATAAATGTTAGGTTGTTGGCAATACCAAATTATACAGAGCAAATATTCTATATCATCAAACTATATAATGTACAAATAGCAATGTTAGGTGGGATGATCTACATGACTCTAAGTCTCTTAGTTTCTCCACTCTCTCTCTCTCTCCTCTCATATTACTATAAATTGATGGCAATACCAAATTACACAGACCAAATATTCTATATCATCAAACTATATAATGTACGAATAGCATTGTAATACAGTAAATAATATTTTTAGTCACTTGCGATCATCTAAAGGATTACATATTCTTAACCGAACAAGTTATTATAGAGTTTCCTCACTATTGTGTTATTACCATTACTCTACATCACACTTTCAATTACATAGACTCTCTAGAATTCCAACGGATATTGAGACAACGAATTAAATTCTGTTGTCTTCAATATACAAAGGCAATCAGAAAACTAGTTAACTAGATAGATATCCTGAATGCTCAAAATATGCATAGAACAATGTTCCCAAAGCACCACTACCTAGACACTCTAGCACAACCCAATCATCTCTCTCACAATAGGTCCAAAACAGTAATATGTGAAAATTTACATCGTACATTCTTGCCTTTTTGGTTAGCATTGTTCATCAAATCTACATCAGCATGCCACAATTACACTAAGGATCGAATTTACAATAATAGTTCGACATCTAATGGCCTAACAATATTCTTCAAGTTGCTGGCTAGCTTACTTTTGGTGACTACAAATTGGAATTGCTCAATGAATTTATTTCTTGCATATTCGATTCTTACTTTTGTTGAGATTGCATCTTTGCCTAGAAGTATCATATCAATGATATCTATCTTCCCCCTTTAAAGATTCTTCATCATCAAAAATTGCAATCTTTTAAGAAATTGATGCTTATTCAATTTCCAATTATGAACCGGATGGGAGCACAATTTTGTTTCTTTAAGATTACTAAGAAATTCACTAGATATCCTTGAGTTTAATCTTCCGTTATCTTTATGTTTAGTGCCCATACCACCGAATCCACTTTAGTGATAACAAAAACCTAGATGCCCCATAGGATCCAATAAACACTCTCACTTCAGTATAGACAACTTTAGCTCTTACTAAAGGATTGATTACTTAGAAAATTCTTGTAAGTTATTTCCTTATCGAGACTTGATTTATACTTGCAAAATGACTTTGAAGATTTGAACTATTTCTTTGATCAGCTTCAATCATTAGTATCTTTGTTTATTTCATTTGATAAAAGAGCTAGTATTCTCATAGTAGATATTATTTGTTGACATAACTTGGCATCTAACTCAAAGGATATAGTCAATCATGTTCTTAGATAAATGGTTACATCTTTAACCATATTGATAAATTGCTTCTTATTCATAGAGCACATTTTGGAGTAATGGTATTTAGAGCTTCTTTCAACCCTTTACTATTTCTCTTCTCCAAATATGCACTAATAAGTTACGAATCTTCACTCTTGAAGCTTGAAGGTGGATGATAACACTAATTACGAATAAGGTGATATACACAATATTGATAGCAAGGACCTTGCAACACTTGTGGCCTTACTTGTCACATCTGTGGTTTGGGGTTCATGTTGGTGTACATCACTTTTTCATATTCTAGTTCCTATGTGGGTCCTATTGGGGGACCTCATCTTGATAGGTGTTAGGTTGTTCAAGGGACTCAACATAATAGGTGGGCACACTATCACTATGTGTTGAGTCAAATCCATTTGCATTTTCGTTGTTATCTAGGATTAAAGTGGATATGAGGACTCCAAGTCGATCCTAGTTCTCCTCTTACACTACCTATTTGAATGAACTTACATTGGTAGGTGGTGGTTGTTGTTGACCTACAATGGGTCAAGTTCTTTGTTGTGGTTGATACTATTGCTGATAGTTTAGATGAGGCATGTCAAGTTGTTAGTACTCATATGCAAGAGGGTATTGACTCTAGTATCCATAGGGTTGTTGGTATGTTTTCCTAACTACTTGTTTGTTGTATGAGAAATGTTGAGCTACATGATTGATGTAATTTATCTCTTTGGTAAAATAATAGGATCCTTGGCCAATCATGGCTTGTGCTTGCATGGGACAAGAATCTTTCATGTGGTCACCTCCATAGATATATAAATATTTTAACATCATTCCTCACTATGCCTACCTATTCTAGAGGTTTCCACCTATCTTTTGAGCTATTAGCTCTATTATCTCTTGCACTAAAGAAGAATATTTGGATATACACATCCTAACACATTGCTTTAGGGCATCTTACTATTTTAGGTACATGTATGAACTAAGTTTCTCACTAAGCAATCCATCTAGAAACAATGATTATTGATTTAGTTGAGTAGATAGCCATGGTCCTAGGCATCACTCAACATATTGCTTAAACATTCTTCTTGCTGGACTCACCATATCTTGAGGGATTTTTTTGAAATTATGAATTAAAGATGTCATGTTGTGTCTAATACCACGCTTAGAGAATTGAATGATGAATGCCTCTAATAGAAGAGCTATCTCATGATAATTTCCTCTATTCTATGATTGAGATTAAGCAAGGGAAATAACCTTCAAGGTTATTCCAAAAGCCTTGAATTGAGTAAACAAGTCCTCTAGCTATTCAACTCAAAGAACTCCTTTGAGCTCTACCACATGATCTTAAGGATTTCTTGTGCCATCAAAGTAATTTTTCATTTCTTTCACAACTTGAGAAGTTTCAATATCCTTGAATCTTCTCTAGTTCTATGTAAGGGAAAAACATCCATGTTTCTTTGTGTCCATTTCCCTCTTTGTCTCTCTTTTTTTAGCCTACAAGTCCCTTGCTCTGATTTTCTTGTGCCTAGGTTATGGACAAAGCTAATCTCATATGGGTCTCTATACTTCTCTTTATGTGAACCTGATTCCAACACCCATGGCTTCACCTTGCTATGTATGAAGTAGCTAGTTTTTGCAAAGGGAACACTTCTCTTCTTTCCATGTATGAGTAGGTCGGCTAATATCTATGACTTGGTACAACCTATCCGAGTTTCAATCCAAGTAGACTACTTTTCTTGGAGTCTCAAGATCCTCGAACTCATAGATGAGGAACTCCTACTTAAGATAGGGCACTAGTGGAGGTAACCACCGAAAATCATTCTCTATGGCTTTGTTCACAAACATGTCAAATGCCTCTATTATGCTCAAGGGTCCTTTTGGTGTCTCTAGATACACTAGCCAAGAAATAGCAGTTTGTCTCTCCATGCTATAGGTACTCTTGAAATAAGTAGTCTCTTAACTTAAGCTACAAGGGTGAGAGACTCGCTACTTAGGCTAAGACTTGGAAGCATGATTGACACCAGCTTTAGAAGATCTTAGACTTTGTCCATGTACTTTGCCAAGGTGCTTGCTTGAGTGTAACTTCATGAAGATTTGATACCATAGATTTTGAGTCTATTTTCCAATATTTTGGTACTTTATCCTCAATCACTTGGTTGCTTATTAAATTCAAATATTTAGCTTGGTCTTTTTTCCATCAACATCAAGAATCGACTTTCACATTTGGATTTTATCATTTGATAATGTATTCATATTCTTATCTTAGGTTTTCATACTTGATTTACGGAACTTCACATGAGGTTCTTAGGGTATTTCTTATACCTTTTAGCTCCTATGGTGTTTCTAATGTCTAAACCTAGAACTACACACAGCCTAGGCTAGAATTGACAAAGGGCATTTAGGCAGGGCCAACTTGGCTCTTCCCAAGTCCAAAAGGATTATCCTAGCTTTGATACAAGCTTCCAAGCAAGAATTTCAGCCACAAGCTCATGTACTCTAGAACACAGAGTCATCTCTCTCTCTCTCTCTCTCTCTCTCTCTCTCTCTCTCTATATATATATATATATATATATATATATATATATATATATATATATATATATATATATATATATATATATATATATATATATATATATATATATATATCTCTCTCCCCCTTCCTCCCTCCCTCCCCCCCTCTCTCCCCCTCTCTCTCTCTCTCTCTCTCTCTCTCTCTCTCTCCCTCCTTCTCTCCCTCCCTCGCCCTCTCTACTCTCTCTTGCTTGCTCTCTTCCGCGTTGTTACTATTCCAAGGGGCTCCATTCTCTCCCCGCTGCTTTGAAATCCGAGGTTGGGCACATTGTAGTATGTCGGATTAGAAGGCATCAGTATCAGGGAAACTTGGTTGAGCATATCTCTAACAGAATTCTCCCTCCAGTCCACTGGAAATGGAGGGGTAATTTTCAACTCTTGCACCTCAATCACTTGGTGACTCCTTTAATGATCGAGCCACATGCTATGCCTTGGGATGAAGTCAGTTGACGTGCTGATAGTGGATCTTCATCTGACTGGTGGCTCATGACAACGTCCTCCTCTCTCTAGACGAGAGAGGTATCCAACACAGAAATGTCCTGCAGAGTTTCTTTTCCTCCGACTTAGCTAGAAAACAACCAGCTTATGGTGGACGAAGAATCTTTGGACTTGCTCAAAATGGAGGAAGACCAAATGACAGGGTTGGTATTGATTAACTACAGGTTTTGGATGGCTACTCCCTCCAAGTTTGTGCACTACACCTACACCTTTGACACAGAGAGGTAGAAAAATCGGGGAAAGGGATAGGTAAATCTAGATGCATCCAAAATGATTCACAAATTCATATTGCAAAGATGCAAAGGTTCCACATAAAACAAGGGGTGTTCAGAAACACTCTATAGAGTGGAGGTTCACTGAACATGTGATTATGCACATGATAAAATGAGAAGCGCACTATTAACTCTCCAAGTGTTTATAAAAACTTCTAAAGTTTGAGATGAAGTAGAGACTCAACGAAATGTTATCATGTCAAAGACAACTGTTATAATGAGCACTAATCACCAAAGATTGATAAGATCAAGGGTGGGAGGGAGATAAAATTGGGATTAAAGGGGGTATAAAGTAATGAAAAATAGGGGGTGCGAGGATGGGAAAATGAGGCCCCAAAGAGCAAGATTGATGGAAAAAATCTCTCTCAATGAGGAGGAAGCAAGAACTCCACCACTCAAGCACCAACACCACCAAGATGACCACCAATCATACCACCAAGACCTCCATCTAGTGCCCTGATACCATGTAGAGAGTACATGCACAAAATCAAAATGAAAAGAAGAGTGTACTCACAAAAGAAAGAGTGTGAAAGGCTAAAAAATGAGTAGACCATGAAATGGGTAGACTCATGTGGATTAGAAATAAGCTTTCCAAGAGCATGGAGTAGGCTCCTCAAGCTTCTAACCAAGTACAAATGGTGGGAGAGGCCCTCCTTATATAGATTTGGGAGGGGCTCTCCAAAGTACATCTCATGTGGGATAATTCTCATGAAGGAGAATGAATCAAATTGGTAAATCAAATGGCAAGGTTCCCAAATACAAAGGGAATATAATATAAAATGGGAATAAACTAGAAATGGAGTGTCTCCTAGATACAAAATGGAGATCTACTTATGCGGATACAAATGTAGATGAAGTAGGAGCAATCATGTCATCAACAAATACTACAAGTGTGGTGAGTAGTTGGTAGCATGCCACAAGTTCCGCCATATCCATGCCTTCTCTCAGATGTTGAATTTTGATGCACATGCCACGCAATTGGACATTTAAAAAGTTCATGTACTTACAAGATTTTGAGGCATGTCCCACAAGTTAGAACCTTGAATCCATGTCATTCCTTCTTGCTGTGTTATATTCTCTTCTATACTTCTTCCATGTTAATGCACATCTTCCCTTCAACGGAATTTCAACACATATATATGCATTCTATGAACCACCACGACAAAAATGGAAGGGTAGTCATTACATATTTTAGCTATTCACCTTCTAAAGTATAGGTCTAAAGTATCCATACTTCCATTAAGGCCCTTGCTCAATAATTATTGTGGCATTAAAATGGTTCTTACAAATTTAGATGAAGGAGTTGCATCTTTATATTTCTGATTCTCTATCTCTCTCTCTCTCTCTCTCTCTCTCTCTCTCTCTTTCACACACACACACAGATTCTGTCATCTAAGAACTTTATGATGCAGTTTTTAGAGTTACATTGTAATATATAATAGCAATACAACAGTGAAGGTCTTCAAATGAGCTCACAAAGCCTCTTTATAATACCCACACTAAACCATTAATTAGAATCCAAGCTGATTAGTCCCTGTTATTGATTGACATTCACTCTTGTGTATGCCTATAAGAAATCGATACCTTTGTAGTTGTCTACTTTCTAGGAGGAGAATTAGCATGAATCGAAGAAAAAAGAGTGACACACTATTTTTTTCATGAAGCTTGAAGAGCGTCATATAATCGATACAGTCTAGGAAATCGACAAGGTCTATCCTCATAGGTTTCTATGATCTAAAAGAAACCATGAAGACTCCAAGTGAAAATTTCCAAACTTTTTCTTTTGTGTTTGAGAGTACAATGAATTGGAAAGACACACACACGTGACCTCATAAGGGAGAGGCACCCATCTTGGGGAACTTCATGGACACCCTTCTTCGGGAATTTATGGATATGTGATTTGCATGAGTAACTCATTCCATTTCAATACTTGTGCACCATATGAAGACATTCAACACAATATCTATGGGGAAATTCTGGATAATGGTTGGGAGAATTGTGGATAAAGGTTGTTGAAATCTTATTCTTTTATGTCATTTTCTATACATTGATTTTCTTGAAATTTACATGCATTAAAAGCTTCAAATACTTTTAAAAGTTACTTTTCATCTTTTTTTGTACTAAATACTCCTTAGAATGTTAGGTCATTGCCCCCTTGATAAGTCCTCTTGGATCAATTTTGACTTGGGAGAAATCTATGAACTTTTCTTATTCCCATCTTTAAAAAACGTGGATTTTGTTCTCTTCCCACTTTTGGGAGCTCACTTCATGTTTGTTATGAAATTTCCATTTTCTTGTTCCTTGCCAAAATCCTTGATATTTATTGTAGATATGTAGTTCTAAGGAAATATAGATTGTTGAAGGAGGCATGGGCACAAGTAAACCTGTGGGAGCAAGCAAACATACAATAAGGGGTAATACATAAGAGCAAAGGCCATATTGATTTGTTCTAGACCTCATTACACACAACATTGATTTTCATCACACCAAGTCATACAAAATACCATTCTTCTAAGATTTAAATCTATTTTTCCCATGACAATGAGTCCTTGAGGTTTGTAGGTTTAGATAGAACCTAGTAGAAATTTCATATTTTTTGGAGCTAGTTTAAACCCTCAAATTTTCTTGAGGACCTAGTTTTTAACTATGTTGGACATTAGATGTGAAACCATCCAAGATGATCCAAAAACTATAAATAGAGCATGTGGGCTCATATTGAGAGGTGTTCTTGGATAATTTGTGAAAGATTTCTCATAATATTTTTGTTCTTTGAATGCAAAGACTCCATTGTTCCAGTGTATTGCTCTTCCTCATACATGTGTGTTATCTCTTTTGTGTGTCACATGCACGTCACTTCCTCACGGTCGTCATACACGCACATGTCTTTGTGATTGATAACTAAGATATGATCCTTCTTGAAATTGCCACTCATAATTGTTCTACATTGGGACTTTGAATACAATTTTGGCACTATTTTCGAGGACATTTACTCGAAGGATGAATGTGTGATGGTAAGAGTACATAGAGAAGAGATGTTGGAGTCGCTTGGTAAGTAGATTTTTTGTTTTTCCCAACCGATTTACACTTCAAGATTACCCATTTCATGGTCTACTCATTTTTGAGTCTCACACACTCTTTCGTTTGTCAATACACTCTTCTTTTCCTTTTGATTATGTGCATGTACTCTCTACAATATCCATCTTGGAACCTGACGACAATGTGATGAATGCCAACTAGGTGCTCTGGGTTTTGGGGTTGAAGCAATGAGTTCGTCAAACCATCTTCATAGATGTGAGCATCTAATTACTTCGTTTGGACATATTCTAGCTTAGTCTTGTAGGGTTCTTTTGGTTTCTCTAGATACACTAGACAATAAATTATAGTAGTTTGTCTCTCCATGCTATAGGTACTCTTGAAATAACTAGTCTGTCAACTTAAGCTACAAGGGTGAGAAAATCACTATTTAGGGTAAGACCTCGAAGCGTGATTTACACTAGCTTCAAAAGATCTTAGACTTTGTCAATCCACTCTGGCAAGGTGCTTCCTTGAGCACAAATTCATCAAGATTCGATATGATAGATTTTGAGTCTATTTTCCCATGTGTTGGTGCTTTCTCCTCAATCACTTGGTTACTTATTAAATTCAATTATTTACCCTTTTCTTTTTCTTCATCAACATCAAGAATGGATTGCACATTTGGATTTTATCATTTTATGATATATTTATATTCTTATCTTAGGTTTTCATACTTGATTTATGGATCTCCACACATGGTTCTTAGGGTTTGTTATACGTTTTAGCTCCTATCATGTTTCTAATGCCTAAACCTAGAACTACACACTAAGCATAGGCTAAAATTGACAACGTGCATTTAGGCGGGGCCAACTTGGGTCCCTTCAAGTCTAAAGGGATTATCCTAGCTTTGGTACAAGCTTCCAAGCAAGAATTTCAGCCACAAGCTCATGTAATCTAGGACACATGTATGAGCACACACCTTGCTTCACAGAATTTTTCAAAAAGCTCCTAAAAGTCACCTAAAACAACTTAAAATTATAGAAATCGATTTCAAAATTTGACAAATTAAATTTTTTATTGTGATAATTGGGATATTTCATGATATTGCACTACTGGGATAGAGGGGTTTGTTGTGAGAGAAGGGTTAATCATGTATACGTGATGATAGATAGGGTCTATCACCATGCTCCACAAGAGTGTATTTAATGAAGAACAATGTTCTATTGACTTTTTGTTGTGACAGATCATATTGTAATGATGGATAGTATTCTAATGAGTTTTTGTTATGTTGTGGTCTTTATTGTCAGGATGGGAGGCTCTATAACGATAGAGGGTCATTAGTATGATACATAGTGCTATCAAACATCACTCTATCGTGATGGATGGGTGGTCTATCATTATGTTTGACTTTTTATTTGTTAGAGAATTTCTCTCCTATTCGCAGCGGAAAGTGTAGAAGACCTTCTCAGGATCAAGACTTTTGCCTACAGCTGAACCTTCAAATGAAAATAGGTACCAACTGAAAAATGCAATGAACTTGAAAGTTTGTTCACTCAAACAAGACACTTATAGCTTTCAAATGAGCTATCAAACACTCAATTTGGAGTAGTTGTGGGTTGGCAAATCTTTTGCACAAAACAAGCTACATGTTCACTCAATTAAGTTAAAAATTGGAGCTCACTAAAACCTGAACAACTCATAGAGCATATAGAATTTGAAAGAGGAAGAACTCGAGATAAGATTTCCAATAAATATTTAAACTCTAAAATTGGATACATATATTGAGAGATATGACTCTCACACGTAGACTACCCAGAAATGGGTATGCGGCTGGACATAGTCTATGAGAGTGAAGAGAACAAACCAAATGAACTAGCTACAAGGGGACTTCCATGCCTTCTTCCTCTATTCTTGAGTGTCTTTCCTTGCCTTGTTTATAGCCAAGTGACCAAAAACTCTCATGATGAGTTTGAGAGCTCTTCTCCATAACTTCTCCACTACTTTGGACACCCACTCCTCTTACAGTTCAGTTTTTGGCTTTGATTCTCTTTTGATTTATTCTCTTTTGGCCTCCACTACTTGTTGAAGTAAATGCTTCCATTTTTCATTTTTGTATTTTCATTCTATTTGAAGAAAATCCTTTTTCCAAAAATATAAACGACCTTACTTCTTTATTTTTAACACTCCCCCTCAAGCTCACATGTGAGCTTGCACCTTGAGCCATATCTTGCAAGTTGATTTCATCCTTGAACCTCTTTAGCTTAGAAGCATCTGAGGACTTTATATCCACATCCTTGCTCAAAATGTTTTCTCGAACATAATGATAATGCACTTTTATGTGCTTACTTTGTGCATGAAACATTGGATTGTTGGTCAAGTGAATGCTTGACATGTTGTCACCATAAATTGGAATGGTCTCCACCTGCACATCAAGATTAGCTAAGAGCTTCTTAATCCACATAGCTTCACAAGTTGCAAAGGCTAATCCTCTATATTCAACTTCTGTAGATGATAGTGCAACAGTAGGTTGCTTCTTTGAGCTCCATGTGATAGGTTTGCTACCTATCATGAACACATAACCTAAAGTGGATCTTCTATCTTCATTTGAACCAGCCCAATTAGCATCAATGAATCCCTTTACCTACAATTCTTCATCATATCTATAGAACAAGGCATGATTGACTGTGTGCTTCACATATCTTAGCACTTGTTTGGATGAATTTAAATGTTCACTTGTTGGAGCTTGCATAAATTGAGAAAGAACTCCAACAATATAACACAAATCTATTTTTCACGTGCATGGCATGATTTCACCAATGGTGCATCTTTATCTTATGAACATTATACATTTCATAATGGTTTTCTTTATTTTCAACATAGATTATGCATAACCCAAGCTTTTAAAGATTTTTCCATTAAAGAAATGCATGAACCATCTTACATGGATCATAGGGGCATACAAAGCACCATTTCTGCTTGCAAAGATTTCTTCTTTTGGCCACACATGGAAAAGGATATTGCACATTATGTTTCTCAATGCATTGTATGTCAGCGTGTCAAACATCATCATGGTAAACCATTTGGATTATAAATGCCACTTTCCATTCCAAACACACCATGGGACAAATTTCTATGGATTTTATTACAGGTCTTCCCATCACTTCATCACATAATGATATGATTTGGACAATAGTTGATAGGTTTAGTAAATATGCATATTTCATTCCATGTAGAAAAACTTTGACTACACCTTAAGCTGCAAAATTATTCATAAAATGCATTTTCCCACATCATGGATTTCCTAAAGTAATGTTATTTGATCGTGATGTTAGATTTTAACATTCTTTTTGGTGAAAAGCTTCCCACTCCCATGTCCCTCATCCAAACCGACATTCTGATGGCTGATTTTATTGCTCAAGATCACGTTTCTAATTCTTGAGACAATCATTGATCATGATGTCACTACTACACGCACAGGTACTCAGTAACACATTAATGTAACAACTCCATGAACATTTCCATGCATGTGATTTTACATGGCACATGCCTATTCTTTTTATTCAGTGATGAAACATGTGACTGGCCATCCATGTTTATTATTTTATCAACTGAGGTCAGTTGCTTTTTCAAATGAGGGGCATGTTATAACTTATGGAATATGTTGAACAATGCATTGTTGGAGTGTAACATGGAATATGTTGGCCAATGCATTGTTGGATTGTAACATGGAATATGTTGGCCAATGCATTGTTGGATTGTAACATGGAATATGTTGGCCAATGCATTGTTGGATAGTAACATGGAATATGTTGGCCAATGCATTGTTGGATTGTAACATGGAATATGTTGGCCAATGCATTGTTGGATTGTAACAGTAACATGGAATATGTTGAACAATGCATTGTTATTGTTGGAATGTAACATGGAATATGTTGAACAATGCATTGTAATTGTTAGAGTGTTAAATTATTTTATCAACTGAGGTCAGTTGCTTGTCAACTGAGAGGCATGTTGTATATTATTGAACAATGCATTGTTAAAGTGTTATATTATTAATGTATTAATGTGTGTCTGATGTTTCTCATATAGCAACTGAAGGTTCATGAGGAGCGTGCAAGACGTGAAAGGGAGGATATCAATAATCCGAATACTTATTATTTACCTTGTAAATAAACCTACATAGAAGGTTCTATTGTTAGAAAAGTAATGGTTAGAATCAGGGTCGTTGTAGACCACAATTTCTATTATTGAAAGCAATGGCTTTCTGTAAAAGTTACCAACTTTTAGTTTCACGCCTGCTTTTTGAAGCCGCTCTCATGTAACCACTCTTTTCGACGTAATCAAAAATTCCTATAAATACATGCACTCTGTGGACTATCGAATCAGAGTGCATGGGGGGAGATTGCACCCAATCTTGCGTTCGGTCTCGTCTCTTGTTGCGTCTATTCTCTGTGTGTTTTCTGCATCCATAATCTCTGTATGCACGTGAGCAAGATCCTGACAACATCTTCTATGCTGAGTCCTTTTGTATATCAAACGGCAATATGGTTATTGCAAAAGGAAGCAAATTTGGCTCACTTTATCCTTTATTTGTATCACAGATGAACACTTGTTAGCTGTTACTGAAGAGCGTATGGCTTGTACTTGGCATGGTTGTTTGGGCCATATATCTCGTAGTGGAATGGAAAATCTTTCTCATTCTGGCTACTTACCTGTGTTATCTTTCTCTGATTTTTCATTTTGTGAGCACTGTCAATATGGAAAGCAAAGCAGATGTATGTGGTCCTATGCCCACTAGGTCCTTAGGTGTTTCTCTTTACTTTGTCACTTTCATAGATACTGCTACTAGAAAAGTCTGGGTATATCCTATAAAATCGAAAGATGAGGTATTCCCTACTTTTTGAAAATGACTTGCTTTAGTTGAGACTGAAAAAGGAACTAAGCTTAAGGCTTTACATTCAGATAATGGGGGTGAGTACACCTCACATGAATTCAGCCTTTTCTGTCAGTCTAGAGGGATTCGTAGAGGGTTTACAGCTCCTTATACCCCAATACAGAATGGTATAGCTGAGAGGATGAATAGAACTATTCAAGATAGAGTAGTCTCTATGTTGCATCATGCAAACCTCTCACAAGGCTTTTGGGAAGAAGCAGTATTGACTTGTAAGAAATTACAATAAAATAGCACACATAGTCTCTCTCTCCCTCATAGATGCACACACATGAATGAGGCAAACAAAGGCTGAAGCGAGTTTTTTGTACCTAGAGGTGATTTTTTCTTGAAGAAGGAGATGGAAAGAGGAGGTATGGGAAGGTGAATGAGGTGATAAGAGTGTAAATTGGTTGGAAAAAACCAAAAATCTACTTACCAATCAACTCCAACATCTGTTCTCTACCTACTCTTACCATCACGCATTTGTCCTCGAGGTAAATCTACTTAACAATAGTTCTTAATTTAAGGAAATGCTTAATATAAGATGAGGTTTCTTACTTCTATGGCATTCATCTGGCTCATTTTGCATAAAGGATTTCCTACCAATACCAAGTTTGGAATTTTCAGTTGGAATATTCGTGGTCTTCTAGATGGTAGCGACCTATGAGGATAGATCTTGTCTTTTCCCTAGATTGTACCACTTATATGAAGCCCTTCAAGCTTCCTGCAGAACAATGTGTCACTCTTTTTCTTTGATTCATGCTAATTCTCTTCCTAGAAAGTAGACAATTGCAATGGTAACAATTTTTTATATTCATCCCAAGAGTGAATGTCAATCATTTACAGGGACTAAGCAGCTTGGATTCTAATCAATAGCTGAGTGTGGGTATTATAAAGAGGTTTTGTGAGCTCGTTTGAAGACCTTCACTATTGTATTCTTGTTATATATTACATTGTAACTCTAAAAACTGTAATTTAAAGTTCATGGATGACAGAATGTAAAAATTAGAAACTATATCCGCCCTCAAGCTATATCCGCCCTCAAGCCAAAAAACAGAAATGAAGAAGTAAAGAAGTATGGAAGAGAGAAATGAAGAAGTAAAGAAGCACGAAGGTTCTAACTGTTATACTAATAGACGCGCCTCAAAATTCAACGTTTGAGATAGTTGGGATGTTTCATGATATTGCACGATTGGGATAGAGGGGTTTGTTGTGTGTATTGTAATGAAGAACAATCTTCTATTGACTTTTTGCTGTGACATATCATATTGTAATGATGGATAGTATTCTAATGAGTTTTTGATATGTTGTGTTTTTTTTTTGTCATGATGGAAGCCTCTATCACGATAGAGGGTCTTTAGCATGATAGATAGTGCTATCAAGAAGAACTCTATCATGATGGATGAATGGTCTATCATGATGTTTGAGGTTGTATCGTGGCAATGGTATGTTGTGATGGTTAGGCTCACACCACACCACTTGCGATTGAGGCCTTCCATCACAATGGACCACAAAAAATTGAATTTCGGGAAAAAGTTTATTGCACTACAAATGTGCTATTAAGTCCTCTATGGTGGTAAAACTTTTGTATCAAAAAATGTGTTTGTCAGTCTATCACAATAGACCTTTTCTATAGTACCTAGATGCATGCAAAGGCCTATCTCACTTGCAAAGACTATTGGAACTCATGATGACCAAAAATTTGTAAGAAATTACAATAAAATAGCACACATACTCTCTCTCTCTCATTGATGCACACACATGAATGAGGCAAACAAAGGCTGAAGCGAGTTTTGTATATGTACCTAGAGGTGATTTTTTCTTGAAGAAGGAGATGGAAAGAGGAGGTATGGGAGGGTGAATGAGGTGATAGGAGTGTAGATTGGTTGGAAAAAGCCAAAAATCTACTTACCAAGCAACTCGAACATTTGTTCTCTACCTACTCTTACCATCACACATTTGTCCTCGAGGTAAATCTCATTGAAAATAGTGCTTAAATTAAGGAAAAGCTTCATATGAGATGAGGTTTCTTACTTGTATGGCATTCATGTGGCTCATTTTGCATCAAGGATTTCCTACCAATACCAAGTTTGGAAATTTTTAGTTGGAATATTCATGGTCTTCTAGATCGTAGCAACCTGTGAGGATAGATCTTGTGTTTTCGTTGGATTGTATCACTTATATGAAGCGCTTCAAGCTTCGTGCAAAACAGTGTGTCACTCTTTTTCTTCGATTCATGCTAATTCTCCTCGTAGAAAGTAGACAATTGCAATGGTATCCATTTCTTATATTCATCCCAAGAGTGAATGTCAATCGATTACAAGGACTAAGCAAATTTTGGATTCTAATCAATAGCTGAGTGTGAGTATTATAAAGAGGCTTTGTTAGCTCGTTTGAAGACCTTCACTATTGTATTCTTGTTATATGTTACATTGTAACTCTAAAAACTGCGATATAAAGTTCATGGATGATAGAATGTGCGTGTGTCTCTATGTGTGTGAGAGAGAGAGAGAGAAAGAGAGAGAATCAGAAATTAAAAGATGCAAAGCCTTAATTTGAATTTATAAGAACCATTTTAATGCCACAATATTTTTTTTTTTGAGAAAGCAGGAAAATATAAATTAACTTGGAAAGTTACATATGTGCAGGGGGCAGGAGCAACTTAGACCCAGGGAATTACAAAGATGCCATCATGGCAAACTTGAGTTGGAAATCCAACTGGCTTAACATAGCCTTCCATCTTGTGTAATGGTAAACTGCCAACATACAGTGAAGTTCATGAGGGGGTAGAGAGGGCTTGGTAATACACTTGATACATTTAATAGACACTCTTCTCAAAGTGGAATGTGTTGGAGATAGATGTCTGTGAAAGCACGCGAACAACACAAGGAAGAAGAAGAAGCTTGGAGCACAAACACACAATACTGAATGTAATACTAGAGAATGTACAAAGATAAGTAACCCATTAGGGCGATAGGTGTATTTACAAGCCGAGGGAAAAAACCTCCTAAAGAGGGAAAAAAGTGCCCCGGCAGTCCTAGTGTGTTCACACACATCACTACCTAAATATATCAACAAATCCCCCCTAGGAGTGATGTGGTGAACAAGGAGCTAGCACTCATGTATAAAGAAGTGCCAAGCTATGTGGAAATCACTCCAGAAAAGGAAGTAAGCCCAAAGCTTTGCGCAAAGCTTCAAACTTCTCCACAAGCTTAGGTAGTGCAAGACTGGTCAGCGCATGAATTAGTCTTTAAAAATAATCACCGAAAATATGTTGTCCCGTTGGACGACATGAAACCCTGTGACTTCCATGCGCAACCATGTTTAGTGGAGCCTATACACATGTTGGATGGTCTCTCCGATGATGAAGAGGAGACTTTCCTGAGGGCTTACAAAGATTTTATTGCACTTGGCACTGTAGATTCTGTCAACCATTCTTTTCCTTGTTCTTGCTCCTGCCAAGTTGCTGATTCTTTCATTGGTAAAAATCATGAAGATTATATGCATCTCCACTCTAAGTGCCAACCATAGATTTTCTATGAATCTCCTCACTCAAGAGTGCTCCACATACGTCATCATAGACGAGTTTACCACTAGGTGCACTCTTGCTAATAACTGTGCAAAACGTCTCCCATGATGATGGCTGCATGCATAACAACAATACTACTTTCAATTCATTATCGATATCCATTTTCTGAGCCTGTAACTAGGAGAATATTAGCATAAAACTCATTCAAATGAGTAGCAACACTATCTGTGTCCTTCATACGAAGGTCATATAATTTTCTCATCAGATACACTTTATTTGATGCCATCTCTTTTTCATATGTATTGCATAATGTCTTCCAAAGCTCCTCTGCACTTTCACAGTCTAATACTATAAAGTAAGCATTATTTTCCAGGTGCAAGCGAATGGTAGACCTGGCCATTTCATCTAACTCATCCCAGTCATCTTCATCCATGCCAGTAGGCTTCTTTGAAATCCCATTTACTAGCTTCCATTGCCTCCTTTGAACCAGCACATCTTGAATCTGATTCTTCCATATAGCAAAGTTTGTGCCATCAAATTTTCAGATCTCAAAATGATCTTTGCCTTGCAGCTTATAGCTCCTCCTCCAAACACTAGCACTAAACCCTCATCCACCAGATGTGCCTGAGACCTCTGATGCCATGATGGTAGAGAACTGAATAGAATGATAATGGAGCGAGAAGAGTCCGAACACCAACGAATAAGTTTGTCAAGGAGTAAATCGACCAGTGTATAGTTGACAGAACTAGAAATCTGGAAAAAATTCTGCTAGAGTATCCTCTCCAAAATGAGCATATGACTAGTACCAAAATATCAAAAAGCTGCATAGTGACTCCACTACATATAATCAGTTACCTAATAGAAGCTAACTAGGCTTATCGACCACCTATGAATAGCTATCATACATCTCCTATGGCAAGGCTGGGTAAGTCTTCCACCTACATCACTGAAGAGATCCCAAAATCTGGGTGTCTCCTAGTTAAGAAAACCTCACCATGACGCTCTTTTTCAAACATAAAAAGCTTTATGCAAAAAATATAATTGCTATATCAATGACCACATGGACATACATAAGTGGTATTCATAGAACCATACATGGGTGTATATGTGCTCAATATATGTAGTAAAATGACACTAAAAGGCTGAATGCATAGCCCAAAAGCTAGCCAACAACACCTGCAAGTGTTTGTCAACTCTAATGATTTAGGCTTAAAAACCTGCATAAATTTGTAGTAGCTGCTTCCATCAAAACTGAAAACCTCTCGAGAAACCTGTAGTCTTAGGAGTGTGCATGAAAACATAGCCCCAAAGGTTGATCTTTATTGTTGGAGAAGTACAAAGAACACTCTTCTTGATGTTCTTGGACCTGCGTGAAGAGAAATATGTGTGAAAGTACTCCAAAATGGCTCCAAAAGACACCCAAAAGTACTTGAAAAATAGGCTTTGAAAGCAAAGAATGAAGCTTTGAGGGACCAAAACATGTTCAAGGTAATGTCAACCTTAGTCTTTCCCCTTCTTCAAACACGACAACAATGTAGCTTAGTGGCAAGAGATTGCCACAGTTAAGCAAGCTCAGGGGGGAACACTACTGGGATGGGTGACCTCTTGGGAAGTACCGGGAACCTCTATATTCCTTGATCATTGAGGTCCTCCCTCACGTGTAGCCAACGGCACCAACAGTGATTTCGGTGACTCGGATGACAAGGTATGCCTAGGTCACCACCTTAGTCGAAAGCCTTGGCGGGGGGGGGGGGGGGGGTTCGCTTGGCTCGCACAAAAGGAACAAAGCTTTTGCCTCAAAATCCTCTGATACCAGTGAAATGATTCGACGGCGCAGTACCACAGAGTGCTCTCCTTCTCTCAAGCTCCACAACGATATCCTTGGAGTAGAAAACAGAGCTCCTGGGCCGCACACGATGCTCCGCACAAAGACTGCAAATCATGCACAAAACACAATACATAGGGAGCACGAAGATAGACTGCTTACGTCTTACAAATGCGGTCGAACTTAGAGTTTCTGACTAACCAATCCACTATATGTTTTATAAAAGAGAATATACAAGGAAGTGTCCGGTGGCCATTTGGCCTTTCACATGGATACTAATGGTAACAAAAGGAGCCAAGGAGGAGGGGTGCAAAGGCCCCAAAACATGAGAAATGATACCCCAAACACCCCTACTAGGAGCCCCCAAGGTGCCTTTGAGGACCCCCGGAAGACCCCCATCCCACCCCCAAGAACCCAAACATCTTTCATTGAATTAGTTTAGGAAAATTTACGATCGAAGTCTCTAATCAACACCCGTTGGCTTGGTGTTATAAACAAACCTGGTTGAAGGATCTTCAAAACTTCAAAGCCGAAAATGGGCTAAGAGGCTTGAACGCCCCGTAACTATGAGAACATGATAGCAAGTATGAGTGCATAGATTCATAGCTGATAGTCAAGAACGGAATTCATATTGCCAAGCCCAAAACGATGGGCCATCAATTACATAGAATGAAGGGTGGCAAGTACCCAAGAACTAGGGTTGGAGGCAACATCGCGAGATCCTAAAGGGAACTTAAGTGAGCACAGAAAGTTAGATGTTTAACAAGGTCCTCCTGATAGTTGTGCACAATTTGGTGCCTCAAGGCTAACCTCCCAAAGTCTTCGAGCCTCTGCATATAAATATAAGCCACTGTGCAAGACAAAGTGAAAGGAGCCAAGGAGGAGGGGTGCAAAGAACCCAAAACATGAGAAACATTACCCCAAATGCCCTTGTGACAAGCCCCAAAGGTGCCTCCAAGGTGCGTTGGAGGACGCCCAATGCACCCCTAAGAATGAACAAATGTGCCCCCGGAGGTGCCCCAGAGGTCACCCAACATGCCCCCAAGAATGGCTCGATGAGGACCTAGAGTCCTCGCACGGAGGGGCGAAGGGTCACCGGCACCCTTGTTTTCAAAAACCTCAACATTCTCCCCCCTTTCAGAACCTTGATGTCCCAAGAGCTACTAACTAAGGCTAGGGAACATGAAATTCCAAGTGCAGAAAAGAAATTACATCAACTTGATAGATAAAAGGAAAGGGGGTGCCTAAACCTTAGGCATGTGTTGAAATCTAGGAAGATCCTAGTGGCGTAGAATGAGCTTGGGATCGAGAGACAAAAGTTGGTCTTCAGGAATCCAAGTGTAGTCAACCATAAGACGGTCGCACCACTTCACATAAAACTCTATTTGCCATCAGATCTAGTGTTTGAGTATGACTTTAGGTTCCAATGGTTGTCTGTGACACTCAAGCAAAGGAACATGCCGTCCAAAACATTCATCAGAATAGAAATGTTTGAGCAAACTAAAGTGGAAGGCATTATGGATCTTGATCTCGGAAGGCATATATGATCTTGATTGTGGTCTTCAGGCATTACGAACACACACATACACACATACACACATAGAGACATAAACACACACACACACACACATAAACACACACACATACACACATTTACACACACACATACACAAGCATATACACACATATATACATATACACACATATATACACACATAGACACACACATACACACACATAGACACATACACATACACACATAGAGACACACACACACATACACACACGTACAAACATAGACACATACACACATACACACATACACATAGATTTACACACACACATACACATGCATATACACACACATATACACATACACACATATATACATACATAGACACACACATACGCACATAGAGACATAGACATAGACACACACAAACACACATACACATACAACAGTGAATCAAAACAAACGACAACTATGTCATAAAAAACTAACACCCACGTCAAGAATCAAGCGAATTGCATCTTATGTTTGAAAACCTTTTATACCAGTATACACATATTTCAAAAATCAAGTGCAAACATGTTATTTTTTTTAGACATTTTTTGTCATTTCCTCAAAAAAGGGCTCAAAATGTGGCCAAAAGTTTACTCAATTTAATATTGACATGTCCAAAGTCTACATAAAAAATATAAAAGTGATAAAAAATCTTATACAAAAATTAAAAATTGAACATGTTTTCAACGGTGGATATCAGATAGTTATTCAAAATTGCTATAGAACATGGTTTCATTAAGCAAAATATTTAGGAGCATTTATATAAGGACTAAAAATGTTTGTATTTTCAACTCAATTCACACCTTTCTTGATCTATGTCTACACCCCCATCGTCTGATCCACTTGATTTAGTTTGAGACTATTGAGAGCTCTCTTCTTTTTCTTCTACATCCACAAGAGCTCTATCTTCATCCAAGTACATGTCAAATTCTACATAATCATGCACATATCTTTTTGTTTGCCTATGATCAGTTGTACCACATACATCGGGAAGCTTTTGCTTTATCATATTGATGGTTGCTTTCCTCAAGTGCCCTATTTTTGCCAAGGCATAATCATAAACAAGAATATCTACATCATCCATTTTAAGAGTGGATGTGCTTTGAATATTCTTTTTCTTTCTTGAGCCTATTCATTTGGTCTCACATACCATTTCTAAGTTATATTTCCTATGAATGGATTACTACTTTTAGTATAATACCAATGCATTATCAAAACCTGTATTCTTCTTTGATCAATATCTTTAGTGACCTCTAAACTTTCACAACCCAAAATGGTTTGGTAGCCTCATCACCATTCGTAAGGACTGCAATAAGTGTTCCAACATTTATTTCTTTTAAATTTCCTTGCCATCTTGCTTCCACCTGTTTTGTCATCCTTGGGCCTACATAAATATTCCTTTTTGGTGGATTGATAAAACTTTGAGGTGCATATGCATTACATTCTTGAACCACATTCACTAACCTTTGTGTACAAAAATCCCATGTGAATGGAACATCAATTGGCCAATGACCTACAAGCATATTCTTTATAATCTCTTCTTGATGATTGAAAAAGTCATTCCACCAAGGTACATCTTGATCTCTAGCGTATTTTTTTGCACACTCAATATGTCTCTTCTTTTCAATAAGTACATGCATCTACCTTTTACTTTGATCAACCACATTTCCACATCTTTCCATATTGGTTTTATCTTCATATGGTGTTTGTTCTCCACCATACATAGACAAATTAGGAACTTGCAACAAGAATCTACATCCATCTTTAGGCTCCCACTTAGGAGAACATGAATAGTGCTTTGCAAATAAAAGGGTTATGTCATCAATGTAAGACAATAGTGACACAATATAACACAGGAGCAGTAGCAAAGAAGATAACTGATATAGGAGAATCTCAATAATTTTCAACTAACAACAAGTACAAAGATGATGGCATTGTCCACTGTGCGCTCTCAAGAGAGCTTAAATGGTGTTCTAGACAACTCTAGATAGGGAGATACAAGGTAGAGGTATGCTGGCTCAGTTCAATATCTCAGGTAGTCCAAAAGTCATGTATATATATAGGATAATGGATGGCCTTTCATGGAAGCCTATACATGGGCGGTAGAGCATGGACGGTCACCACATGTTTAATTCCCATACACGGCTTAGGCCGGTTGAACCAACCTAACAAATATAAATGATTTCTAACTCCAACAGTGAATATTCCATGGAATATTCCCTTTACCATCGCGTCGTGGGTGCTTCCCCTGGACCCCCACTAGGGGTCCCGTTGGACCCCTAGGACCCCCTAGCCAGGGGGCCCGTTGGCCCCCTTGGACCCCCCAACCGGGGTTGCTCATCGCTGCCTCAGACCCCACAATTGGGGATCCTAGTAACTCGTATTCCTTACAATACCTTACATGGTCCAATATGAGCTTCATCCAACATGCAAGTTGGGATTTGCATCAATTGGATAATGCATGCTTGGCTTCTCCTCATAATGGGGGCGTTGAAAAATGTTCATACAATCATGAGGGGTAGACATTGATCATATACTAACACCCTCGCTAATGTTTACCGAATGATAAATCAAGTAGCTCTTGGTCCTATGCCCATGTGTTGAAGATGCCTGTTGAGTTGCTCTCTTCCAAGTGCTTTAGTGAATATGTCACCACAATTTACCTCCGTTGGGCAATATTCTAGCTCCACAATTTCATCTTCAATTAGCTCACGAATGTAATGGTACTATACTTCTATATGCTTGGTACGAGCATGAAATACTAGGTTCTTTGTAATAGCCATACAAATTTGATTATTACACTTGAGTACACTCTCCATATTTGATAAAAATCCTAGATATGCAAGAATTCTCCTTAACCAGACTGCACAAGAAGCAAAACAAGCTGCTTTGTACACTACTTCAGTGGAGGAAAGTGTGGGCGTTGGTTGCTTCCTACTTATCCCAGAAAATATTGCTGCACCAAGTGAGAAACAATATCCAGAAACTCATTCTCTAGAATCACAATCTCCTACCCAATGTGAATCACAATAACCTTGAAGTGTATCACTTGTGGTATAAAAGATACCAAAATCCAAGGTTCCTACAATGTACCTTAGAATTCGCATTCGATCATTCCACTGAGTCTCCTTAGGTTTGTTGGAAAACCTACTTAACACTCCAACAACATAGAAAATGTCTGGTGTAGTGTTGCATAGAAAAATAAGACTTCTAACAAGCTTTCTATACTTCTTAGCATCTACATCAAGCATGTTAACATCCATAGATAGCTTATGATTTACCTCCATAGTTGTGCTAGTTGGTTTGCAGTCCATCATTCCAAATGCCTTGAGAATTTCTTTGTCATATTTTTGTTGTGAGATGAAAATGCGATCCTTTCTTTACCGTACTTCAATTCCTAGACAAAAATGGGGTAGACCTAATTCTATCATTTCAAACTTAGTTCCCAAGCTGATCCGAGTTTGATTGATGAGTTCCTAATGATCTCTTGTAATGATCAAATGATCTACATATACAATGACAACAACGAGCTTGATATCCCTTTTCGTTACATGCATGTTAGCATCAGTGATGGAGAGTGTTAATCTTCAAAACAAGAAGTTATCCTTGATGTTAGAGCACCTCTATATCAAGAATAACTCACAACTCTACCAATTTTGGAGCACCAATGTCAAAACATCAAGATTTGCACTAACTATGAATAGAGTCACTCTAGAGAAAAATATGTTGCACTTAACTCATTAATTGACTTATCAAATGTGTAATCTTTCTAATCAAACTTTGTACAGATTTTTGGCTAAAAGTTGCACACATTTTCCAAGTTAAAACATCTCAAAAGATTTAGTAGATCTTGAGAAATGATCCAAAAAATCTACTTATGTCTGAAACTGTTGTCCAGTATAGTCGACTTTGACACCTCCAACTTCTAATGCATGGTTCTCCAAAATTACAACCCATTTAATAAAATTCTTTTATCCATAGATGTCTTACCATCCAACGTAGATTTTGAATCCTCATTTGTGTAAAACGTTACACTATGCACTGAGATCTGATCAATTCTTTGACCATCAAGATTGCGCATGTTTCAGAAGACATTGATCACTTCTTCACACACAAATGTTTCTCTGAGCCTCTTTACAGTTAGGCTCTCAAATCTTAACCATAGAAGCATTAACTATGGAATTAGACATCTACATAAGGATTTATGAAATGATCAAACACACAAGGAGAACACAACAAAATATAGGGTGCAACGTTTTCTTCACTCAGAAAACTTTACATCTGAATGATGAGAGAGATCTTCTTCACTTCTTAAGTGTCTAATGACTCTTACACTATACCTGTAAGAGTTATGTCATCAACATATATGCACATGTAAATGAACCCATCATCACTTGCTTTAACAAGCAAGCTACTATCAACTTTAGATACTTGGAAACCAAGTTCCTTCAAGAACTTCACAAGTCTATAATTCCATCCCCTTGGGGCCTGCTTCAAACATACAAAAATCTCTTGAGCTTACATACATATTCTGAATACCTTTTACCTCTCAACCCTTGTGGTTGCTCCATGAAAACAACATTTGAAATATAATCATTAAGAAAAGAATTCTTCACATCTAATTGACATAATTTCCAACCTTTACATGCACCAATGGCTATGAGTATCCTGATGGTTGTCATCTTTGCCACAAGACTATAGGTCTCATCATAATCTACACCATATGTCTGAGCATACCCTTTCACAACAAGTCTAGCTTTATATTTAGACACATTTCCATCTACATACCTCTCTGTCTTGTAGACCCATTTGCATCCAATGATCTTCTGACTATTTGGTTTAGGAACCAAATCCCATGTCTCATTCTCCGTTAGTCCATCATACTCATCTTGCATAGCTTTCTCCCAGTTTTCCTTAACTTTTGCCTCTTCATATGTAGAAGGGTCTTCATCTAATTTCACCATGTAAGCATAATCTTTCGTAGTAAAAAAAGAAGTGTCATAGCTATACCTTGTAGGTTGCCATTTGCATCTTGATGACCTTCTGAGTTCTCCACTTCGAGAAGTTTCTGGTTCGTCACATTCTTGATCAAACCTTGGCACTTCTTCAACTTCAACTTGTACTTCATTGTTCTCTGCTTCATCAAATATCTGAACCTTTGATTTACCTTTATTCTGATTCAAAACTTCTTCATCACCTGAATGATTATCGATTGTTCCTACATACCAAGTACTTTGCTCATCAAATGTAACATCCTTTGATACAAGAAATTGCTTTGTGGATGGACTCCACAACCTATAACCCATCTGCCTATCATCATATCTAATGAACACATACTTTTCAGCTTTCAGTTCTAATTTATGCCTCAATTGAGATGGCACATATGCATAAGCCAAACATCCAAAAACTTTGCAATGATCTAAGGTAGGTCTCTTACCCCATCAAGCTTCATATGGTGTCATATCCCGCAAAGCTTTACAGGTAAACTATTAACCAAGTATGTAGCTGTATTTGTAGCCTCATCCCACAAATAATTGGGACAATTTTTCTCCTTCATCATTGACCTTGCAAACTCAACAAGAGTTCTATTTCTCCTCTCTGCTACACCATTTTGTTGAGGAGAGTACCTGCAAGTAACTTCCCTTTTTATACCTGCATTCCATAAGTAATCACTAAACACATTAGAGAAATACTCTCCCCCTCCATCTAACCTTAATCTCTTCAACTTTTGACCTCTGATTCATTCTGCATAAACATGATCATGTTTAAATGTATTGAATACCACTGATTTGTCTTTGATCACATATATAGTGATCCACATGGTAGCATCATCAACATAAATCACATAATATCTTGAACCATTAATACTGAAATCCTTTGATGGTCCCCACAAATCTGTGTGTACCAATTCAAGCTTCTTTGAATACATAAATCCATGCTTATTGTATGATCTTTTATAAGCCTTACCTAATTGACATGCCTCACATCTGTATGTCATGTGTTGACCTACAACATTAGGCAATCCAAGAACTGAACCATTGTTGACCATATCCTTAATACCTCTTTCACTAAAATGTCAAATTCCTTTTATGCAAAAGATCTAACTCAAAGATCTTATGTCCTCCATAAGTGAGCAAGGCATGAACAACATTGCCTTGAATCTTCAGTGTGAATAACCTTCCTTCTTTCTTCCCTGAAACAATTGGTTTATACCCATTGCTAGGGTCTTCCACAAAAACTCCATCATTAGTGAACCTTACTTCATAACCTTTCTAAATAATTTGTCCTAAACTGATCAGATGTTTTGGAACTATAGGAACATACAAAACCTTACTATGAAGAGTGCTTCCATCCTTGGCCTTCACTAATCCAATTGACTTCACATTGTGCTTTGTATTATCACCTGTTTAAACTACATGATCAGTTACCTTATTCTCCAAATCATTCATCAAGGCTATATTACCACTCAGGTGATTGCTACACCCTGACTTAATGTAGAAGAATATTTGATCTTCACTTTGTCTTTCAGAAGTTGCATTCATAATCAAAGTTGAATCCTCCTTCTGATTTGAAGCATAATTGTAGTAGGTATTGTTGTAGGATTGACTTTGGAATCCTCTACCTGCATTTCTTCCAAAGTAACCTCTACTACCTCTTCCCGTGAAATTACCTCCTTGGTTTCTACCACCTCTTCCTCTTGAGTTAAAGTTCTGACTAAATCCTCCATTATCCCAACTCTCCGATGTAGAATTCTTCTTGGATGCACAAGGACTAGGCACCTCCACACAAAGAAGGGGAAAATCAATAGAAGGTCATCATGTCCATTGGGCAGATGTTAGGCCTATTTCAGCAATTAGGATGCCTAGAAGAAGGAGAAGAAGAAGAAGAGGAAGGAGAAGAGGAAGAAACCACGAGAGCCCTAGCATACATAGCAAAACTCCAGAGATTATATCAAATCATGGAAAGAGTGAGGACACAACAATTACTGTCTTAACAGAATAGTAGAGTGCTAATGGCCTAGCTATTGGAAGAGGTTAGTATTGAATCAGAATACAACGAAACTTTACTATTGATAGCAAAAACCTATGGAGTGGTGGAGGCTGTCCGATCCACATTTTAGAAGCTTCCCATTTGATACGATGGACAAAGATTCCAAACTAGAACAAGGTCAGTCAAAAACATTCTGATTCTTATCAACACTGCAGAGGAAAGTACCACCGCAACAAAACCAATGTTGAAAACACCTTAAGCAACTAGAACTCTTGGCCATGAACTCACAATCACCCATGAAGAACCAATAGAGCCACTACCACCAACAGCCCCACCATCAACTCCTCCAATAGAAGCTGTAGATATCACTTTGACTACTAACCCCATAGAGCAAACCTTCATCTTCTGTAGTTCCACTTCCAGTTCAACCTTGTTTTCCTCCTTTGACAACCCTATATATCATGCAACCACCATTACAACAAAATCCCTCATAGAGGCTACCTTAGGACAACCAGCCTCCACAACCTCTATCATTGGACACCCAGACATCAGCTCCACATTTCTTGGATTTCCTATCACCACACCTCCTTTCATGGCCTTCCTGCCTCGAAGCTCTCACTTCCCACCCCGCATCCCACTAGTCCTTCAATCTACCCATGAATTCCTTTCTAGAATGTTTCAATCCACCACCCAACTCTTCTCATTGATCCCATTCCCAACATCCACACCACACTTATTCACCACAATCACACACACACACCACCTACCATTCCAATGTATATGGTATACACGACTCTCATATCGATGACCAAGAGCATGGAGATTTTGCCACCCACAACACCTCCCCCACCCCCTCACTTCCACCATCCCCCATCCCCCCACCACCAACTTCACGAGCACACACCAATCCCTTAGGCACAACATCCACACTTCATATCCCCCCTCCCATTCCTATGCATCAACCAAAGTATACACTACATCTTCGTCTATAAATAATGCATTTAATACTCTGATTGAGTGTATCTCGTAGCTAAAAACAGAGTACATGCAGCTAGAAGAAAATAACAACATATTACAAGCACACTTGGAAGAGTTTCAACAATGCATCACTACATTGGAGGACGAAAATGAAAGTCTCCAAATGCAGTTCCACACATTATAGGAGGCACATAGCATATTGGAGGCAAAGTTGCAGAACACCAAAAAAGAGTTTGTGCAACTAGTCGAAGGTCACCTACGCGCATAGATGGAATGAAACTCAAAACTCCAGTGCAATATGGTGCTACTAAGAAGACACCTTGCAACGGCTGAAGAGGAAAATCCAGGTCTACAACTCCAAAATCAAGAAAATCTTGCTACATTGGAGGACAAAAATGAAAGTCTCCAAATGTAGTTCCACACATTACAAGAGGCACATAGCATATTGAAGGGAAAGTTGCAGAACACCGACAAAGATGCTGTGCAACTAGTCCAAGGTCACCTATGCACATAGATGGAACGAAACTCAAAACTCCAACATAATATGGCACTACTAAGAAGACACCTTGCAATGGCTCAAGAGGACAATTGACATCTAAAGCTCCTTGAAGACTATGCTACCCTACTCTAGACACTTGAACAATTATTAGAAGAATTGGATCAACTAGAATAGCAACGAGAATCCGATACTACAGTTGCCCCCCAATCACCATATCAACCTCTTCAGCCATTCCTGACTCAGATGCACTCCAGGAACTCAAACAACAAGTCCAAGAATTACAAACAGGAGTCCTATAGTACTAAAGGCCACCATCCCCACTAGAGATCCTAGAAGAAGAGGAAATAGCATCCATTCTAGTAGAACAAACTTTTGAAGATGACTATGAACCACAACCAATTCCTATGGGAGAGTAATTGAAGAAGGCCAAGATACGTTTGAAGCACCATGACCACCATGGATAAAACATGTCAAAGACATGGGACACACACATGAAGATCGAACTATGGTGTAGAATCAGGTAATGAGGATAATAGAAGAAATGGTACTATAGCCCACATTCTTCAAGAACGTGACACCCAAACGATTGATTACGAGCTCTTAACTACAATTTTGGTTGATTATAGCAGAGAAATTTAGAGAGCAATGGGTAAAACACCAACATTTGCTACACATTTCTAGCATGAGGACTTACTACCAGTAGCACGTAAAGGAAATATTTTTCAACCAAACTGGCGGAAGACTCCTTTGGAAACCTACCTAGAGATGTTACACACTTGGAACAATGCACCATTAAACCTCTTGTACAACCCATACCTATTCCAAGGTGTAGATCATGGAAGGCATTCAATATAAAGGTATAAAATAATGCTCAATGTAAGGAGTTGCTCAACTATCCATACATTGTACCACTGCAGAGACCAACCTCTATTCCCTTGTTTTAAGCCAATGCCAGATGTCGTAGCACAAATGATGCTCAGAATTTTGGGTATGATGCAGATCGTGCTCAAAACTTTTAGAAATACAAAAGCACCATAGGTACATCTACCAGGTTTTACCAAAGGCAATTATGATTTGGTGTACGACATGAGCATCACCTCAAGTGTTAGAGTAGCCTATGCTTGGCACGCATGAATCAAATACCTTCCAGCCTGCCACAAATAGACATTCGAAGATATGTTCACCACAGGCTTCTAGAAGTACCACTTGGAAATGTTCACACCAAATCCAACACACCTACTTCATTTATTCACATGCAAGCAAGCCATGTACTCAGGGTTCTACACAACACCACAACTGCATATCCCAGGTGCCATCCATTGGGATGCATTGCAAGCTGATTTTGAAAGAGGATTAACGCTCCACTAACACGAATTGGCCATGAACATTGCCCAATACTATATTGACCATCCTCTAGAATAGAGGCTATCAAGGGTGATAGATGCTAGAGAGGCGGGAGTGTTGGCACACAAGCTATAAGAAGAGCATGCAAGCACCAAAGAGCAGTAAAGCACAATCCAAAAATGAGGCCTAATCAATTTTTTCTAAACTTACTTCCAATTAAGAGTGATTTTCATCACTACACAAACATTGTAAATCCCATTTTTGGTAGAATAGACTTCGTTTTGTCCAAGCCGAGGAGTTCTCGAGCTTGAGGAGTGAAGTACTTGTGTAAAAATTTTCATAAAATTTAGGCTCCTTTTGGGCCCTCAAATAAGCCTGGAACCTAATTTTTAACTAGGTTGAACACTAGGTCCGGACAGGGCCAAAAGCTAGTCAAAAACCATAAAATGAGCTAGAGAGCCCATTTAAGAGGTTAGCTTGTTAAATTTTTGAGCTATTGTGAGAGACCTTTTGAGTAATACAAAGAACTCCATTGTTCCTCTCTTTGGTCTTGCCTTGTGTGCACATGTGTGTGTATGTGTATGCATGCTTGTGTGCTTCTCACTCACCCACTTCTGCCTTCACTTGCTCATAGTCTTCATACTAGTCCTCACGTCTTCACGGATTCACAATTATGAGGTGGATCTCCTCATGATGGTACTTGCCATTGTGCTAGAGTGACAACTTACAGCCTTCAAGGCCAAAATACTACAATAATGTGTCAATATATTTTGTTCGACACAAAGTCATTCCACCATCAACTTGCATAAAATGAATGCTCGAATAGTGATGCAAATGCCCCAAATCAAACACCTCAAATGAGGCATGCAAATCAGCCTTAAAATCAGCAGTATGCATGTCATGAGGACCAGTGAGCAGCATGTCATCAACATACACAACAATGATCAAAAGTACATCATTAGCACTCTTAACATATAAGGTGCTTTCAATTGGATTGTTCTCAAAACCATGTGCAATGAGATAGGCATGTAGCTTTTCATACGAAGCATGTGGTGCTTGCTCCAAACCATATAATGCCTTGTCTAACTTCTACACTTGGTTTTCATGCCCTTTCTACACAAAGCCACGAGGCTGAAAAACATATACTTCTTTATGCAAGTCACCATTTAGAAAAGTTGTTTTAATGTGCAATTGATGTACATGCCAACCACGATGAGCTGCAAGTGTAGAGATGCTATGAATAGTAGTCATTTGGCATTTAGGAGAAAAGGTCTCATCAGAATCAATGCCTCTTTCTTGCACATAACCCTTTGCGACCAACCTAGCCTTATAACTATCAACTATAGCATCAGGCTTATGCTTCAGCTTGTATACCCACTTATTGCCAATGGCCTTCTTGCTAGGAGGCAAGTCACATAAAGTCCAAGTACCATTCTTCATTATAGCATCATATTCACATTGCATAACAACCATCCAATTTTTTGAATTTTGTGCTTCATGAAATGAAATAGGCTCATTCTCATCACAGAGAATAGATGCAGCCATAGCATAGCAATCTGATGCAAAAGAGGCACTATGAGAGGTTGAGTGAGTACGATATGATAGAGGTGCATCTAATTTGTTGTCACGCAAAGTCTACTCCAACCATTTTGGCACAATTTTTGCCTGCTCAATATCAGCTCTCTCATCAACAAGTGCATCATTTAAATCTCCATAAGAAATGGAACGATCTGCATCATCACATGGAACTTGCAAAGGTTGAGAATTTGCCTCATTAGGACCATCACTAGACTGTCCACCTGTAGAAAGAGGTAGCAAGGTATCATACATGTCTGTGGACCTAGCACATATCTCTTTTGTACATGAAAGTAAGATCTGAATAGCATCTTCAACAAAAACAATATCACAGCTAACCAAAGTGCATTTTGCCTGTGGATGATATAGATGATAGCCTTTGCTTTCAGAATTGTATCCAATAAAAATACATTTCACTACTTTATCGTCCAATTTTCTACAATGTTTTTCTGGCACTAATGCATATGCCAGACAACCAAAAACATGTAGATGAGAAATAGATGGCTTATCACCATGCCAAGCCTCCTATGGAGTGATAGGCTATAGCACTTTAGTGGCTAGATACCTGTTAAGTACATATGCTACACACATACCAACCTCAAGCTAGAAACTATGTGGTAAAGCGTGACTCTTGACCATACACCTCACCATCTCCATGCGTGACCTACTCTTATGTTTAGAAACTCCATTCTGGTGAGGTGTATATAGTACTATACATTGATGTTTTATCCCACATTCAATGACAAATGCATTAAAGTCACAAGACATATATTCCCCTCCTCGATCAGCAGGGAGGGTGCCCATTTTACATGTTGACAGGTTTTCAGACAAAACCAAAAACTCTTTGAAGCACCTGAACACTTCAGACTTTGCTTTCAATGGATATACCCACGCATGCCTAGAAAAATCATCAATGAAAGTCATGAAGTAAAGATAGTTTCCAAACGAGGGTGTCTACATAGGACCATAGACATCACTATGAACAAGTTGCAATTTTTGTGTAGCTTGAATATAATCATCTTTTGGGAGTTAGGAACCTTGCAATTTGCCCAAAATATAGCTTTCACATACATGTTTACGCAGTGCCTCAAGTTTGGGCAAAGAGGACACCATTTTAGATTTTTGCACACATAGAAAACTAGCAAAATTCAAATGGCCAAAGTGTACATGCCAAAGCTTTGCATCTAACATAGCGTAAGAGTCATGTACTATACATGATGGATCATTCACAGATCTTTTATAGTCTATGAGCATATAGAGCCCACAAAATAAAATGCCAGAAGCAATAATCACATCCTCATTTGATAGATCATGAGTTGTACACATGTCATCAACAAATTTCACAACCAAGCCTATCTTGGCTAAAGTTGAAACTGATAACAGATTCTTCTTGATCTCTGGCACAAATAAAGCATCTAAAAAAGTGAAAGAACTACCATCAGCAGTAGTCACAATGATCTTACCAACTCCCATGATAGGATAAGAGGAGTTGTTGGTGCATGTGACAGTATTCCCTGTAGGGGTAGGCTCGAGTGAAGAGAAGAAACTATATTGGGAGCTAATATGTTTGGTCAACCCACTATCAAAGTACCAAACATCTAAGTCCACTACAGACATGCACTGCTCATGAGAAGATGGGTCAAAACTAGAAACAGTAGTAAAGGCCCATTCTTCATCCTACACAAGATTAGGAGAGCTTGTTTTTGGTGTAGAGGCCTTTCCAACAACCATTCTGGCCTCTTTGTTCTTTGCCTCTTTTGTAGCCAATTTTGGACAGCTCTTAATGACATGATCATTTGCTTTATTGTAATTGCAAAACAATTTCTGCTTTGCTGATTTCTTCTCATCTTTGTCTTCCTTCTTTCAATGTGCAGAATTAGCAGATTTCTACTTACTAGTAGAAGAGCTCCATTTTCCTTTGCCCTTCTGACTAGCTAGGAAAGCTTGATCTACAACACACATAATAGACCTATTTTGCCTCGATTGATCTTCTTGCAACAAAAGAGAAACTCATGCTTCAAATGTTAAGACATTTGGATTGCCTTTCATCACCAAACGAAGAGTAGAAGAAAAAATCTTATATGAGTCAGAAAGAACATTAAGAAAAGTCTACACAAGTGAACTGTTAGGGAGGACTTCATCAACATAAATCAATTGTTCCTTCAAATCCTTGATCTTTGTTAGAAAACTATCCATAGAATCACCTTCATTCACGTGCTCACTCTCCAACTCTTTTCGGAAGTAAGCAACTCGAGCCTTATTCGTAGCCTGGTACAACGTAGTAAGTGTATCCCAAGCATCCTTAGATATTCTACAAGAGTGAATGTGAGGAATAATGGCATGTTTGATAGAAAAAGCTTTCAATGCATGTGCCTGAGCATCTCTTCCATCCCCATGAATTTTCTCTATAGTAGGTGCAACAAAAACAACAGCACAAACAAAAATCTGAAGAATATCACCATCTTTGATACCATCTACATCAGCTTCAGTACATGTATTTGCACTACCTATGTTGGCAGCTGTAATAGGACATTTTTCAACACCCTCCACAATATTCCATAGTCCTTTTGTGACTAATACATGGTGCATCATATAAATCCACAAAGATAATTGGTACCATACAACTTATCTCAATAGCCAACACACAGAATACATCATTGATTTCAGCCATGGCTCCTCACACAAAGAGTGTACATGTTTGTGTTCCTAGAGAATTTGCACCAACAACTAGAGGTAGCAATGACATAGATTCTCAAAATGCACGACGTGCAGCTGGAGAGAAGAATATTGATCTTTGGGTCAATGGTGCTTTGTACCCCTTGGATCCAATGGCTAATGTTCATCCTAGATTCCATAGTATCTCCACATTTCTACAATTCCTTGGTTGTCGTGAAGATGGACTGCTAGGCTATTGCAAGCGATTGTCTAACCATTCTACATCTATAGCAAATTATTGGATGCAACAATGTCATTACAACCATTTAAAGATACACAGTTTTAGAGAGTGCTATACACACTTTAGAAAGTGCTATCAAATCTTTGGATGAGCACAATAATAGACTCCAACAAGATGTGGAATAAAATGAGAGCACAATTACAAAGTTAAAAGCAAATGTTACACAACTAAAAGAGACTCCACTTGGGATGAGATATAGGAAACGACCATTATCATCCTTTCAAGCTCTTTCAACTGGTGATGGAGCACGGAAGCGATGTGTTTACGCACTTAGGTATGTGTTTCCCTTGCTTATTTATGTTAAAAGACTTTTAGATTGAGTTTATTATTGTGCAGGTCAATTGTTGAAGGTGCGAGTGCTTCCTCAACAATGGAGGATCAATTGAAGTTTCTACATTCTTGTCTTAGCAACAAACATGTGCTTATGATTTTGGATTCACCAATAGGAAATCACATCAAAAACCAAGGGGTTAAAGATTTTGCAGGCAACTTAAAAGATATTATTAGTCCTAGTGAGGTACAAATGGTATGTGATGAAGCAGGTGTTAGTACTAGAGCGTACACTGCATTGTACAATCTTTTGAAGCAGGCTCTAAA
This sequence comes from Ceratopteris richardii, assembly GCA_020310875.1. NCBI lineage: Eukaryota > Viridiplantae > Streptophyta > Polypodiopsida > Polypodiales > Pteridaceae > Ceratopteris > Ceratopteris richardii. The sequence continues at coordinate 122,238,937 of CM035410.1, read as the reverse complement.
AACAAAGGTATTTTCTAGAGCATTTTTCCATGCCCTTACAAGGTATCTCTAAAGAAGAAGATGACCAATGAGGATGTAGCCAATACTCTCAGCAATTACCTGCATATAGAAGATGTTATGCCTACATCCATTTATCATTTATCTACATCAAAGAAAGAGTTGAAAAACACATCTAGAAAGGGATTCATCTACACAAAGTATAACAACATATTTGTCAATTTGGAGAGGCTTCAAAAGGAAATGGTTAAATTTTACAAATCCACAATTCAAGGTATATCCATTGTTTTGATAATGACATTCATAGCATTTTTAATAATCTAATGTTTGTTATTTGATGTAGATTGTGGTTCCAAACTCAAGTTTGTATTGAAGCTAGATGAATGTCAAATCATAAAGGGACGCCGTATGGAGAGACTTAGTGTGACACTCATGAACGAAGCTATGTCCCATGCTATTATTGATGATAGTGAAGAATCTACCCATCACTTTACATATAGTGTCCAATCCGAGAAAGATATATGGTGGTTAGGTGCTATTGAAGTACCTAAAGAATCCAATGATGTTCTTACATGGATTTTCAGTAGGACCCCATGGATCAGAGAGGTGATAACTTCTCAAATTCATGGTGCCAAAATCACTGTAGAAAGCCTTGTTGATTTTGAAGTAGAGTGGCACTTAGGCGGAGACTTAAAGACTATCAAATGCATGTTAGGGTGCAAATAAGGTGCATATACTCTCTATCCTTGTCCATATTGCACACGAGGTTATAAACGAACAAAGAGAAAACAAAACAACATAGATGATTTAGTTGATGACACAGATGCAACTCCATCTGCTGAATGGGATATACCTTTAATGAGGTTTCCCATGTTAGGTACACCTAATCGTGACATGTCAGATAAGGATTGGAATCCCATTATTCCATTCCCTTTAGTCAATGTCCACTTTTGCACCTTGCATGCCTTCATGAGAATTTTCGATAGACTATTAAAGCTCCATATAGACGCATTTGCCATGAGGCCAATTGATAAATCTATTCAAGCTATAAAGAAATTGGAGGAACTTCTTAATTCAATTGGTTGTCATGGTGGAAATGTAACCCTAACTATGAAGAAAGTTCGAGAATCTCAAGATAGCTTGCAACAAGTGTCAATGACAGGGAATAAAGCAAGACATTTTTTTAGAAGAGGTACTAGCACTCAAAACAATGAACAATATGAGCTGTGGAAAGACCTATGCATGATCACAATAGACAATGACTCTCAAGTTGATCTTTGTAATAAGAGAAAGAAAGTTTGGTCGAGCTTTGATAAGTTGGTAGGCTTTATGGTTTTGACTAGGTCTAGTGCTATTCAACATCAAATGTTTCAAGAAACAATAGTGGAGTTCACCAAGTGTTTCATTCAATCTTGGGGAGAGAGCAATATAACACATTACATTGTAAGTGTAATCTTCTTCTACAAGTGTTCATTGCACTTACCTTTTTCCAATGTACTTAACAATTTCTATCATATTTTGTTTGCAGATGGAGCTTTTTTCATGCATCAATATGGGTCATTAGAGATTTTTAGAGTCCATTTCAGATGATGAGCCACCAACAAGGACACCCATCAAGGCAAGACCCAAATAGAATTTGATTAGAAGGAGTGTACCAGAGAGCGAAGAGGAGTCATCCCCGAACGACGAAAGCAGCAATCAACCACCATGGAATGATATGCAAATTCAAACGAGCCATAGGGTGACACATGGATGTAAGACACTTCCACAAGGACAAGGGCAAATACCATAGAGGAGGAAAGAGAGCAAAGTCAACAACCACATCGACAACAAAATGTGCAAGATGAACCTGGGCCCTCACATCGTGTACATCGGAGAAAACAAAACTATCAACCACGACGTCGACCTCAACGCTAGCCAAACATACCTCCCAACACAAGATACGACACTACCAAAATTCCGTTGAACTATTCATATCACGAAGAGATTCTGCAAGGCTAGTGAAAGAAGAACTACAGAGCTACCAAGCAGGTCTAGGAATACAAGGGATAGCATTTGAGGCACTTCAAGAGGCAGTTGAGGCCTACCTCATCTCCATGCTTGAGGACTCTAACCTCTATTCTATCCATGCAAAGAGAGTAACCATACAACCGAAGGACATTCAGCTAGCAAGAGGAGTTAGAGGAAATAACCCATGATGTGTATATAATACCCTATGATAGGCTTACTTTGCGATGTAATACAATGGATAATAGAAAATTTTGTTTTAACCTATAATCTTTGTCTTTTTTTTCTCTCTCTCTCACTCTCTCTTTCAGTCAGTTACATATGGATTCAGTTAAACATGCATGCACTTGCCTATTGTTTTGTGACTAGATATGTTCCTTTTCTACCTATTGATGTCCCACATGTCATTTTCGTGCCAAAAAACCCCCAGCCACAGGAATGCGGGATTTAGCCGTGCAAAATTTTTGTAGGGCTAAATCCTGCATTTATGTGGCTGGGGGGTTTTTTGCATATTTTGGGCTTGTGTAAGCATAAAAATTATGGTAGAGATGTAATGGTGTAGCAATTCAGAGGTTATACCCTACAGGTAATCATTGTATGCATAAAAGGTATGGATGAGATCTTTGGTCTAGTTAATGCTGAGGTTATACCCTACTGGTAGTCTTTGGTCTTGATTCTACCAAAACCAAGTGATACTGAAGAATTACATACTTTCCTATTCTTTGTAGCCCCTAAAAACACCAGATAAGGCCAAAAAAGCCCCAACCACAGAAACGTAGGAAACAGCCCTACAAAATTTTTGCAGGGTTGTTTCCCGTGTTTCTGTGGCTAGGCTTTTTTGGCCTTTTTTATGCATATAAGTATACAAAAGACGAAAGGGACAATACAAAGACTTCAAATTAGATACGATTTGTGGAGAGAAGATAAGTTCAATTTATTAGCACATTCATATATAGGACTAGACAAATGATGAAAAAAAAAGTTTGTATTATCAAAAGATTTACATCATTTCTCAGCTGCCTTCAATTTCTCTACAACTTTCTTTCTCCTTTGGAGAGATTGAGGCAGCTGGTAAGTCAATACAGATCTTGATATTACATGGGGGTCTTGCATTCCAAGACCCATGGCGATACCTATTTGCCCTAATACTTTTCCTCTAAAATTAAGTCCTAATGTAGTTCCAACTAAGGATTTCCTAACCAAAATGACACAATTAGTGGGTAATTGTACATAAACACAAAAGTTTTCTAACCTTCAAGCATCAAGTCATGAAGTGCCCATCCGGACTGTAGTCTTTGTGTATGATAACAAAATCATCATTTGGCAACTTTCCGATGTAGTTTGCCAGGGATGAACCACTACCACGAGAAGCTCGATCCCCACCAGATCTTGCTGCGAACTTGTCGAGCTCAATTGCTTCTTGTTAAGAAAAAATGAGAATTCAAGCTCTTACAATGTTAACTTAAATTATCCATTTGTTTAGTTCAATTACCACTTACATCATGAATCTTGTCTTCCTCCCCTCTTCCAGGGGCATCAAGATGAATGCTAGAGTGGGCCATGCCACTTTGCTCTGCTATGAGGGATGTAGGAAGTTTTTGCTTCATTATCCTCTCCCGTGCTACACTGAATTCCTCCGTAGTAGTAGAATTGTTGTCATCTTTTAAAATATGAGCACACACCATTGCTATGGTGTCTGCCACAGGATCCCCAAGTGGGATTGACTTCTTTTCAATTATGTCATATGTGTTATCAAGTGGAACATCTGACATTGTGGAGAAAATACTCAAGCATTCATCTAGACGTAGACGGAATGCCTTCTCAATGTCATGAAGTAAAATAAATTCCTCTCCATCCACAACGATGCTGGAGAGATATTCAAGTTCCACCTCTGGTAATGTGGGCTCAGAGGGGTTGAGATTTGAAGGGGGGGCCTCCTCCATGCTTAATTGCACATGTAGTTTATCCTCAACACCACCAGGAAATTCTTGGTGGATTGTAATGCTTTCTTTGGCAAAATTTATGGCCTCTGGTTGAGGCTCATTCTTCTCCTCAACAAAACCCCTAGTGAAAAGGTTGGGGAGCTCAACAAGTGTAGGTTCCGGCTCCTCATTAATGATAAAATATGTTGTTGCAATGTAGGAAAGGTACTTTGTACCCATCCTCTTCTTTTTGTTAAGTTTTTTTACTAATGGCACAGAGTCATGTAGTAAGTGCCCTCCGATTTCAGCAATTGCCATGGAGCACTTAAGGCACTTCATGAAGGCTTCATCGCCTCTGTGTATGTAGAGTAGAAGGTCACATGGGACCCATTTACCCTCATACGGTGGTATTTCTATAGAGAAACGCAAGATGTAGTACTCAAGGAACTCTATGATTTCCTTGAGCACATCAGAGTTCAGTTGAATTGTTTTGTCTAGATCAGGGACTCTAGACAATAGGTCATAAAAGTGGTTTTGACCTTTGAACTCACATGATTCCAAGAACTCATTGAAGAGATCACATGGATGTTTGGGTTGTAGGGTACTGGAGGATGCGACAGCCATTGCACGTGATGCTAGCTTGTGTGCGTGCTCTGCAAGTGATTCTAGCTCTTCTTGGTTGCAAAAGTGAGAAATCAGAGAATAAGTGTTTCTTTTATAGTAGTTTCAAAATTTTAAAGTGAGTGGGATCCATTTTAAAACTAAAACTGATATCTTCAAAGAAAACAATCATGCATAGAACTCTCAAAAAAAAACTTTGGCTCATAAAAAAGATTGAATAGAATCATTAACCAGAATAAGATACACCACGTCTACACAATAGAAAAAATAAATTCTCAAAACTTTAAAATTATAATAAATTACTATTGGAAAAATCAAAGATTTGGCAAATTGTACATCATATTGAGATTCAGAAATTTAACATGCTACATGTCTTGCTTGTTAAATACATTGTTGTAGACGAAGGATTATAAATGGAACATAGGTTGTGTGTACACTCTAGCACTCAAATAGTTCTTGAGCTATGACAATGAAAGTTGACTTCCATCCACACTCCATTTAGGAAGGACTTTAATTTTATCCTCCAATCTCTTACCAATCTGAAGACAAATAGAAAACTTTAAATGAACATATTTGAGTATAAGAATTTGTATAAACAAAAGAAAAAATACCATATGCTACTTACCTTATGCCCTTGTATTCTGAACTTTGATTGATCCAGATCCTCAAATCCCATGATTACTAGATTTTCTCTCACGTTTGCAAAATTCCAATGATGATTTAGTGAAATAACTTCCATTTTCGTTGTTGGGTAGATTTATCTTAATTTCAAATGAAATTAAAAAACCCTCAAAACTTTGTAATGGTATCCATTTGCCAAGTTTACACATCCAACGATCATAATAGAATCTGTTATACAATGAAGTACGATGTTTCAAGTATCAAAATCCTATGCCTGTTGCACCAATTTTACAAAGGTATCTATCCCCTTTGGTGCATTTTTCTACAAGTCCCCAATTTTCACCTAGCAAACCCTCTACCTGCTCATACATGATATCTTTTAACATGAACATTGTTGAAGTCTCTAGAATTGTGAATATCTGAAATAAATGTACAAAACAATGAACAGGAACACACTAATGTAATCCTAAAGATACTTGAAACTCTTGTAAATTTCAAAGAGTTGTGTATGCCCATCACCATCTTATGCTTCAAAGATGTTAATGTCCATACATCAGGTTGCGGCCACTCGAGCTTTAAAAGAGAATCTACCTTGATCATCTCTAACCTGCCAAAATCATTTGATGATGAGGGTACAACATATGTATGTGTGTAAAAGAAAACTCTGCCATGTAATAACTGAGCAGGACAGGCTTGTGGAAAGACTATCGACCCAACATCTGAATGCATTTCTTGGAAAGTACCTATAATACTATGAAGTGGTTGTTCTTCCACCAAGGTAGAAGGAAATATGTCTACAACAAAAAACTACACAAGTTAGCTAGGTATATTATGAAATTTGGAAAAAATTCAATGAGTAATACTTACAGTTGATAGGATATCTCATTTCGTTTGAGTTTTCCAATTTCATGGTCGACATTGTGAAAACATGTTGTACAATGGCAATAGTTTCACCATTTTTGAGCTTTTTGAAGCCTAACAACTTCCCTTTCCAATGAAGATCCAAGTTTCCACGATCTCTTACATGCTGAGGACCAACACTAGAGGGTTGCATTTACACCCATGCACCTTTGCACAAATCTTGTCCTAATCAAATTCCTTCTGTAGCCTTGATATTGTGACATTTTATTGTGATAACCTCATCTTTTGGACCTCTATGAGATTTAGGTTTCTCCATTGGAGTTTAGGCTATGGAAGTGACAGTAGGAATTCAAAGAAGATGATGCACAGAGAAAGAAATGGAGATGCAGGAGTTGCAATGGTGTGCTAGGGAGAGAAAGTAGTGAAAAGAGATGACTTTTTGGGACCTTTGCATGAAAATGTGAGGTTTTGGAGGGAGAAAGTTACGTTTTGAGTTATTTTTGAAAAAGTCACTTTTTTCACATCAGTTCATGCACGGATTTCGATTTAGAACTCAAAAATAGCACTTTTGAAGTGGTTGGGGGACCGTTAAATGGTGTTATGATGAGTTTTATAAGTTTTTGAAAATTTTAAATTTATGGGCCCAGTTAAGTTAAGAGATTCCTTTCTCTCTCTAGAGGAAAAACCTGAACATAGGGGAATCCTATCCCCTCATCCCCCTTCAACGTAGTGATTTATAGGCTATACACTCTGTCCACCACCCTCCTCTCATTGGTCCATCACTAATCACTCCTTTATCCAAAAGGCCCATGCAAGGTTCATTTTTTTCCCTAATTCTTTGGTTTTGAGTTTTGGTCCTTCAAATCGTTCCTTGATGTATGACGTCTTTTAATCCAAGAAGATTCTGCCATAATGAATAACAAATATTCCTGAATATATGCATAAGATCAAGAAGATGACAAACTTTTAACTCTTTCCAATACTCCAAAGAATACCATATTGATATATTCTCTACGAGTGCCAATTTTCCTTTACCTCTCTTCACATTCTCATTATCTTCATCATCACTAAAGATTTCTGATTCTGGATCTATCAAAGACCCATATGTCCATTTTCGATACCAATCCATAGGTGTCTTTCATTTTGGACACTGACATGTTCCAAGCTTTCCATTAAAATGTGTCGCTTCTCTTTTACATCTTAATGAATGATCATCAAGAAAGAATCGGTGATGTTGAAGATAAACATTGTTGTTGAGATTCTTACTACAAATTGATCTCAACAAATCACCACAATATGGACAAGCCTTATAACCCTTAGTAGATATTCATGCATCATGAAAAGGATAAAAATATAAATAGATTAATTGACATATATTTGTATGGATATTAAATAAAAAAATTACATCAATACCAGAACAAACACCATATCCTAGAAACTCATGAATAGTTCAAGACACAATACCACGAACCATAATATATCTTTCATTCATGATTTTCGATACATCAATGACATTAATATCTCTCCATAACTCTTAGAGATCATCAATGAGTGGAGCAAGATATATATTCATACCTTTAACTTGTCCTTTTCTTGGGATTAAAAGTGAAAACATCAAATGTTCCTTTTTAATGATAAGATATGGTGGAAGATTATAGTTTATGACTACCAGTGGCCATGTTGACCATTTACTATATTTCAAAGAGAATGCATTAACCCCATCTAATGCAAGTCCTAACTTTAGATTCTATGGTTTTTGTGCAAAATGAGGCCATGTAGAATCAATATGCTGAAAAGCTACACTATTTGTTGGAGTTCGAATTATTCCATCTGTACTTTTATGATCATGTCCCCATGTCAAAAGCTTTGATAATTTGGGGCTTCGAAATATATGTCTAATCTATAGAGCCAATGGAAAATGCCTCAATAAATTTTTTGTGACTTTACCTTCTTCATCTTTATATCGAGGAGATTGAAAGTTTGGATGTCAAAGATTCTGCATACTCATGTCCATATAAAATCCAATCGTTAGGACATGCATGTATACATTGGTAATCTATACCAAGATTGTTGACTATCTTCTTCATTTCATCATGTGAGGTAGGAAGAATACCCTAACTTGGTGAAAAATTTTCAGATAATAACCTGTAAGTTCATGACAAAAAGTATGTATACATATGCATATATGTATACATATATGTATGTATGTGTATGTGTGTATATATGTGTGTGTATGTGTGTATGTGTATGTATGTATCAATGTGTATGTATGTATGTATGTGTATGTATGCATGTGTAGGTGTGTATATTTGATTTCATTTTTAATTTTCTTTTTTTTATTGTGGTATGTAAACTTTCATATAGATATCTAGACCACTAATTGTTTGGTTGTTTCCCATTTTATAGTCAATCAATTACCTGACTTGCTAACTAAAACTTACATATTTGTTTACAAATATAAAGTATCAGTTAGCTATGGAGGTATTAGATAGTTTGGAAAATAGGAGGAGCAAATTTATTTAGAAGATTTTGAAAGATGGAAAAAGAGTTTTAAAGGATGGGTAGACTAAAAGCGTCCATTCAATGCAAGTTCTTGTTCTTACCTTAGCTAAGGAAAGAGCAAGAACATGCATTGAATGGACACTTTCTTTCCACCCATCCTTTAAATCTATTCTTCCATCCTTCAAAATCTTCCAGATAAATTTGCTTCTCCCATTTTCCAAATGACCTAATACCTCCATAGCTAAGGATACTTAATATTTGTATGCAAAGATCATAAAAGAGTTAGCAGTGTAGGTAATAGATCGACTAGAATAGGAGAAGTAGATGTGTGAAGAAGGTTCTAAAGGCTGGGCAGACAATTCCAAAGGCTCGATGGACAGAATATCTTCATTCGATACAGGTCTATATAATTGAACTTGCTTTCATAACATGTGTATCTGTGTATGTGTGTGTATGTTTATATGTGTGTATGCGTTAATGTATATATATGTGTATGTGTATGTATGTATTTATATGTATATAGGTATACATGTATACATATAAATAGAGAGAAAATTAAAATGTATACCTTAATAGTGCTAAAATAGATACATTACTCCATCCAAAACGATTTTGAAGATTGAGAATAACTAATCTTGCACTTATTCATGTCAAATTACTTCCTTCATATACATTTTTTAGACATTCCTCTCGAAGATATATCTCATTTTTTGAAATGTCAATGATCTCATCATTTTGATATCAATTCTCACTAAAATCTACCATGGCATCATCTTCATCATTGTCACACAAATCTTGTACTTTATCTTCTTTTGAGTATAGTTGTTTCAACCTTGCATATTCCACAGGATCACTTTTGCATAGCCTCCTCATAGAATCTTCTGATAAATGAGGTCTTATTGGCAACTATGAATGGTGTGGTGCAATATCATCAACATCATACGTTGGAATCTATACACATGAATAAAAATCATTACTATTCCATAAATGAATGAAAAGTTCATTTTTAAACATAGAATTAAATATGAAAGTTATTTTGAAAAGATATTGAAATTCGAGTTTTTCAATGCAACACAAGATAGGTCGATAGAAAGTTTTCATTCTCTCTCTGGCTAAAAGGTGCTCTTCGAGCTCTAAACCATCCATAATTCACTAATAATTCATCACCACCATGTAATGAAGTAATAGCATTGACAATTATGTATCTTGCTACATCTCTACTCATGTGTGGTGATGCATGACTATTTTCATGCTCCTCAAATGTGCAATTAGTCCTTTAACTATTATGTAATCTTCAACTACTATTTATTAAATCTATTATATTTCCATGCATGTAAGGTCGTCTTCCATTAATATATAATCTTTCATTTTCTACATGTGAAATCCCTCTACTATTAAGGGTGCTGCATTCAAGCATATTCCATAAGTATTCATGCTTTGAACATAATGTACAAGTCAATGCCAATCTCCCCATCCATATATAGGACCACAAAATGACATAAGAATGACTTCAGAGTCCAGAGGCACATACAAATCCTCTACAATAGAGAGAACATGAATTAAGAGTTTGATATACTTACAATATATAATCCTTGCACAATTAGGAGATGGTGGTGGAGTTCCATCTGATTGATCGGAATCTACAAATAAGGGTATTAGATATTAATAATTCGATTATTTACATACAAACATTCACATATACACATTTACACATACACACATATTCACATATACAAAAATACACATTCTTGTGGGATAAATGCATGTATTTTGTATGATGTTTGTATACGCATGCATGTGTATGTGTGTATGTATATAGGTGGATATGTATATGTGTGTCTATGTATGTATTTATATGTGTATATGTATGCATGTATGTATGTGTATATGTTTACATGTATATATGTGTGTGGGTATGTGTATGTGTATGTGTGTATGAATGTATGTAAGTATAAGTGAATGTTTGTATGTATATATGTTTATGTGTGCATGTATTTTGTATGTATGTATGCATGTATGTGTGTGTGTGGATATGTGTATGTATGTATGTATGTATAAGTGTATGTATGTATGTATGTCTGCTTATGTGTGCATATATATATATATATATATATATATATATATATATATATATATATATATATATATATATATATATATATATATATATATATATATATATATATATATATATATATATATTAAATATAAATATATATAGTAAATATACAATATATATAAACATAAATATAAATAAATATACAATAAATATAAATATAACTATAAGTATATATACAATAAATATACATACATATATATATATATATATATATATATATATATATATATATATATATATATATATATATATATATATATATATATATATATATATATATATATATATATATATATATATATGAGTATGTGTATGTGTGCATGTATTTAGTATGTATGTATGTATGTATGTATGTATGTATATGTGTATCTGCATGCTATATGTGTGTATGTATTCTAATTTGTTTTTCCTATTTGAGATTAAAATAGCAGGAGATATTGTATGGTGGGAAAAAAATAAGAGGAGACCTAACATACCACCTGAGAGGTGGTAGTTTTTTCGTAGACAACTATGTCTTCAAGAGTCATTTCCTCAGTATGAGTTATACAAATTAATAGTTTATATTTATAATTCTCATATCTTTTATTAAATTTTTACATTAAATTAATTTATTTCTTTTCTATTTAAATAAATAAACTGTTGCTAAAAAGAGAATTGAATTGGGCCACACATCTCACTTAGGCCAAATAGGCCATCATGGTTTTGTAGCTACATTCGTAAGTATATGTGTTATTGTAAGTATATTTTTTATTTTAGCTAAAATGCAAGAGAATAATCTTTTTCAATGCATGGAAAGGATTATGGCAAATATCCTACAAAATATGAGATCAAGTATGCTACACATTTTGGACATCAAAATTTGAGTGAGTATATGCGAGATCATGTGGATGCGTTTTTTAGTACTATTAAATTTCATTTAATTATTTTACTTTTATGGATGTTTTGTATATTTTACTTATTTATGTTTGTTAAATGTAATACAAGAGTATAATGGAGAGGGAGATATGGATGAGGTGGAGAGATAGACACATGAGGTACAATCTCGATCATTAGAGAGTGCTCACACCGGTACCCATGATGCCACTACAGATACATTAGATCATGCGGATGATCGTGATGATGATGATGAGGATGATTATGATGATGATAATGATGATTAGGATTCTTGATTATGACATTAGATATGCATTTACATTGATATATATATATATATACATATATATATATATATATATATATATATATATATATATATATATATATATATATATATATATATATATATATATATATATATATATATATATATTGTTCATTTGAGTTATGTTTTGAAGTGTGTCTATGGTATTAAGTGTAGTTATATTATTTTAGTATATTTTTATTATTGTTCTAATGATTTTCTAGTTCTAATGATTTTTATTATTTTTTATATTTAACATCTATTTTATTACTTTAATTATATAATTCATTCATATTTATGTGTGCTTCTATGTGTATTAAATGTATATATGCACATGTATGTATATATCTATATTTGTGTAAGTGTGTCTATATACATGTATATGTATGTATCTACGTATATATACGTGCATGTATGTATGTGCATATATATGTGTGTACATGCATGTATCTTCATGTGCATGTGTAAGTGTATGTGCATATGTATGTGTATGTGTATGTGCATGTGCAGGTGTATGTGTGTATATGTATGTGTGTGCATGTATATATGTAATTGCATGTTTATATGTGTGTATGTGCATGTATTTGTGTGTATATGTATGTATGTGCATGTGTATATGCATGCATGTGCATGTGTATGTGTGTGTATGTGCATATGTGTGTGCACGTATGTGCATGTATATGTGTGTATGTGTGTGTATATGTATCTACGTACATATGTTTATGTGTATATGCATGTATGTGCATGTATGTGCATATGTAAGTGTATATGCGTATGTATGTTTATGTGCATGTGCATGTGTATGTATGTTTATATGCACGTATGTTGATGTGCATGAGTAAGTGTATATGTGTATGTATGTGTATGTGCATGTGCATGTGTATGTATGTGCATGTATATATGTAAGTGTATGTGTATATGTGTGCATGTGCATGTATATGTGTACATGTATGTATGTGCATGTGTATGTGTGTGTGTATGTGTGTGTATATATGTGAATATATATATATTTGTATGTGTGTATATATGTACATATATGCCTTTGTATGTGTATCTGTATAAACAGATACAAGTGTATGTATATGCATGTGGATGCATTTCCATTTGCATCCATGTGTATATGCATGCATGTGAATGTTCATGCATGTGGATGTGCATATATATATGTATTTAAGTATGTGTTAATTTGTGTATGTGTATGTATATATACCATAATGCATGCATGCAAGTCCATTTATGTGTTTGTAGAAATGTTTGTGCATATGCATTTCTATGTGTGCGTATGTGTGTATGTGTGTGTATGTGTAAGTAAATGTGCACATGTATGAGTATGTATGTGCATGTGTATATGTAATGGGTGAACATGCATCTTCATGTATAAGTGTATATGTGCATATCAATAAGTGTGAGTATGCTAATCTATGAAAATAACACAATTTAAATGATATACAAAGAATGGAAATTCTACTTTCAATAGTTAGCCATATTTTTTGCTTGGTTAACTTCTTGAATAACCTTTAATAAAGAGAGAGAGAGAGAGAGAGAGAGAGAGAGATACTTCAAATAGAGAAAGAGGCAGAAAGGAGAGAAACAAAGAGCGAGATACAATAAGATAGAGATTAGACAAAACAATAATTCAGCAAGCGATTGTTTCAGCTCGTAAGGGCAGTGCAATTGTGAATGTTTGAGAGCTCTTCAATCAGATGCATGTAGATGACGATCAAAGAGCCTCCAATGTTTTTAGTTTTTTCTTTAAAAAACCATCATGTAACCAGTGCTAAACCATCATACATCCATCTCGAGATAAGGTCGCATAAGCGACACTAATCATCATGCTTTATGTGATGCAATTTATCGTCACTTATGCGACGCTTTTTTATATCATCTCTTTCGCCATGCTTAATGTAACCATCACAATAAACATAGTTCCACAAATCGATAAGAACATCAAAGCTTTCATCATTTAACCAATGTTGTGTGCTCGATGGTTGTTGTGACACTTTATGCAATTATATAGCGATGAAATTATGTCGCATTAACCGTCGCTATGGGCTTGTATTCCTTGTAGTAGTTCCAATTTTTAAGGAAATCCATTGTATTCATTGAGAATCTTGTACGGCCCATACCAACGATGGGAGAACTTTGGTGTAAGGTTGGCAAGCAAGGTGATATTCTGGGCACTGAGAAGCACCAAATCTCCTTTCATGTAAAATTATGGTTGGCCTTTTGTATTAGCACACTGTGTGTAAACATCTTTATATTGTTGTAGGCTCTTTTTCGCTTCTTGAAGATGAAGGTGCCACAATTCTAAGAACATATCAATGTCTAGGTCTTCAACCTTAGGTTTTCCACTTTCCAAAACTAGGGGATTCATAACTTCTTCACTTGTAGCCAGCTGAGATGGAGTGAAGCTTATGGTGGAACGGACTGAGCTATTATACTGAAATTCTAAGACCTTCAAGTGTTCTACCTAGTCACGTTGATTTGCCTGTACATATGCATGAATATAATCCTCGATTCTGCGGTTGAGTCTCTCTGTCTGCCCATCTGTCTATGGGTGGTATGCAGATGAGAAATGGATTTGTGTACCTAGTAATTTGAACAACTCTTGCCACATTCTACTCATGAAATTGCCCTCTTTGTCTGATAAAGTTTCCAGTAGTAGCCCAAGGTATTTAAAAATGTGTTTGAAGAACAATCGGGCTACTTGTAGAGCTCTCAAGGGTGGCTTGGTAGGAATAAAATGAGCTTGTTTTGAAAAGAATCAACCACCATAAAAATAATAGTGAATCCATGTGAATCTAGCATATTCACTATGAAATCTATGTTGATCACATCCCATGGGTGAGCTAGAAGACGCATATTTACTAAGAAATTGGCAGGGTTAATGCATCTAGCTCTGATGAGTTGGCAAGTTGAATGCATCTAGCTCTGATGAGTTGGCAAGTCGGACATGTCTTTACATACTCCTTAACATCCTCTTGCGTCCTAGGCCACACATAGCATAATGCCAATTGATCATATTACTTCTTTTGCTCCACATGCCCTGCTAATTTACAATCCTGCACTTTGTAAACGATCTTTCATTTGATGTCTTCATTGTTGGGAATAAAAGTGTGGCGGCCATAGTGCCACAATCCATCTTTGAGTTTGAAAAGGCCATAAGCAATCTTACCCTTGTGCCAAGCCGTTACCATTTGAGAGATTCTTGGGTTATTCTTGGTAGCTTCCCATACTTCATCGAGAAATTTAGAATCCACCACACTTGTTGCTAAGAGTTCTAGAATCTGGCTCAAGACATTTGGCATCACATTGTGATTTCCAAGCTTGTGAATAATTTTGATGTCATACTCTAAAGTGAAATCATGCCACCCAGCTTGTTTAGGTGGTAATTACGGTTGTGTCTAAAAGTACCTTCATGTCACATTGTTCATATAGATCTTGGTGTGCTTGTTGAGCACCTAATGTCTCCATTGAGTGAGGCAAAGAACCACAAAAAACATCTCTTGTTCATGTGTCAATCACTTGCATTGTTGTTCTATGAACGTTTTGAGAGATAGGCCACAGGTCTCCTGTCCTTCATAAGTACACCCCCAACTACTAAGCAAGATGCATTAGTGTGTACTTCGAAGGGTTGAATGATATCAGGTAACTTCAACACCAGATTCTCTGTCATCACCACTTTTATATGTTGGAAAGTGGCCTCAGCATCAAAAGTCCATGAAAATCTTTGTTTACTTTTAGCTGGATCAGTAGAGGGCACCATGATCCTCGAAAAAACATGAATAGCCTTTCGACAATATTGCCAAAAGCCCACAAACTCCCACACTTTGGTGGTTGTATGTAGAGTATGCCAATCTTATGCTGCTAGTTATTTTATTGGATTGTCGTTCCACTTGTTGTGTAGATCCACAACACTCACTCTCTTCAATGCTGGGGCTATTCCAAGGGGCTCCACTCTCTCCCCACTGCTCCGAAATCGAAGGTTGGTCACATTGTCACTGTTAGAGGAACTTGGTTTAGCATATCTCTAATAGAATTCTCCCTGCAATCCACTGGCAATGGAGGGGTAGTTTTCGACTCTAGCACCTCAATCAATTTGTGACTCCTTTAATGTTATGCCTTGGGAGGGATGTAGTCAGTTGATGTATTGAGAGTGGATCTTCATCTGATTGGTGGCTCATAACATCGTCCTCCTCTCTCTAGACTACAGAGAAATCCAGATCATTGTCCTCTAGTGCAAGATCCAATGCTAAAATGTCCTCTAGAGTTTCTTTTCCTCCGACTCAACTTGAAAGCAACAAACTTGTGGTGAACAATGAATCACTGGAATTGCTATATTCTGAGCTACTGTGGCTGAAAATGCAGGAAGAACAAATGACAGGGCTGTTTCTCATCAACTATAGGTTTCAGATGGCTGCTCCCTCCCAGTCTATGCACTGCCCCTACACCTTTGACATAGAGAGGTAGCAAGATTGTGGAAAGGAATAGGTAAAGATAGATGCATCCAAAATGATTCACAAAGTCATATTGCAAAGACGCAGAGATTCGACATAAAACAAGGGGTGTTTAGAAACACTCTATGAGTGGAGTTGTAGTGAACATGTGATTATGCACATGATGAAATGAGAAGCACAATATTAACTCTCCAAGTGTTTATAAACACTTCTAAAGTTTGAGATCAAGTAGAGACTCAACAAAATATTATCATGTCAAAGACAACTGTTATAATGAGCACTAATCACCAAACAACGATAAGATCAAGGGTGGGATGGAGATAAAATTGGGACTAAAGCGGGTATGAGTTAATGAAAAATAAGAGGTGGGAGGGTGGGAAAATGAGGCCCCAAAGAGTAAGATTGATGGCAAAAGCCTCTCTCAAGGAGGAGGAAGCAAGACCAACACCACTCAACCACCATCCCCACCAAAATGAGCACCGAACACACCACCAAGACCTCCACCTAGCACCTTGATACCATGTAGAGAGTACACGCACGGAAGCAAAATGAAAAAATAGTGTATTCACAAAAAAAAGAGTGTGTGGTAGTAAAAAATGAGAAGACCATGAAGTGAGTAAACTCATGTGGATTAGAAATGAGCTTGCAAAGAGCATGGAGTAGGCTTCTCAAGCTTCTAACGAAGAACAAATGATGGAAGAGGCCCTCCTTATATAGATTTGGGAGGGGATCTCCAAACTACATCTCATGTGGGATAATTCTCATGAAGGAGAATGAATACAATTGGTGAAATCAAATGGCAAGGTACCCAAATACAAAGGAAATATAATATAAAATGGGAATAAAATAGAAATGGAGTGTCTCCTAGATACAAAATGAAGATGCACTCATGCGGATACAAATAATGATGAAGTAGGAGCAATCATGTCGTCAACAGATACTACATAGATAAACAAGAAACCATGTGTGTTCAGTAGTTGCTAGCATGCCACAAGTTCAGCCGTATCCATGCCTTCTCTCAAATGTTGAATTTTGAAGCGCGTCCCACTCAATGGACATTTAAAAAGTTCATGTACCTCCAAGATTTTGAAGCGCTTCCCATGTCATTCCTTCTTGCTGCTTTATATTCTCTTCTATACTTCTTCTTGCAACAGAGGAATGCGATTCCATGTTAATGTCCATCTTTGCTTAAATCGAATTTCAACATATAGATATGCACCTTTCCATTCTATGACCACCAAGACAAAAATGGAAGGATGATAGTTACATATTTTAGCTATTCGCCTTCTAAAGTAAAGGTCTTGGGTATCCATACTTCCATTCAAGCCCTTGCACAATAATTATTGTGGCATTAAAATGGTTCTTACAAACACACGCGCACACACACACACACGCACACAAATTCTGTCATCTATGAACTTTATATTGCAGTTTTTAGAGTTACATTGTAATATATAACAGGAATACAACAATGAAGGTATTCAAATGATCTAACAAAGCCTCTTTATAGTACCCACACTTAACCTTTAATTAGAATCCAAGATGATTAGTCCTTGTTATTGATTGACATTCACTCTTGTCTATGCATATAAGAAATGGATACCTTTGCAGTTGTCTACTTTCTAGGAGGAGAATTAACATCAATCGAAGAAAAAGAGTGACATACTGTTTTGCATGAAGCTTGAAGAGCATCATATAATCAATACGATCCTGGAAATCGACAAGTTCTATCCTCATAGGTTGCTAAGATGTAGAAGAAACCATGAGTACTCCAACTGAAAATTTCCAAACTTGGTCCTTTTTCTTTTTTTGAGAGTACAATGAATTGGAAAGACACACACCCGACCTCATAATGTAGAGGCACCCATCTCAGGGAGCTTCATGGACATCCATCTTTGGGAATTCATGGATATGTCCAGCCAAGATTTGAACTCAGGAATTCCTCCTAGAGATTCAAAGCATCAACCACTAGGGTATGAGCCAAATGAATGCCATAAAGTAAGAAACCTCATCTCATATTAAGCTTTTCCTTAAGTTAAGCTGTTGAAGAATGGTACGCTTCTTTTACAACGTGTTGCTTCTCTTTCATATATGAATTTCATGGAATATTATTTTGGGTTTCCTAGAAACATAGCTTTTAAAGGACCGCTTTGCTAAATTCTACTCTCCAATCTTCATGGTCTAGCTATTTCATGATTGTTCCAAAGATTTTCTACCCGAGTGTGATGATCTGCATGAGTTACTCGTTCCATCGCAATACTTGTGCATCATACTTGTGGATAATGGTTGGGGGAATTGTGAATAAAGGTTGTTGAAATTTTATTCTTTAATATTATTGTAATTACAATGGAATCGGCTCCATTTGACCACACCTCGAGGTACCTTGAGCTCCTTTGAATTAGGGCCGTAATATCCATATCCTTTTTAATCGAGAGAGTAAGTGTTCTCTAAATGGATTATTTGTGGTTGTGGTTTTTATATACTAGACATAACTTTATTTTGGATAGATCCAACAATTTGCACCCCTATACGTCATTGTATTCTCAAGTTGAAAAAAATATACAATATTATTATTTTTGTTTGGAAAAAATCTAAGAAATTGTACACAAGAGATTTTATGTAATCAAGAGGGAGTACAGAGGCTTTGCAATGATCGCATACATATGAATGAATCGGTGATAGTATCCACAATGCCCCATGAAAGCTTGTACCTCCTTGACATTGTTTGGCCTAGGTAGCTTTGCAATAGCTCTAACTTTCTCTTGGTCTCTGGATATGCCATTCTTTGACATAATATGTCCTAAAATCTTTCCTTGCCTGACCATAAAAGCACACTTTTTCGGGTTTAGGAAAACTTGATATTCTCTACATTTGTCAAAGAAAGCCCTTAGCTCAGGGATATGTGTCTGTCTAATGTTGGCATGACCACAAATATCATCAACATGGACTTCCAAATTTTTCCTCAAGAATTCTTTAAACACATGGCAATTCCGCCTTTGAAAGGTGCCTAGCACATTGGTAAGATCAAATGGCATTACTCGAAAGGCAAATATGCCCCACTCTGTAGCAAAGGATATCTTATGATGATCCTCTAGATCTATGGCCACTTGATTGTAGCTAGAGAAGCCATCAAGGAAGTTGTAGACTCCCTTGCCTACCACTATTTCTAAGAGATGCTCGGTGAGGAAGCGGATAACTATCTCTAATAGTGGCTACATTAACCTTCTTCAACTTAATGCATACACATAATTTTCCATTCTTTTTGGGCTCCACAACAATGGGGGATACCCATTCAGTGTGCTTGATTTCATACATAAATCAAGCTTCAACCAAGTGATCTATCTCTTCCTTGATCTTGGAAGATAGTTATCGTTGTATGTGTATGGCTTCTACTTAGAGGTTTTGGCATCTGAGGTCATAGGAAACATATGTGAGGATATGTCAGGGTCTACACCTTTTAAGTCTTTGTAAAACATGCAAAAACATCTCTATATTCTCTTAGAAAGGCTACCAACTCTTTCTCCTCATCCTCAGTCACGTCATGTCCTATGTAGGTGCATCTTTCTTCTCTTTCTTCTATGATTACAACAGTTTTCTTGGTGGTTTCTTTGTTTTCATAGGCCTCTCTCGTTTATGGATCAGGTTTAGGCATTCTTATCATGACTCTCCTATCTTATGTTTCATACTTCTTAAAGTTTTCAAGGACCTCAAACAAAGATTCTTCCTCCTCTGGTGTGACTTCTCTCTTCTTGCTTTTCTTTCCTTCACTCTTGGCTGTCGCTTGTGTGGTTAACCTCACATCGTTTGTAAGTTCTTTGTGTCTCCAAGGGTGAGCTTCTACTTCATAGAAATATTCCTCATTTGATGCAAAAGGTGGGTCCATTATAATTGACTCTAGATCGGAGTTATTTGCATCCTCGAATGCATCAATGCTAAGTTCACATTCTTCAACAACTGAATCACACAAGATTGGCCCTATTGTGAAGACTAAAATGTCATAGCCATCCTCGTCATAGTGGGGTGTCCATTGTTCTTCATTGATGGCTACATCCATTGTTGCTAAAATCTCTACCCAACCATGAGGTTCAAACTCTTCATCTAGAAATACTATAGGTGCATACGATGGGCTTTGAATTGATATATAAGTTTCATTTGCACCTACCTCTCTAGCTTTTTATCTCTTCTCTTCTTCTATAGCAACCTTACACATCCATAAGTGGGTGCCTTCATGCATCCATGAGGATCGTGATCCTATGGAATGCACTGACTCCGTATCATCTTTAGCTCTATGGATAATATTCCATTGAATAGGGGGTACGTTTCTATGAGAGTAATCCTTGATATTGACTTTGGTTGTAACACCTAAGTGTTGCAAATACAAAGAATTGGTTCCCGAATCTTCTACCACTTGCAACTGCCACATAAATGGTCTTCCCAAGATCATCTCATAGGCCTGATTCTTGCTAAAGTCACATATGGCTAACGTATGCTCGAACTCGACACCACATGTAGTGAGAGTTATTCCTTCTAACATTCCTAAGGGTCTTTCTATGTGACCATCAGCCATCTGCAATCTCATTCTCGTTGGCCTTAGTGCTAGCTTGCCCCAACTCTTCCATAGGGAATTGGTAGCAATTGCAACTCTTGCTGAGTCAAAAATGGCCTTAGTGGTGTAACCTTGATAGGTAATTGGAAGATAGGCGTTTGCTTCTTCTCCTTTGCTCATGTCTCATATCCCGTCCAAGGGTATTTCTGGCACTGTTCTATGAGATCCTACCTGGGAACGAGGTTTTGCTACTTCTAGCACCTGATTGGCTACATGTTTGCATAATTCTGGCTTAATCTTGAGTAGCTCTTCCAAAGTGAGATTGCACTACACTTTAGTGTTCTTTACTACCTCTGTATTCCTAGGTATGATTGACTCTTCATTCCTTACCATGACTATGGGTGCTCTCATACAAGTAGACTTAGCTTCCCATGGGCCTATGAAATGGGGTAGTTCCTATAATTAGACTCAAAGTCTAATCTCTCATGGGATAGGGCACTCTGCTACTATCCATAAATGGAAGGAATATCTCGTGGGAATGGATCCTGTGCGTCATCCACAAGTTCAATGGGAGGAGGAACTTCACTTTCTTTAGCCCATTTCTCTTCTTGAATCTCTCGGAGGAATTCTGGTGAATATCGATTCATAGAAGATGATGTGTCTAGTTCTGTGCAGGTAGGCACATAAGCTACCTAGGCAGGAAGGCTTATCCTTTCACTTTCCTTGTCCTTACCTTGGGAGGCAGGGTCCTTTTATGATTTTGCAATTAGCCTCTCTAATCTATCTAATAGCCCATCAAAATGTAGTTGAGTCCTAGCTGAACTAGAGAAGTTAAAGAGGCGGCTAGCTTAAAACATGAGTCAATTCCACCATCTTAGCACAAATTTTAGTTCATTCAAGCTCTACTTCAGCTCTAGGGTAACACATTTCAAGATCCATTACGTTTGACCCTTCTTGGAGTTTGGCATGATATGTCTTAAGCATCACGTCTAGGTCCTAGAGAGTGGGATCTACTAAAACTGATGCTACTCTAGGGGTAGGTGGGATTGTGTGAGGTGGGTTGGAAGGTGGTGGGTTGGAGGGAGATGAGAATGGTGGGTGTGGAGTAGTGTGAAAGTGAGTTTGAGATGTGATTTAAATTATCTTGGCTTTTGTTTCTCTCAAGGTTTCCTCAAGTTCTCTCATTTTCTTTGCCCATTGCCTTTTCATTCTCTCTCACCTATCCCTCCATGTTCTTGACCTTTTCTTAGCTAGCCTCTCAGTCTCACTAACCTAAGACTTGGTTATGTTTTAATGCATGAGCTCTAGTGACCACTTGCACTGGGGCAGTGGAAGTCACACTTCTCATAGAGTCTACCAACCCAATGGCGTTGATAGGAGTGATTTTTGGGATATTGTTGGGGTTTTTAGGACAATCTCCTATCAGGTGATCCTTCCCACAATCTGCACAAAAACCTTGAATTGTCAGAGATTGGGTTTGTGTAGGTGCAGACATTTGTGTACTCTGGCTCCCAACTAGGTTCACTTGGGTCCTCATAGTAGTATGACTCATTATGCTTAGGTGAGTTCATGTAGTAAGCCTATGGGCTATCAATATGAGTGGAGTCAGTCACTGGCACTAAGGCTCTATTCAGATTATCTTTTGCAACTGCATACTTTCCTAGAATCACATTGGCTGGAGTAGGGGGCTGCTGCGCTATAACTGGTTGAGTTCTTTGCTGCCCTTGATAGGGTGATGGATAGGTTGTTGGGTTCTACCATACTACTGTGAGTACTGATTCTGGTATCTCCCTTGTTGTGGATAATTCTGCCTAACCGCTTGCTTATTTTATGGGTAGTCTTGTGCAATGTGGTTGGTGTATCTCTGCTCTGTGGTGCAGTATTGGCTGCTAGCGTTGACTTGGGGTTGAGCCATAATTGGACACACATTAGCCATATGGTCTCCTCCAAAACTATAGCATCATTTAACTGTGGCAAATTTGGGTATGTGTTTGCTAGAGACTCCTAATTTCTAAGCTACTTTCTCAACAAGTTCCTCAATAGATGTGGATGGATTTAAATTGAGGTTAGTAGATCTATCTGAATCTTTGTGGAGTTTTGAAAGCTCTAATTCCTCCCTTAGATTGTCCTCAATGTCTATGCACATGCACATCCGTCCAAGAATAAAGCCACTTGTTTGGCTAGTGTGGGTAGCTCTCGCACTGGGCATATCTCTAGATATTGCCCAATCCTTCTTCCTGCAAGTCTAATTGTCTCTTGAGGTCTTTGCTTGAAGCTATGTATCACTAAGGAAGTATTGTGCCATATGCCACTCTTAGAAAATTCTATGATGAAAGCTTCTACAAGTTGATCTACATTCTTGAATTGCCTCTTGTGTAGTGGTTGAAACCATGTGAGGGTTGTGTTCTTGAGAGTTAGACCAAATGCATTGTACTACGTGAACATGTCATCCACCTGTTGTGCCCTCAAGACTTGCCTAGATTTGGCCACATGCCATCGTATGGGTCTCTAGTGCCATTGAAGCAATTCTTCATGGACTTAACTAGTTGTGTAGGCCTCAAGGTCCTTGTGCATTATCTAGGCCTTGGCAGAGGGAATTCATCTGCATTCCTTTGATTCCTTGGGTCTCTTTGTCTTTCACTTTCCATTCTATTAGCCTCCGTTCTTGTTCTTTCTCTTCCGAGTGGGTTAGCAAAGATTACCTCCGACCTGTGCCTACTCCTGTCCCTTTGGGCTCCATAAGATTGGGATGTTCTCAATCCTTGGTGACCAAAAGAGACATTAGATCTTGGTTGGGGAAAAACATATTCACCCTTGCAAGTATAGTCATGCCTACCATGCTTTGTGACCACAAAGATCCTCTCTGAAGTATTGTCTAAATAGGTCACTTTGCCTGAGTGTCAAGGATCTTTAAACTCATAGATTGTGAGCATTCCTATTTCATTAGGCGAGTCACGTTTATACCTCCAAAGAGCTTCATGGGTCTCTCGGTTTAAGAGCAGATCTATGCTCTTATTATCTTGGGGAACCCACTCTAGAGTGATGATTCTAATCAAGAATGATTTGCCTCAGGGAGTTCTAAGCTCTCTTCCTAACTTCCCTTGCTCTATGTCACCCATGTCTGTCTCTACAATCGCATTGCTAAATTCATATGTTATATCTGATTGGTTGGTGACTACGTACATTGTTCCTTCCTTATCTAGGTATGTACCATTCTCAAATTTGATGACTAGATGTTCTAGTCCAAACGGTTGATCATAGTTTTTAATCTAGACAATAGATCTTCTCAAAACGTCCTCATAGATGCGAGCACCTAATCGGTTAGTCTTGATGTATTCAAGTTGATTTTTGTATGAGCCTTCAGGTTTCTCTAAATAAGCCACCCCTGAACTTCCTGTGGGTCTCTCCATACCATAAGATATCTATGATTCACTAGTTTCAGAGCTTGGGTAGTGCAAATAATTGCTCAACTGCTCGGCCCAAGACCTAGCAGTGTGATTGACACTAGCCTCTGAACACCTAAGGCTTTTTCTATCTCTCCCTAGATGTCATCCTGATCTAAGGTTCAGATGCCTGATTAAACAAGCCCAATTCTACCCCAAGTACAACCTTGTTGTAGATCACTTTATATCATTCATTTGGTTCTTTTTAGTTGGTTATCGTCTTTATGCTCTTGTCCAATATCACCTCACCAAGAATACTAAGTGAATTGCCGCAATTTAAGTTGATCGTACCAAGTTCAAATATTTCCTTTAAAGTTATCAATCACAAAGAGATTATATCTCTGCTTGAACTTGAGGTTTTAAGTAGTCTTCAACTTGATAGATACCTATCGTCACCTTGACTTATGTCTAGCACGACTCGCACTTAGCCTAAGCTAGGAATTGATGGAGGGAGTTGAGAATGATCCAACCTCACTTGATGATCCCTTGCTCTTGGGTGCTCAAGAACCCCGTTCTCAAGCTTGCAGAATACCCTTGCTTTGGATGCCCTCTAGGGCTCTCAATGGACATGTAACAGACCCACAATTAGCTCAAATTTTAACTTTAATTGACTCAATAGACCATGTCCATGCATGCACTTCACAAACCCAATTTTCTTTGTTTTAATGAAAATTATCTTAGAGATCCCTCAAGTATCTCACCCCTATGCAAGGTCAACTTCAAAATACCCTATCTATAACAAGCTTTCCAACAAGCCCAAAATCACTACAAACGGAGTTTGTATGAAAAAGTTATGACCGTTCAAGTTTTTGGGGTTAAAACAAGGTTAAATTAGGCTAACAAGCAAACATAATCTTTCTCGTTATTCCCTCGAGGCCTGACTAAGCACCAATTTCTTGAAATGTATGCCCAAAATTGCCAAGACTTTAAAACTAGCAAAACCTAAAAATTTGGCCAAAAATGCCTGTCAATCGCGATCGATAGGGCTATCCATCGTGGCCTATCCATTGCAATCGACAGAGTCAATCATGACTAATGGCATCAATCGTGAGGGCTATTAATCATGATCGATGGTGTCAATCGCAATCGACAATTTTTTTGCAATTTCGAGTGTGATTTGAGTCAATCATGGATGTTTCTATCACGATGGACACGTGGACATGTGATTAGTTCTATCAATCGTCAAATTTCAATCGGTCGCAATTGACGATTTCAATCGTGAGTGATAGAGGCTTATGTGGCAATCCGTCGTGCATGTCGATTGTGATCGATGGGTTGGTCATGATTGACTTGGTATGTCGGTCGACAGTATCATTCATGGTTGTCGATCGTGATCAATGGTGTCAATCGTGATTGACAGAGTTGTCGGTCGTGGGTGTTGGTCGCGATTGATAATTTCAATCACCACTGATAAAAAATCACAGAATTTTTTTACTATAATTATTGATTTAGGACATGCTAATCATGCTTTGTGCTGGTGCACTTTGTTTTACCAATAGTCAAACTTTTCTGTCAATCGCAATCCATAGAGCTCAACACCTCGGGACCTGCATAGACAATTTTCTCACCTGCTAGAGCTGCTGTAACTGCTATCGGAGCTGGTACCCGCAAGAACACTTAGTAAAAGAAAATGCTTACCTACTCTTCCAACATCTCTACTCTATGTCAGACCATCACACACATCCTCAAAGCTCGATCCTTGGCAATGGTGCCAACATTTTTGGTATCTCAATGGTCAGTAGCACCTTTTTTAATGTCCATCTGAGAAGACGTGAGGATGGTATGAAGACCTCGAGCAAGTGATGTGCACAAGTGGAGATGGAAAAGCACACAAGCATGCACATACATACACACATGCCTGCACAAATAAGAACAAAGAGTCAGACAATGCAAGCTTTGATTCAAATCGAAACACTATTCCAAGAGCTCTTCTTTAGTTCAACTACAATTTTGTCTCCCCAAAAATGATCTCTGTAGCTCCTTTTATAGTTTTTGACTAGCTAGTGGCCCTGTCTAGACCTAGTGTCCGACCTAGTTAAAAATTAGGATCCTAGGGTAATTTGGAGGCTCAAATGAACTCTAAGAATTATGAAAATTGGAATATAAATACTTATAGTACTCCTCAAGCTTGAACAAAATGGAGTTGAATCTACCAAAAATGGTATTTACAAAGTTCATGTAGTGATGAAAATCACTATTAAAAGTGGATGAGCTAAAAAAAAATGAATGGCCTACTTGCAGGACCTTCTTTGGCTGCTTTGCCTACTAGGCCCTTCTCTTTGCTCTGATTCCTTATGTTGGCTCTGTTGGAGTTTATTGACCTCCAAAATATAGCAAGAAGTAGGTGGAACCCCCTAGGATCAAGTTGACCTTCTCACAACCTTCATCACAGAAAACTAGTCATGCTTGCAGAGCTGACTATTCTCTAATGGATTAGACTTTTCTAAAACTGTTTTAACCACATATACTAGACACCAAGAGCTTTCCAATGAGCCAAATAACACTCAATTTGGATAAATACACAAGGAGATATGACCTCTGCAAGTTTAAATCCAATGATTATGAAACTTTACAGTATAAAAGTAGACAGTAAGATCTTTACAAGGAGCTATTAAACATGTATTTGGGACATATAATGAGGGAGATACAAGCTCTGCAATCGCTGTATAAAAAACTACAGCAATGTAGAGATACACATATGACTCTCTTGGACATCCCACAAGATCACGACTTCTCTCCTCTTTTTATAGCATGAGAAACTAATCTAAAACCTTCCTAATACATCTTAATTAGTGGTACACACTTGGGTGGAATTATTACATGACTCAAGTGCTCAAATAAGCAAAGTATTGATGGACTTTGAGAACTAGCCACATCGACCTTCCACTAGGACACCATTGCAGCTCCCTTGTGACTCACTAATTTGACTCACCATGTTCTAGAGCTCACGTGGTATTTTTTCTATCTTTTATGAATAATATGAACCTTCTTGAAGTATTTTAAGACTTCCCAAAGGTATTTACATAATTTGAAACTTGTACCCTACATAAAACAAATGTTCGCAACATTCTCCCCCTCAAGTTTCAAAGGGTATTTCCTTCATGCCAAGAATATAGTTGAATCTTTGAAGCTTTGGTCCATCCAAGGATTTGGTGAAGATATCTGCAACTTGATCCTTTGTTCCCACAAAAGAAACTTGTACTTCATTGTTTATGGCCTTCTCTTGAACATAATGATAGTGAACCTCTATATGCTTTGTTCTAGCATGAAAGATAGGATTTGAGGTCATATGAATGCTACTCAAGTTATCCCCATATATCAATGGTACATCAACCTGCAGATTCAAGTCATGAAACAACTTTTTAAACCACATAACTTCAGTAGTAGCCAATGCTAAACTTCTATACTCAGCCTCTGTAGAAGATAAAGCAATTGTAGGTTGTTTCTTTGAACTCCATGTTAATGTCTTGTTTCCTGCTATTACCACATATCCACTTGTGGATCTTCTGTCATCTTTGCTTCCAGCCCAATCTACATCACTAAAGTCTTTAAGAGTTAGATCAGCATCATGACTATAAAATAATCCTTCATTCATGGTACCTTTCAAATACCTAAGTTTGGTTGTATGCATATGAGGTACTCTAGGTTCATGCATAAACTGTGACAATACTCCCACTGCATAGCATATATCAGGTCTAGCTTTTGCAACTCTTGATGCCTGTTTAAGACCATACAATGCCTTCTTTAACCTCCATACATGATTATGACATTTTGCATCCACATAACCATCTGGTTGTGACATATACACTTCTTCATTTAACTCACCATTAAGAAAGGCATTCTTTATATCGAGTTGATATATATTCCACCTTTTACTTGTAGCTAAAGCCAACAAAGTTCTCACTGTTGCCATGTTTGCTACTGGACTAAATGTTTCCTCATAGTCCAATCCTTGAGTTTGATTATATCCTTTTGCTACAAGTCTAGCCTTATATCTTGACACACTACCATCACTATTTCTTTTAAACTTAAAAACCCACTTGCAACTAATTACCTTTTGTTTTCGTGTCTTTGGAACTAAATTCCAAGTCTTGTTATCCTGTAGTGCTTCCATTTCTTCTCTCATTGCTTTCTCCCACTTTTCATCTTCTTTTGCCTCATCATAACATGTGGGTTCATTTTCCTGCTCAACTTTTGCCATAAAAGCATAATGAGTATTCATGAAAGATTCATAAGTATACCTTTGAGGTTGCTTACTCACTCTTGAAGTTCTTCTTACCTCCAATGTAGATGCTCTTCCTTTCTTATTAGGAACCTTTGATGATTCTCCATACTCACATACATCACTAATTCCCTCTCCTTCATCATTAACATCAATAAGTTTTAGTTTACCTTTACTTTTAACACTTGGAGGTGACTCTTGCCTTAATCTTCCATTGAAAGGTAGCTCTCTTTCTTCATCCAAACCACTTTTCTCATCACTTAAACTTCTTGTGGGCTGAGGTAAGCACTCATCTCCTTTACCTGTATCTTCTTCATCTTCATTTATGACCTGCAAACTTTTCTTATCTACATACCATGAAAGTGACTCATCAAAATTTACATCTCTTGAAACAACCACCTTATTGGTATGAGGATTATAACATCTATATCCTCTTTGAGTATCTGCATAACCAATAAATATACACTTTTCTGATTTCACATCAAGTTTTGATCTCACTTCACTATGTACATGTACATAACATACACAACCAAATACTTTCAAATGACTTACACTTGGTTTCCTTCCATGCCATACCTCATATGGTGTCAAATGATGAACTCCAGTAGTAGGTACTCTATTCGTAATGTACACACTTGTCCTAACAGCTTCAACCCAAAAAGAATTAGGCAAACACATATCATTTAGCATGCTTCTAGATGCTTCTGCTATGATTCTGTTTCTTCTTTCTACAACTCCATTTTGTTGTGGAGTATACCTGCATGTAACTTCTCTTTTGATACCTTCATCATACAAAAAATCAGTAAAAGCTTGAGAGAAATACTCTCCCCCTCCATCGGATCTTAGCTTCTTAACATATCTTCATGTTTGCTTCTTGACAAATGATTAAAATTTTTGAGACAATCAAAGACTTCACTCTTATGTTTAATGAATTACACAAATGTCATTCTACTATGATCATCAATGAATGATACATAGTACTTATTACCAGCCAAGGATGCCTCTTTAGGAGGACCCAATACGTCCGTGTGTATAAGTTCTAGCAATCCACTGCTTACATAGCTTGAATGCTTGAAAGGCTGTCTACTCTGCTTACCCATCTGACATGCTTCACATAGATGCACCATATGTTGCTTAGTAAGATCAGGTAGTCCTTCAACAATCCTCTTCTTTGATAGCTCCTTTAACCTGTGTACATTCATGTGTCCAATCCTTTTGTGCCATAGATCAAGCTCTGCTACTCAATGCATACCATAAGAGAAATAGTTTGTATGATTTGGGTTTACCTTGAATGTAAACAATCTACCTTGTTTTTGACCTCTAGCAATTAACCTCCTTTGCTTTGGATCCTCAATGAAGCAACCTGCATGATTAAATCTTATTTACAAACCTTTTTCTACCATTTGACCAATTGACATCAAATTCTTAGTGATCGTTGGCACATAAAGTACATCCTTCAAGCAATTTGTCTTGCTCTTATCCTACATAACAACATCTCCAGCTTGCATAATCTTATGTGTTGTATCACCTCTTGTTTCAACATGACCTTTACATGAAGGATTATGCATATTAGAAAACCATGAAGCATCATGTGACATATGATTAGAGCAACCACTATCTACATACCATACATCACTATTGCAATTCATCTTAGCTTCTACATTCATCATAAGAAGAGAATCATAATCATCACTTTTACCTTCAACTGCATAATTTCCTTGTTGTTTACCTCTTCTTGAATAGCCTCCTCTTCGATTACCACCTTGATTATTTTCATTTTGATAACAATCTTTGGCATAGTGTCCATACCTTCCACATATATAGCAGTTGTTGTTATCTTCACTCCTTTGTCTTTGATTGTAGTTGTAGTAGCCTCTCGTACCTCTAGCGCTTGATCTTACTCTTCCTCTTGTGTTGAAGAAGCCACTTGAAGTCCCTTGATCATCACTCCTTCTTCCTCGACCTCTATTTGCACCTCTTCTTCCTCTGTTTCCACCTCTTGATGATCCTACATAAAGAGCTTGTCCTTGAGATCATTTTTTATTTGAAGTAGAGCTAATTAGATTCATCTCCTCCGTGACCATGAGAGCAAAAAGCTGATCAAAGTCTGGTAATTCTCCTCTAACATAAACTGAAGTAATGAATGTTTTCCATCTCTCATCATCCTTGAGTCCGTTGAGAGTATGTGCAACCAAGTCATCGTCCTCCACATGAGCTTGAATTGATCCTAGTTGATCTGCAATTTCTTTAACCTTCAACAAGTAATCATTGACCGATGTCCTTGTATCTTTCTTTATGTTATTCAACTCATTTTTGAGTTGAATCTTCCTTGCTCTTGTACCTGTAGCATACAACCTTTCCAATGCAAGCCAAACATCTCTACGTGTGTCTAGATCTTGTATGTGTCCTACCATTGAATCTTGAATATTTTGTGATAAAATGAATATAACCCTTTTGTCTCTTTCATTCCAAAGTCTAAACTCCCTCAATTTTTATTGATTTAGATCCTCTGGTAATATAGGTTTGATATCCGTTCCATCAATCAAACCATACAAGCCTCTACCTTGCAAGTATGCTGTGATTCTAAATTGCCATGCTTGATAGTTGTTCTTATCAAGCTTCTCTATTTGTGCATGTTGATCACCCATTGTGTAAATACTAAACTTCCTCCTTTAACTCTTCTTTTGGATATATGTGATAAGAAGAAGTATGAGATTTACCTTTGTTATAAAGTTTATGCACCTTTCTTTGCTTGGATGTTGCTTGAGATGCTTCCTTGCTATCTCCTTCTACCTTTGTGTAGTGTCGATGATGAACCTCTTCTCCAATAGCTTTAAATTCTTCATCAAGGTATTATAACCTTCTCCAAGCTTCAATTCCTTGCTCTGATACCAATGTTGGAGTTTATTGACCTCCAAAAAATACCAAGAAGTAGGTGGAACCCCCTAGGAACAAGTTGACCTTCTCACAAACTTCATCACAGAAAACCAGTCATGCTTGCAGAGCTTACTATTCTCCAATGGATTAGAATTTTATAATACTCTTTTAACCACATATACTAGACACCAAGAGATTTCCAATGAGCCAAAGAACACTCAATTTGGATAAATACACAAGGAGATATGACCTCAAAAAGTTTGAGGTTTAATGGAGACCTTCAGCAGAGGTGAAACCCAAGAACACACACTACGTGCAGAGAGTACTGCTCTCAGCTCAGAAATCCAATGAATATGAACATTTACAGTATAAAAGTAGACAATAAGAGCTTTACAATGAGCTATTAAACATGTAATTTGGATATATAATGAGGGCGACACAAGCTCTGCAATCGCTGCATACAAAATTATAGCAGCGTAGAGATACACATATGACTCTCTTGGACATCCCATAAGATCACGACTTCTCTCCTCTTTTTATAGCATGGGAAACTAGTCTAAAACCTTCCTTATACATCTAAATTTGTGGTAGACACTTGGGTGGAGGTATTACATGACTCAAGTGCTCAAATAAGCAAAGTATTGATGGACTTTGAGAACTAGCCACATCGACCTTCCACTAGGACACCACTGCAGCTCCCTTGTGACTCACTAATTTGACTCACCATGTTCTAGAACTCACATGGTATTTTTGCTATCTTTTGTGAATAATATGAGCCTTCTTGAAGTATTTGAACACTTCCCAAAGGTATTTACATAATTTGAAACTTGTACCCTACATAAAACAAATGTTTGCAACATGCTCCCTTGTCTTGAGATGCCCTTACTGCTGCCAAATGGCATGAACATGAACATGAAGAATATTATCATCTTCAGCGCCATTTGCATTAGATTCAGTACCTATATTTGCAGGTGTAATAGGATGTTTTTCAACACCCTATACAATATTCCACAGTCCTTTTGTGACCAATACATGAGGCATCATGTAAGCAGAAAATGGGTAATTCATACCATCCAACTTATCCTCCACAACCAACATATGAAAAAAATCACTACTTTCAGCGATGCCCACTAACTAAAATACCTTGATGCAAAAAAAATGATTGTATCTAAAAATGTTGAATAGAACTACCCTAATGAGTTCTGCTTAACCCGTGGTAGGCTTCGAAACAAGCTTTCCAAAATCACTAGAAATCGAGTTTGTATGAAGAAGCTATGACCGTTCAGGGTTTTGGGGTTAAACCAAGGTTAAAAGGTTGATGCCAAAACTTGAAAACTAACAAACCCTGAAAATTTGGCCTAAAATGCCTATCAATCGCGATCGACAAGGTTGTCCGTCATGGCCTATCAGTCACGATTGATAGAGTCAATCGT
This sequence comes from Ceratopteris richardii, assembly GCA_020310875.1. Lineage (NCBI taxonomy): Eukaryota > Viridiplantae > Streptophyta > Polypodiopsida > Polypodiales > Pteridaceae > Ceratopteris > Ceratopteris richardii. The sequence continues at coordinate 122,206,129 of CM035410.1, read as the reverse complement.
GACTGATGGCATCAATCATGAGGGCTATCAATCACGATCATTGGTGTCAATTGTGATCGAGACTTTTTTTTCAATTTCGAGTGAGATTTCAGTGAATCATGGGTGTTTGTGTTGCGATGGACACGTTCTGTTAGTCATCGGATTTCAGTCCGTTGTAATTGACGGTGTCAATGGTGACTAATGGAGGCTTACATGGCAATCGATTGTGGGTGTCGATCGTGATCGATGGGTCGGCAATGTGAATTGTGGTTATCGATTGCGATCAATGGTATCAATCATGATTGATAGAGCTATCGGTCGTGGGTGTCGGTCATGATCCACAATGTCAATTGCGATTGACAAAAAACTACCAAATTTTTTGACTTTAATTAGTGATTTAGGATGTGCTAATCATGTGCTGTGTGGTGGTACACTTTGTTTTACCAATAGTCAAACTTTTCTGTCAATCGCGATCGAAACAAGTGAATGCCTCGAGACCTCCAAACACAATTTTCGCACCTATTGGAGCTGCTCTAGCTGCTATGGGAGCTGGTACCTTCAAGAACACTCACAAAAACACAAAACACAAGTGCACATACAAGCTCTCTCTCGCTCTCTCTCTCAAGTGGAAATGAGGAAATGAATGGATATGGTTTGTAGAAGTGAAGAGGAAGGAAAAAACAAGTAAAGTAAAAGAAAATGCTTACATACTCTTCCAACATCTCTACTCTACGTCTTACCATCACATGCTCATGCTCAAAGCTCGATCCCCAGCAACGGCACCAAATGTATTATAGCTCAGCGGTAAGAAACACCTTCTTTAATGTAGATCCGGGAAGACATGAGGATGGTATGAAGTCCTCAAACAAGTGATGTGCACAAGTGGTGATAGAAAAGCACACAAGCATGCACACAGATACACACACACATGCACACACGTAAGAACAAAGAGTGAGACAATGGAAGCTTTGATTCAGATCAAACACTACTACAAGAGCTCTTCTTTAGTTCAACTACAATTTTGTTCTCCCCAAAAATGAGCTCTCTAGCTCCGTTTATAGTTTTTGACTAGCTAGTGGACTTGTCCAGACCTAGTGTCCAACATAGCTAAAAATTAGGTTCTTAGGGTGATTTGGAGACGCAAATGAGCTCTAAAAATTATGAGAACTAGTGCATAAATACTTCTAATACTCCTCAAGCTTGAGGAATCCTCATCTTGAACAAAATCGAGTCGAATCTACCAAAAACCGTATTCACAGTGTTCATATAGTGATCAAAAACACTTTTAAAAGGGTATGAGCTCAGAAAAATGGAATGGCCTATTTGCAAGATCTTCTTTGACTACTTTGCTTGCTTGGCCCTTCTTTTTGCTCTAATTCCTTATGTCGGCTCCCTTGTCTTGAGATGCCCTAACTACTACCAAGAAGCATGAACATGAACATGAAGAATATCATCATCTTCAATGCCATTTGCATTAGCGTCTATACCTATATTTGGAGGTGTAATAGGATGTTTTTAAACACCCTATATAATATTCCATAGTCCTTTTGTGACCAATACATGAGGCATCATGTAAGCCCAAAATGGGTAATTCATACCATCCAACTTATCCTCAATAGCCAACATACGAAATACATCACTACTTTTAGCCATGGCCACTAACTAAAATACCCGGATGTAGAAAAATGATTGTATCTAGAAACTTTGAATAGAACTACATGGATAAGTTATATGAATCTGTAGTAGGCTTTGAGACAAGCTTTCCAACAAGCCCAAAATCACTAGAAACGGAGTTGGTATGAAGAAGCTATGACCGTTCAGGGTTCTAGGGTTAAAACAAGGTTAACACAGCCTAAGAGGCAAATATGATCTTTTTAGTTATTCCCTTGAGGCCTCACTATGCACCAATTGCGTGAAATCTATGCCCAAAAATGCCAAAACCTAAAATATAACAAACCCTAAAAATTTGACCAAAAATGCCTAACAATTGTGATTGCAGGGCTGTCCGTCGTGGCTTGTCAATCGCGATCGATAGAGTCAATCACGGTTGATGACATCAATGTTGTGGGCTGTCAATCGCGATGGACACTTTTTCCATAATTTCCAGCATGATTTGAGTCAATCATGGGTGTTTCTGTCGCGGTAAAAACATGGACATGCGATAAGTTCTGTCAATCCTCGAATTTCAGTTAGTCACAATTGAAGGTGTCAATCACGACTATTAAAGGCTTACGTCGCAATCTATCATGGTTGTTGATCGTGATCCATGGGTTGGTCACAATTGGCAGGGTCTGTCAATCGCCAGTGTTAATTGTGCTTGTTGATCGCGATCGATGGTATCAATCACGATTGATAGAGTTGTCGATCGTGGGTGTGCTATGCATGTGCTTTGTGGTGGTGCACTTTGTTGTACCAATAGTCGAACTTTTCTGTCAATTGCCATTGAAAGAGGTCAATGTCTCGCGACTTACACAAACAATTTTCTCACGTGGTGGAGCTGCTCTAGCTACTATGGGAGGTACTACCTACAAGGCAACACAAGAAAACACAAAAAACAAGTGCGCATACAAGCTCTCTCTCGCTCTCGCTCTCAAGTGGAAGTGAGGAAATGAATGGAGATGGAGGTATATGGTTGCGGCGGTAAAAATGTTGATGATGAATGGATATGGTGCGTAAAAGTGAAGAGGAAGGAAAAAACAAGTAAAACAAGTAAAAGAAAATGCTTACCTACTCTTCCAACGTCTCTAAGTTTTGGTCATCATGAGCTCCAACAGGCTTTGCAAGTGAGATAGGCCTTTGCCTGCATCAGGTACTATACAGTAGGTCTATTGTGATAGACTGACAAACACAATTTTTTGATACAAAACTTTTACCACCATAGAGGCCTTAATAGCACCTTTGTAGTGCAATTAATTGTTTTCTCAAATTCAATTTTTTGTGGTCCATTGTGATGGAAGGCCTCAATCACAAGTGGTGTTGTATTCGTATATTCTACCACCACCAGGATAGACTCAGTCTATCACAATAGAGGACACCCCTTGATGAGCCTAACCATCATAACATATCATTGCCACCATAGAACCTTAAACATCGTGATAGACCACCCATCTATCACGATAGAGTGCTTCTTGATAGCACTATCGATCATGCTAAAGACCCTCTATTGTGATAGACCCTTCCATCATGACAATAAAAAACACAACATATCAAAAACTCATTAGAATACTATCCATCATTACAATATGATATGTCACGGCAAAAAGTCAATAGAACATTGTTCTTCATTACAATACACACAACAAACCCTCTATCCCAATCGTACAATATCATGAAAGATCCCATCTATCACAATAGATAACCTCACTTGCCAAATTTTGAGTTTGATTTCTATAATTTTATGTTGTTTGGGATGACTTTTAGGAGCTTTTCGAAGAATTCTATGAAGCAAGGTGTGTGCTCTAACATCTCTTCTAGAGTACATGAGCTTGTGTCTGAAATTCTTGCTTGGAAGCTTGTATCAAAGCTAGGATAATCCCTTTAGACTTGGGAAGACCCAAGTTGGCCCCGCCTACATGCACTTTGTCAATTCTAGCCTATGCTAAGTGTGTAGTTCTAGGTTTAGGCATTAGAAAAATGATACGATCTAAAACGTATAAGAAAACCTAAGAACCATGTGTGAAGATCCAAAGATCAAGTATAAAAACCTAAGATAAGAATATAAATATATTATAAAATGATAAAATCCAGATGTGCAAGTCCGTTCTTGATGTTGATGAAAAAAAAGACAAGGCTAAATAAATGAATTTAATAAGTAACCAAGTGATGGAGGATAAAGCACCAACACATGGGAAAATAGACTCAAAATCTATTGTATCAAATCTTCAACAATTTGTGCATAGGGAAGCACCTTGGCAAAGTGGATTGACAAAGTCTAAGATCTCATGAAGCTATTGTAAATCATGCTTCGAGGTCTTAGCCTAATTTGTTAGTTTCTCACCCTCGTAGCTTAAGTTCAGAGACTAGTAATTTCAAGTACCTATAGCATGGAGAGACAAACTACTATAATTTTTTGGCTAGTGTATCTAGAGAAACCAAAAGGGACCCTACAAGACTAAGCTAGAGTATGTCCAAACTAAGTAATTAGGTGCTCACATCTATGAAGATGGTTTGATGAACTTATTGGTTCAACCCCAAAACCACTAGCACCCATTTGGCATTCATCACCTTGTAGTCAAGTTCCAAGATGGATATTGCAGAGAGTACATGCACAAGAGAAAAATGAAAAGAAGAGTGTACTCACAAAAAGAGTGTGTGAGACCCGAAAATGAGTAGACCATGAAATAGGTAAACTACGAGTGTAAATTGTTTGAAAAAAACAAAAAATCTACTTACCAAGCAACTCCAACATCTCTTCTCTATGTACTCTTACCGTCACACATTCATCCTTGGAGTAAATGTCGTCGACAATAGTGCCAAGATTGTATTCAAAGTCCCAATGTAGAGCAATTATGAGTGTCAATTTCAAGTAGGATCATATCTCAGTTATCAATCACAAAGACATGTGGGTGTGTGATGATCGTGAGCAAGTGAGGTGCATGAGACACGCAAAGAGATACACACACATGTGTCAGGAAGAGCAAGATACTGGAAAAATGGAGTCTTTGCATTCAAAGAAAAAAAATATTACAAGAAATCTTTCACAAGTTATCCAACAACACCTCTCAATATGAGCCCACATGCTCTATTTATAGTTTTTGGAGCATCTTGGATGGTTTCACATCTAATGTCTAACATAATTAAAAAATAGGTTCTCAAGATAATTTGAGGGTTTAAATCTGCTCCAAAAAATATGAAATTTTTATTAGGTTCTATCTAAACTTCCCAACCTCAAGGACTCCTCGTCATGGAGAAAATAGATTTAAAAATTAGAAGAATGGTATTTTGTATGAGCTGGTAGTGATGAATCAATGTTGTTTGTAACGAAGTCTAGAACAAATCTATATGGTCTTTGCTCTTATGTATTCCCCCTTCTTTTATGTTTTCTTTTTCCCACACGTTTACTTGTAACCATGCATCCTTCAACAATCTATATTTCCTTAGAACTACATGTCTACAACAAATATCAAGGATTTTAGCAAGAAACAAGAAAATGGAAATTTCATAATAAACATGGTAGAAGTGAGCTCCCAAAAGTGGGAGGAGGACAAAATCCAAGTTTTTTAAAGAGGGGAATAAGAAACGTTCATAGATATGTCTCCCAAGTCAAAATTGATCCAAGAGCACTTATCAAAGGGGCAACGACCTAATGATTGTAAGGACTATTTAGTACAAAAATAGATGAAAGTTAACTTTTCAAAGTATTTGAAACTTTTAATGCATGTAAATTTCAAGAAAATCAATGTATAGAAAACGACATAACAGTTGACTTGTGATGCAGATTTGGCTTGATTTCCATATTGAATTAGCAAGGCATTTGTTAATAAGATTTTTTATTTCATTACAGATAAAGTGGCACTTGAAGACTGCAAAGTTTTCCTAATGTAAATTTTCCTACTTTGAGTGGACTGAAGAATGTGAGGATTCCTTTAACGAGCTCAAGCAAAGATTGTGTTATGCACCAATCTTGACTACACCAGATTGGAACAAGCCATTTCATGTTCATGTGAATGCATCCAATTATGCCATTGGATGTGTACTTGCACAACCTACTCGCGAAGGTAATATGGATCTCCTAATATCCTATGCTAGTAGACAATTGAATGTAGCTGAGTGAAACTATACCATGATTGAAAGAGAAGGATTAGGCATAATATATGCTGTAAAAAAGTTTAGACACTATTTTCTTGCAAATAATTTTAAATTTTTTATTGATCATCAAGCTCTATTCTACTTGGTAAACAAGCCATGCAATACAGGTAGATTAGTAAGATGGTTCCTCTTACCAATGGAATATGACTTTGAGGTTGTGGTGAGGAAAGGCAAGACTCACTTGAGAGCAGATCATCTTTCAAGGCTCACATCCAGAGAGACCCCACAAGGAGTATCAGTAGATCTTCTTCATGCTTACTTGTTTAATTTGGAAGTTGTGCTATAGTGGGCCAAGACATTAGTGCAGTTATTGACATATGGGCCTAAACACCGAGTAATAAACACTCAAGATAAGGACGTAGTAAAAGCCGAGAAGTACCATATCATGGCAGGGATTATGTACAAGCATACAGATCAAGGAATATTATCTTGTTGTGTGGAAGAGGAGTGCATGAAGTGGTTGCATTTATCACATGTGGGTGCATTACAACAACACCATTTGAAACAAAGAAACCTTCAAACTCTGCAAAGGTTAGGGGATATTGGCCAACAATGGAAGCAAATGTGCACAAGGTATGCAAAGAATGCTCAATCTATAGCTAGGCCTCCAATGGAACATGCCACCCTTTATTGAGTGTCTTTAGCACCAGATTGGAGTGAACCACTAGTAGCATTTTTGAGGAGGAAAGCATTCCCTCAAGAGATGAATTTGGCTAGATGAAGGAGCTTAGAGTAGGAGGCATTAGACTCCTCCCTCATTGGAAATAATTCATATAAGCGTGGAAGAGATGGATACCTAAGGCTATGTGTCCATGAGAGTGAATATCTCAAGATCTTGGAAACTGGTTACCAAGGTGTAGCAGGCGGACATTTTGGACCATATCGGGTGATCAAGGCAATACTATTTGTAGGTCTTTTGTAATAAAGTAATTCTACGAGCCAAGGGTCAGGCCGGTTCAGACAGATCTGAAATCGGACAGCGTTTGGTCATCCGTGTGTATGACCAAAGATCTCGAGTTTAGACTTACTAAGAGGTCTTGTGCTCTTGTAAACAAGTAATCCACTTAGCCTAGTGGTTAAGTCTCAAGGTTATGATGGAGGAGATCTTGGGTTCAATCCCCATGGGGAGCATGGGGAGAGAGCTTTTTCCCAAGAAGCTCTAGAGCCTTCTAACTAGATTTTTCTAGGTTTTGATTCCTTCGCATGATCACCTTATAATCATGTGCTTTGCCTTGGAAACTTGAAAACCTCTTGATAGAATGTCAATTCTTCTTTGCTAGGGTTTTCGAATGAAAACCAATCACAATTCCAAGTACTTGAATTTTAATAGATTCAAGTTCAATTGGTTATTCTTGACCAATTTTGTAGCGACAAGAGCTTTTGACTTCTTGTCTTTAGATTCCTTTCTGTACTGATGCTTTTGGGTACCTATCCCGACCGGGACTTTTTACAGGAATCTCTCTACTGCTTAAGTCTAAGCATCCGCTCATGCTTTTTGGATTTGTACCGAAATCCTTTTAAGGATAGGCAAACATTTATGTTTTACCTTCCATAGACTTAAGTACCATCTTCACGGTTGCAGACTACATTCTTGGAATTACTTCACTCTATTCAGACTTGAAACAACTTACTTTTTTTTTTCACAATTTTCCATTCAATAAATGGAACTTGAGTGAATCATTCCTAACGGAATTTTACTGCCAATACTTGGGCAATCTACAGAGTAGTTCTAGTCACACATTCTTCGGACAATCATGGCCAAGTTTGATCAAGTCTGGTTCATACTTGTGACAAAATAAAGACTTATAGTCTTTATCTTTAAGATCTCTTAAACTATCTTAAGTTTCTTTGCTTACCTGCAGGATTTTAGAGATCTTTCCCTCAACTTAAGTCCAAGCATTTTCTAATGCTTTTCAAATTTCAAAGCTAAGAATCTTTGAGTTAACTTGAGTTAGAAGGCTCTAGATCTCTTTGGGCAAAATACTCTCCCCATGCTCCCCATGGGGATTGAACCCAAGACCTCCTCCATCATAACCTTGAGACTTAACCACTAGGCTAAGTGGATTACTTGTTCACAAGAGCACAAGACCTCCTAGTAAGTCTAAACTAGAGATCTTTGGTCATACACACGGATGACCAAACGGTGTCCGATTTCAGATCTGTCTGAACCGGCCAGACCCTTGGATCGTAGACTTACTTTATTACATCTTTGATGGCCAAATCTTCACATGTATGCACATAGCTATGTGAAGAGATGCGATGTGTGTCAGCAAACTCAATATCCCATACACAAAGATGAGATTCCATTGAAACCTATGATGGGTGGATGTGCATTCTCTAAGTGGGGAATATACTTTGTAGGTCCTATGAATCCCCCAAATAAGGGTTCACATGCTGAATATATCATTGTGGCCACTGACTATCTAACAATGTGGGTAGAAGTGAAAGCCACAAGGAAGAATGATGCTCAAAAGACAGCTAAGTTCTTATTTGAGAAAGTGTTCACAAGATATGGGCTAGCTATAGAGCTAGTAAGTGATAGAGGCACTCACTTCTTGAATGAAGTCATGGAAAACCTTCTCCAAGAGTTCTTGGGGATACACAAGAAGTTTGCCCCCTATCATCCACAAGATAATGGGCAAGCCAAAAGCATCAATAAGGTTCTATGCAATGTGTTGAACAAATTAGTGAATAATAAACGCTCAGATTGGGAAAAATAGGTACACCATGTTGTTTGGGCATATAGAGTTGCCTATAAGATGGTACTCCAAGCCACACCCTTTCATATGGTAATTGGACAAAATGCACTGCTACCATTGGACTTCTTGATAGCTATATTGAAAGTAGCACAGGAGCATGAGTGAACAGGTCATGAACTCTCTTCGAGGATCTTTGATTTTGAATATTTAGGTGAAACGTGACTCAGAGTAGCCGTAGGGATTTATGCAGCTAAGAAAAGACAAAAGGCATACTTCAATGCCCATGTGAAGGATAAAGGCTTGAAAGCAGGAGACTTACTTTTGATGTACACCCTAAAACAACATGCAAGAAAGCTAGAAAAGTGTGGCTATGGACCTATGATCATAAATAGGATCTTAACTAGTGGAGATCTTCAACTAACTACTCTAGAGCGTGATATCCTCCCTAGTTACATCAGCAGATGTAGAGTCAAACTATATCAAGAACCCCTCACAGACGAAATGCTTAATCGACTCAACACTGCCAAGAAACGTAAGGAAGAAGAAACACAAATTCGCGAAGAAGCACAAGATGAAGCTTTAGAAGGCATCCGAAAAATGAAATTAAGAAGACAGGGTAGAGATGATCCTAGATCGGAGGCTTATGAAGCCCCAAGATATAACATGGCCATGTGTGATGCACTAGGAGTCCATTCTCATGGAATAGTTGATCGATGACCTTTTGTCACCATAGAGGTAGGACAAGGAAATAATGCAATGAGTGTAAGATCCTTGATTGACTCACGTGCAGCTACTAGTGTTGTTAGACTTTCTCGGTGTCAAGAATTGCAACTAGAAGTCCATCCTACAAAAACTTATCTCATAGGATTGGGAGGTGTGGAAACCCCTTACATGGGCAAGATGGAACTTCCCCTCTACATTCAAGATGTTCTTAGGACAATTAAGGTGCTAGTGTGTCAAGATGAGGATCTCACTAAGCCTCTTATCTTGGGTCAAGACTGGATCTACGATCATGCAGTCAATGTGAACCTAAGAAGGGAACTTCTTTAGGTCTGGGTAAATCAGAATCGCATTACAATTGAGTTAGAAAATGAAGCACTCAGGGAACTAAGAAAAGCACCAACTCCTTGTCCTTCCAGGAGTACACATGAAGATGATGATGCTATTCTTGTCCAAAACTGTTTCCAAAGGAGTACCAAACATAGAAGAAGCAACCAGACTATGCTCAAAGCCAAAGGAGAGTACAAAGCAAGGTGTCTCAGCCTCCAAAGCAAGTATGGGTACGGAAAGGCGAGCAACCTATTGCAGCCAAGTTAAAACCACTAACTAAACATTATGCTAGTGATCGACAATAGGATGCTAAAAAGAAGTGTTTCAAAGATTCATCTACGAAAGTAAATTCTATCTGGGTACCCAAGAAGTCAATGAAGGCAGACCCACAGTCAAGACAAATTTGGGTGCCTAAGGCTTGCTTGCGGGCTCAAATAGCCACACATAACCCCACACAATGTACAACATGATTCACACACTCAAATAGCCGATACCCAAAATTGTTTAACACATACAATCACATATTCATCCATGAGCACGAGCACAATCACTTGTAAATGGGTCCCTAAAAAGCCTCATTTCCAAGTAGACATTCTTAGAAAGCCTTCTGAAGTCTCCAGAAAATCAAAATATAAAACCATACACTATGTTTGGCAGCCCAAATCTTGTAATAAACCACTTGGTCCCACTGTAAAACCACATCCGCATACTTATTGTATCCACACTACATTGCACCACTCCAATTAGCACTTAGGAACCCTTCATCGAGTAACCACACTTCACACTCACGACTACCCGAGCACTAACTAACCTACTAACCACATCAAAATTCATCATGTTAATTTTGTGACGGGGACAAATGGTCATTTTGTGTCCATTGCAATGTTAACATGTATTTATCTATTCTCACAAAACCAGTGATCAATACCCTCAACATGGCAGAGGCTACAAGAATGAGCTCCCACACAGGCACTAGTCCTCAAAATGGGCATTGAAAGTATCCATATCGAGGAGGAGTTGAAGGAACAGCCACAGGAGTTAAGAGCAGTACATGTCATACCCATTCAAAATCCTCCCTAGGGGCACACATCGCAAGTTAGCAAGAACTCCCATTGGTTCACTCAAGTCGCAGGACCCCTTGGGGATGGCACTATTTATGGGAATCGGAGATAGAGTTTAATGGACGGTGGGGCCGTTACCATTTCTTTATGCGAGAGCTTGAAAAGCTTCAGAAGAGTGAAGGATGGTGACCGATATGGAAGAAGGCCAGATTGGATGAGTATTTTTGTGATCAGTTTCCTAAGACTGATTTCCTAAGGTGTTCATACTTAGTTAGCTCACTAACTCCTAGCAAAGATAAGAAGGGGACAAGCACCTTTGTACTTCCTTCTCTTACACAAGGGAATGGACTTAAACATTTAAAATTAACCAACAATTTGGTGAGGGAAGCCCTAGAAATGAGAGGTATGCACATGCCTATTGAGAAGGAGACAAAAATCCCACACAATATGAAGAACAAGAGCCTCACTAAGCTGAAGGACATGGTGGCAATGAACCGGACTATTGCCATCCACCTCCAAATGTGCATGCAGCACTTCGCATTCCCAACCCAAGAATGATTTACAATGCCGCCCAAGAAAATCTGGTTGAGCTTATACTTAACAGACACACTGAACCTGACAATCAACATGCCACATTGGATTATCGAGCAGATTCATCTTGCTATGTTGGTATAAGGAATAGAATTTAGTGCTATATGAATGTTGTGCACTTACTACAATTGTGTATCGATGCCTTGCATACGATGTGCCAATTCAAAGGGCATTCATTTGGGCTAGGGTGTAGGAATTTCAGTGAAGAGCATTAACCACAGGAGCCCCATCAAAGAAAATGAGAGGAACTATTCAGATGCCACGTGCACAGGCCTAGGGTGCTACACTGACACCACATAGGACTCCACCATTCGAAAGGCAAATACAAATCTTCACCATCCGATTACCAAGGCATAGTGTAGCGGGGCCTAATCTTATCTTCCCACCGATCCCCACAGATCTAGAGTTCCCTCATAGCTTTACACTTGAGGATTTAACTAATGAGGAAGTGGCCAAAATTATCAATGCAGCCAACTTGGAAATCAAAGCAGAGCAGTTAAGTGGAAAACAAACAGCCAAGACTGGCTCGACCAAACTCCACCAGCGGTAGTTAAAGTAGAGGAAGATTAGGAGGAGACTAAAGAAGAGGAACAAGATGAAGAGCAGGAAGGACCACCTGATGAAGAGGAGCATCAATACATGCAACATGTTATACCGTAACTCGCAGGAGCCCCAGCATACATAGTGCAAATAAAATGATTGTATGATACTATGAACTTGGTTCAAGAACAACATAGACTATCGTTGCATTTAAGAAGGCCCTAATGAACCAGATACTTGAAGAAGAAGGTGTGGATTACCAATTCAGATCTTCCCTCAATATGCTTACTAATGCATTGGGGGTGCTAGAGGTTTTGCATACCGCTCTTGCCCACTCTCAGAGGTTTGAATGAAGACGCGGGAGATGTGCTCCCAGATCAAGAAACCATATACATATTATAGTATCGCAACCACACTTCACCACTTCCATGACCATCGCCACGACACACTCCACTCAACATACTAAGGAACCCCATGCGTCAAGTGCACCCTCATCACCACCCCTACCACCCTCCCCTCCAAATCCACCCCTCTCACCTCATATCACCACCATTGTATCTACTATCATGGCCACGATCTCCACTGCTCTTAGTGAAGCACACGATATGGGTCAATCCTCAGAACTCTCACAATCGAACACCACTACCGTTATAACTATCACCACCAGCTATAGGGCTCTAAGAATGGTTATAGGGAATCCCATTTCCCCTATCACGCATCTAGGTAGCCCACATGCACAATCAAACACACCATTGTACACTTTTACCACAGTCACCACACATACCATTCCCATGTATATAGTAACTCATATGACTGCATCCATGCATGACCACATGGACATATCAACCACAACTGCACCTCTCCCTTCCCCCATATTTCCACCATCTCCCATTTCCCCACCACCAACATCACCACTTCTCACCACAACATTCACCACCCCTTTCCCTCCTCGCTATCCCCTTGCATTCTAAACCTTCCCAGCATCCACCCCTCTAAATAATGTATTCAACAGTTTATATCAATGTGTGTCTCACTTACAATAGAATTACCAGCATTTAGATGCAAAACCTGTCCAAAGTCCATTACGCATTACAAGAAACCATCACAAACATGGAGGAGGACAAGAGGCAACTACAACATAATAATGATACCTTACACATGCAATATGATGAATTGGTGGCCAATCCCCCCCTACTAGATACACAAGCACAACAACACCTCGAGGAAATGCTACACACCCAACAAGCAGACAATCTCAAGATATGCCATAACCTCGCAATACTCAGAAAACATATGTCAACAACATTAGAAGAGAATAAAAGACTCCAAAGATAGAATGAAGAAAATCTAGAAGCGGTGATGGAAGGATCACCTAAAGAGGTCGACCCGGAGCAGTTCAAGGCCCTCCCTTCAGCCAACATGCAGATCATATTGGATACACATGCAAACCTCCTAGAGTCATATGACACATTAGAAAAAGAATGTGATGAACTGTGAAAGCAACTCGCTAGCCAAAGAGAGAAACCAAAGGAAGCAACACCTACAACAACCACGTCTGAAGAGGTAATAGAATTGAAAGCACAAGTGGCAGATTTGCAAAATAGACTTCTACAATATGAATGACAACCTTCTCCCATGGTGGAGCTAGAGCATGAAGCGCTAGTTCCGATTGAAGTGGAAGAGACCTTTGAGGACCCTCACGTACCCATGCCTACACCTGGAGGCTGACAAACAAAGGAAGGAATTGATACATTCGAGATTGAAGATCCGGAATGGCTACACAAGTTAGAAAAGTTTGGGCCCACTCATGATGATAGAGTGGTAGTGTAGAGTCCATGTCTCGTCTGGAAGAAGTCATCATCAAATCCGACTACTTCAAGAACTTATCGCATCATAAGTGGATTGGTACTTCTAAGGATATGTATGTCCCATTTTGTGTGCTAATGGGCGATTATAATGTAGAGATCAAGCATTGCACCAAGAAAGAGCCAACATTTGCAACCCAATTTAGATCTGAAGACATTCCTGAAACTGCCACTCAGGGAACCATCTTCCAGCCTACATGGAGAATACGGTTACTTGAAACCTACCCAGAGATGGTGCGTACATGGAACAAAATTCCCTTGTACATTAAGTATAATCCCTGCTATTGTCCTGTCTATCAATGATGATCATGGCCTGAGTTTGCTAACACAGTAAAGAATGTCAAAGGATGTGACAAATGGCTCAACTATGTATATTTGGCACCATTGTGTGGGCAAGCAATGGTAGCATATATGATTTCCACCATTCGACATTGGAGCATTAGGTTCAAGAACGTACCAGGCGTAATGGCACAAATATGCCTCAAAATATTTGAGCTCATGCTTATCAAATTTTGGGAACCCAGCTCTCGACCCTAGGCTTCAATGAAAACAACCTCGATCTAGTCTATGATATGTGCACCACCCCATCCGTCAATGTTGTATATGTGTGGCACGATCATATCAAATATCTCCTAGCATGATTCAAACAAATGTTTGAAGAAATTTTTATCACAAGGTTCTAGGAGTATCACTCAGAAATATTCATACCCAAGCCCTCTCATCTGCTACACTTATTTGCTGTGGAGCAGGCCCTACACTCAGACAAGCTGTGCATGCCATATCGGGAGGTACTCGGGCCAGTGGATTGCAATGCCTTACTCACAGATCTAGCTAGAGGGTTGAGGCTAGAAGAGCATCACTTGGCCACAAATGTGGTCGAATATTACGTCAAACGTTCGGCTCAACAAGGATCTATTAGAGACGAAAGACGCGAGAGAGGGGGGGGGAGTGTTGGCAGTAGTCAGGGCATCTCAAGACAAAGGGAGCCGATATAAGGAATCAGAACAAAGAGAAGGGCCAAGCAGGCAAAGCAGTCAAAGAAGATCCTACAAATAGGCCATTCAATTTTTTTGAGCTCATCCCCTTTTAACAATGATTTTCATCACTACATAAACATTGTAAATACCATTTTTGCTAGATTCAACTCCATATTTTTTCAAGCCAAGAAGTCCTTAAGATTGAGGAGTATTAGAAGTATTTATGTAACAATTTTCATAATTTTTACAGATCATTTGAGCCTCCAAAATCAGCCTAGGAACCTAATTTTTAACTAGGCCGAACACTAGGTCTAGACAGGGCCACGAGCTAGTAAAAAACTATAAAAGGAGCTAGAGAGCTCATTTTTGGGGAGAAGAAATTGTATTTGAACTAAAGAAGAGCTCTTGTAATGGTGTTTTGATCTTAATCAAAGCTTCCATTGTCTCACTCTTTGTTCTTACGTGTGTGCATGTGTGTGTGTGTGTATGTGTGTGCATGCTTGTGTGCTTCTCCATCACCACTTATGCACATCACTTGCTCAAGCTCTTCATAGCATCCTCATGTCTCTCGGATGGACATTGAAGGAGGTGCTACGCATCACTGGGCTACAATGCTACAATTTCTACTTCACCTACTATAGAGCAAATTTGTTGGGATGGCAAAGACGCTGAAGCACATGCATTGCTAGCCTTGTCTATTAAACATGCCATTATTACTCACATTTTCTCTTGCAGAATAGCTAAGGATGCTTGGGTTACATTTACCACATTGTACTAGGCTAGGAATGAGGCTCCTGTTGATTACCTCTAAAAACAGTTCGAGAGTGAGCATATGAATGAAGGTGATTCTATGGACAGTATTCTAACAAAGATTAAAGATTTGAAAGAATAGTTGAAAATTCATTTTATAGACTCTTCTAAATGGTCTTCCCAATTCATATCAGGGTTTCGCTTCTACTCTTCATTTGATGATGAATGGCAATCCAAATGCCTTAACATTTGAGGAGTTAGTCTCTATTTTTTTGCACTAAGATCATTCTAGGCAGAACAAGTCCATTATGCATGTTGCAGCTCAAGCTTTCCTAGCTAGTTAGAAGGGCAAAGGTAAATAAAGCACTTCTACTAGTAAGCATAAATCTAGTAATTTTTCACAATAAAAGAAGGAAGAAAAAGGAGAGAAGAATTGTTTTGCAAGTACTATAAAGCAAATAATCATGTCATAAAGAATTGTCCAAGACTGGCTGCAAAAGAGGCAAAGAAAAAAGAGGTTGGAATGGTTGTTGTAGAGGCGTCTATACCAAAAACAAAGTCTACTAATCTAGTGTAGAATGAAGAATGGGTGTCTACAACTCTTTGTAGTTTTGGCCCATCCTCTCCTGAATAGTTTATGTGTGTAGTAGACTCAGATCTTTGGTATCTTGATAGTGGTGCAACCAAACATATTAGCTCGTAGCATAGTTTCTTTACTTCACTACAGCTAGCCCCTATAGGGAATAATATCACATGCACCAAAAGCTCCTCTTATCCTGTCATGGGAGTTCGTAAGATCATTTTGACTACTGGTGATGGTAGTTCTTTCACATTGTTGGATGCTTTATTTGTGCCAGGGATCAAGAAGAATCTGTTATTAGTTTCAGCTTTAGTCAAGATTGGCTTGGTTGTTGATGATAGATGTACATTTCATGATCTATCAAATGGGGATATGATTATTGCTTCTGAAATTTTATGTCGTGGGTTGTATTGTTGATATATTTAGGTAATGATGTGTGTGAACACACTAGGACCGCCGGGGCACTTTTTTCCCTCTTTAGGAGGTTTTTTTCCCTCGGCTTGTATATACACCTATTGCCCTAATGGGCTACTTATCTTTGTACATTCTCTAGTAATACATTCAATATTGTGTGTTGTGCTCCAAGCTTCTTCTTCTTCTTCCTTGTGTTGTTCGCGTGCTTCCGCAGACGTCTAACTCCAACAATTGGTATCAGAGGAGGTCATCTCTTCATCTAGGGCACCGTCGACACTCCTTTGTTTGCATTCTCAGATTCGCACGAAATTTGGTAAGCATACTCGAGGTGTTTCAGAGATCAAAACTGCTTCGCTCTATGGTGTTGAAATCGCAATCTGAGATCATTTCGACCTACGAATGCACTATCACAGTGCTTATGCAGGCTATTTTGTCTTTTTTTGCTGACATCATATACCTGTTTTGGTCCGCCAGTATAAGCGTCTCGAAGTCTGCTAAAGGTTTAGCAGAACTCGTCTAGGTAGTTCCATTCAACTTTTTGAGATACAGTCAATTTTCTGCATCAAGGTATTTTAGTCACCGGCCATGGCTGAAAGCAGTGATGTATTCCATATATTGGCTATTGAGGATAAGTTGGATGGTACCAACTACCCACTATGGGCTTATATGATGCGACATGTATTGGTTGCAAAAGGATTGTGGAACATTGTGCAGGGTGTTGAAAGACGTCCTTTTACACCTGTAACAATAGATACTACAAATACAGGTGCTAGAGCTGATGGAGATGGTGTTGAAGATGATATTGTGTAGATTCCTGTTCGTGCTGCTGTTTTTGCTGCACCTATTGTAGAGCAGATTTGTTGGGATGGCAGAGATGCTCAAGCACATGCATTGGTAGCTTTCTCTCTCAAACGTACCATTATTCCTCATATTCACTCTTGTAGAACAACTAAGGATGCTTGGGATACACTTACCACATTGTATGAAGCTAGAAATGAGGCTCGTGTTGCTTACCTCGGAAAACAATTGGAGAGTGAGCACATGAATGAAGGTGATTCTATGGACAGTTTCCTAACAAAGATCAAAGACTTGAAGGAACAGTTGATTTTTGCTGATGAGGTTATACCAGATAGCTCACTTGTGGAGATCATTCTCAATGGTCTGCTTGATTCATATCAGAGTTTTGCTTCTACTCTTTGGTTGATGATGAAAGACAATCCAAATGCCTTGTCATTTGAGGATTTAGTCTCTCTTCTATTGTAGGAAGATCAGACCAGGCAGAATAGGTCCAGTATGCATGTTGCAAATCAAGATTTCCTAGCTAGTTGGAAGGGCAAAGGAAAATGAAGTTCTTCTACTAGTAAGCAGAAATCTGCAAATGCTGCACATTCGAAGAACCAAGACAAAGATGAGACAAAAATCAGAAAAGCAAAAAATTGTTTTGTAAGTACTGTAAAGGGAATGATCATATCATAAAGAACTGTCCAAAACTGGCTGCAAAAGAGGCAAAGAAGAAAGAGGCTAGAATGGCTGTTGCAGAAGCCTCTACTCCAAAAACGGAGTCTGCTAATCTTGTGCAGGAAGAAGAATGGGCATTCACTACTGTTTGGAGTTTTGACCCATCTTCTCATGAACAGTGCATGTCTAGAGTAGATTCAAATGTTTGGTACTTTGACAGTGGGGCGACCAAACATATTACCTTGCAGCACAGTTTCTTCTCTTCACTCGAGCCTGGCCCTACATGGAATATTGTTACATGCGCCAACAACTCCTCTTATCTTGTTATGGGAGTTGGTAGGATCATTTTGACTATTGCTGATGGTAGTTCTTTTACTTTGTCAGATGCTTTATTTGTGCCAGGGATCAAGAAGAATCTGTTAGTAGTTTCTACATTAGCCAAGATTGGCTTGGTTGTGAAATTTGTTGATGTCAAATGTACAGTTCATGATATGTCAAATGGCGATGTTATTATTGCTTCTTGCATTTTATGTCATGGGCTGTATAAGCTCATAGACTATGAAAGATATGAAAATCATTTGGCATGTGTAGTAAATGATTCTCATGCTACGTAAGATGCAAAGCTTTGGCATGCAGGCTTTGGTCATCTCAATCTTGCTAGTTTGCTACGCCTGCAGAAATCTGAAATGGTGTCCTCTTTCCCCAAACTTGAGGCACCTAGAAAACATGTTTGTGAAGGCTACATTTTGGGCAAAATGCAACGTTCCTCCTTTCCAAAAGATGGTTCAGTTTGGGCTACACAGAAATTGCACCTTGTACATAGTGATGTCTGTGGTCCTATGCAAACACCCTCTTTTGGAAATTACCTTTACTTCGTGACTTTCATTGATGATTTTTCTAGGCATGCATGGGTATATCCACTCAAAGCAAAGTCCGAAGTGTTCATGTGCTTTAAATGGTTTTTGGTTTTGGTTGAAAATCTATCAGCATGTAAAATGGGCACCCTCTATTCTGATCGAGGGGGGGAATATATGTCTTCTGATTTTAATGCATTTCTGGATGAACGTGGGATAAAACACCAGTGTACAGTGCCATATACACCTCAACAGAATGGAGTTGCTAAACGAAAGAATAGGTCACTCATGGAGATGGCAAGGTGCATGGTCAAGGGTCAGGCTTTACCACATAGTTTCTGGCTTGAGATTCTCATGTGTGCAGCAAATATACTGAATAGGTGTCCAACTAAAGCACTGTAGTCTATCACTCCATATGAGGCTTGGCATGACCGCAAGCCATCTCTTGCTCATCTACGTGTTTTTGGTTGTTTGGCATATGCACTAGTGCCTGAACAACATCGTAGAAAATTGAATGATAAGGCAGTAAAACGTATTTTTGTTGGGTACAATTCTGAAAGTAAAGGCTATCGTCTGTATCATCCACAGACTAAACGCATTATGGTTAGTTGTGATGTTGTCTTTGTGGAAGATACTATTCAGCCATTGCTTTCGTGTACTAAGGAGACATCTATTAGCTCCAAAGACATGTATGATACTTTGATGCCTCTTTTTATAGGTGGACAGTCTAGTGCTGGTCCTAATGAGGCAACTTCTCAGCCTTTGAAGGTTTCATATGATGATGCAGATCATTCCATTTCTGATGCAGATTTACATAATGTAGTTGTTGATGAGAGAGTTGATATTGAGGAGGCAAAAACTATGCCAAAATGGCTGGTGTAGACTTTGCGTGACAGCAAATTAGATGCACCTTTGTGATACCGTACTCTTTCAGGCTCTCATAGTGCCTCCTTTGCATCAGATTGCTATGCTATGGCTACGTCTAGTCTATGTGATGAGAATGAGCCTATTTCTTTTAATGAAGCACAGAATTCAGAAAATTGGATGGCTGCTATGCAATCTGAATATGATGCTATAATGAAGAATGGTACATGGTCTTTATGTGACTTGCCTCGTGGCAAGAAGGCCATTGGGACTAAGTGGGTATACAAGCTGAAGCATAAACCTGATGGTACAGTTGACAGGTATAAGGCTAGGCTTGTTGCAAAGGGTTATGCACAGGAAAGAGGCATTGATTTTGATGAGATCTTTGCACCTACATGCCGTATGACTACTGTTCGGAGCATTTGTGCACTTGCAACCCATCATGGTTGGAATGTACATCATTTGGATATTAAAACAACATTTCTAAATGGTGACTTGCATGAAGAAGTGTATGTTTTTCAACCCTGTGGCTTTGTGCAGAAAGGGCATGAAAACCATGTGTGCAGGTTAAAGAACACATTATATGGTTTAAAGCAAGCACCACATGCTTGGTATGAGAAGATACATGCCTATCTAGTTGCACATGGTTTTGAGAACAGTCCAACTAAAAGCACCTTATATGTTAAGCGTGCTAATGATGTGCTTTTGATCATTGTTGTCTATGTTGAGGACATGCTGCTCACTGGTCCTATTGAGAAGCATATTGCTAATTTCAAAGCTGATTTGCATGCCTCATTTGAGATGTATGATTTGGGGCATTTGCATCACTATTTGGGCATTCAGTTTATGCAAGTTGATGGTGGAATGGCTCTGTGTCAAACGAAATATATTGAAACATTATTGCAGTGTAGTCGTAGAGATTTACATCTCTACGTATCCACATCCCTACATATCCAGTGTTTGTTTAATTCAATCTAAAGAATAACTCTCTATTAAGAATGTTACAGATATATTTGCCAAGATATTTTACCGAAGCATTGGCTCGAAATAGTCATGAGAAGACTGCAGATTACTAAAGATTGTACCATTATTGAAGGGAGAATTATTGAAGTCAATCGCCAATTGTCAAGTCAGCAGATCATTTGATTCATCATATTTTATGTGTTAACAGATATATGAAACCCATGTTCCATGTGAACCTGAATCTTCATGGTGTGAAACCAATCTTAAATCAAAAGTTAAATCAATAAAGCAATATCAAGTAAACTCACGAATTACGATCGGGTATTTTAAAAGTCATTTGTTATTTGAATCTAAAAGCAAACTCACGTTTTGCGAATGGAGTTTTCCAAAAAGAAAGAAATAGCGAAAGCTATTTTGGAGTATCACGATAAAGCTGATTTACTGATTTACTTGATCACTAAAGCTTTTTGTGAGTTGGAAAAAACTATATAAGAGAGGCTTGGCCTCATTGTCATAATCATCTTATGAATCCTTCATCAAGTGAAGATCAACTTGAAGATTATCTGAAGATCAAGGCTAGGAGTTCTTGGAGGCCACTTTGGAGGAGGCATTGGAGGAGGAGTTCTCACACTCTTGGAGGAGGAGTTCTCACACTCTTGGTTGGCCTGATCCACCCAACTAAGCCCTTCATGCAGGCAAATGTCGGAAAGGGCTCAGTTGGGTGGATCAAGCCAACTGCTAGTGTTCCAAATAGACGGTACTCATAGGGTGCTTCGAGCAACTTAAGAGGTAGAGTTCAAATATAGATGCTCACAGATAATCAGATGAGATCATAAACTAAATCACTCGTACAATTCATTAATATCATAAGAGAGATTGGAAACAAGAGAGATGTGTGAAAATTGGAGAGACAATTAATTCATAATAATGTATTCATACAAATTCAATGCAAATAACAAACATAGATAGAAATTACCAAATCATCATAGATCATGATGTCTTCCTCAAACATGTGAGCAGAACCTCCACACCATGTGGACCAACACTCCTCAAGAGTGTGAGAACTCATCCTCCAACTCCTCCTCCAAAGTGGCCTCCAAGAACTCCTAGCCTTGATCTTCAGATAATCTTCAAGTTGCCCTTCACTTGATAACCTCCACACCATGTGGACCAACACTCCTCAAGAGTGTGAGAACTCCTCCTCCAACTCCTCCTCCAAAGTGCCCTCCAAGAACTCCTAGCCTTGATCTTCAAATAATCTTCAAGTTGCTCTTCACTTGATGTCCTGACAATAAGCCCAAGACCTCTTTATATAGTTGTATCCTCCTCCCAAAAGCTATTGCGATCAATCACATAAAATCTGATTTTTTCTTTCCAAATAGCGATCGCTATGGAATTAGTTTTTTCGGAAAACTTTCATCGCTATTTTGCTTTTGAAATAACCCGATCGCTAATTGATGTTGGTTTTAGATTGTAAAATAATGAATGATAATAGTGTTTCACTTTTGTTTTCTTTTCTTTTAGTTTCTAAAGAATGGTTTCACACTATGAATTTTAGGTTCACATGAAACATATAATCATGGTTTTCATATGGGTGCTAATCACATAAAATATGATGAATCAAATGATCTACTGACCTGACAATTTGGACATTGACTCCAATAATCCTCCCTTCAATATCACAATTTTTCTTTATTCGAACACTTTAGAAATCATTGGTTTAAGGCTTCAAAGTACAACAACAATATGGTGTTGTCGTTGAGTTGCACGCCCTATGAATTCCTTTTCTTCAGTTAAGGTTTGATGTTTATTGTAGAGATAAAATCTCTATGACATGCGCCCCTACTAAACTTGCACATCGCCCTCGATAGGCCAATCTTCAAATCTTCTTTCTGCTTCAAAATAATATGACATTTCATAGAGTATTGAATTTTGAAAACATTTGTCAAGTGCATGGGAAGATAAAAAATGTGCCTATACAAGGCCATGTAATGTATCCCTATCAATTGCATACTTTGGAAATGCATGGTTAAAATATGGTGCAAAAGATAAGGTAATTGCCATTTGTAGATGAGGCATGTGCACTCTCTTTCATACCATACATAAGTCCTTTCCATCACTCAAAGTGCATGGGTAAATAAAAAATGTGCCTATGCAAGGCCATATAATGTAGCCCTATCAATTGCATACTTTGGAAATGCATGGTTAAAAGTATGGTGCAAAAGATAAGGTAATTGGCATTTGTAGACGATGCATGTGCGTTCACTCACATACATATCAATGTATATATACATCAATCCTTACAATCACTCAAAGTGCATAGGGAAATCTCAAAACGTGCCTAAATGCAAGGTCATGTAGTGAGACCCTACCATGCATACTTTAAGTGCATTGTTCTAAAAATCATGGTGCAAAAAGGGATAAGAGGATGTCGATGATGAGGTTCTTCAGAATTTTTGATATCTGTTTTTCAATTTGGATGTCATCCTTTTTTAATTTGTTTACAAGTGCAAGTAGATTGTGCAGGCCAAAGAAATAAACATGTGTGTATATACATTGGTTTATGCA
Source organism: Ceratopteris richardii (assembly GCA_020310875.1). Taxonomy (NCBI): domain Eukaryota; kingdom Viridiplantae; phylum Streptophyta; class Polypodiopsida; order Polypodiales; family Pteridaceae; genus Ceratopteris; species Ceratopteris richardii. The sequence goes on along the minus strand of CM035410.1, from coordinate 122,183,108 downwards.
TACTCTGGTGCAGAATAGACTCAATATGGTGCAAATAATGGAGAGTACGAAAAGAAGACTAAAAATGCATTAAAGTAAACACTCAATTCTCACTCTTCAATCAAATAATCCTCTCAATTCACTCAAACACTCTAAATAATCTCGAGCATCATTATCATCAAAGATAATTTTGAAGAAGTGTGTTCCTGTCTCATGAAAAACATCAAATTTAGTATCAAAAAACATGATTTACAATTCATCCTCACTACAATTTCACTCATCATTTCCTATCAAAGGATCTCTTCATGGTTCATCTTCAATCATAAACACATGTTCATCATGGATCATCTTCAACCTGTTCTTTTCTGCAAAGATAAACGTTTAAAAGACTTTGATGAATGTTTAATATTTTGTTCAATTTGTTTGATAGCATCTTTAATGTTGTGCACTCTGTTGAATTCATTTTCGATAGTATTGTTACTACTTGTATTAAATACCTTTTGTGTATGCTCACTATGCATAGTATGACCTCCTTGGTCTTCTTTTCTTTCATGAATCCAGCCGTATTAGAGTCTTGATTAGCTTCCAATTGATTCTTCCCTTTACTTCTATTCTTCACAACCAAGGATTCAATCTCTTCTAGTTGCACAACTCTAGCAGAGGGAGATGGCTTGTAGGTTTATAATATCATCCTTATTTAGAGCTAGCATTTGAATGTGGGGACATGTTGTTGATGACATTTTCTCTCTCTCTTTTTAGCCTACTAGTCCCTTGCTCTGATTTTGTTGTGCCTAGATTATGGACAAAACTAATCTCAAATGGGTCTCTACACTTCTCTTTATGTGAACCTATTGGAATCTAGGGTCCAACACCCATGGCTCCACCTTGCATGTATGAAGTAGCTAGTTTTTGCAAAGTGACCACTTTCTCTTCTTTCCATGTATGAGTAGGTCGGTTAAGATCTATGACTTGGTACAACCTATCCGAGTTTCAATCCAAGTAGACTGCTTTTCTTGGAGTCTCAAGATCCTGGAACTCATACATTAGGATTTCCTACTTAAGATAGGGCACTAGTGGAAGTAACCACCAAAAAACATTCTCTATGGCTTTGTTCACAAACATGTCAAATGCCTCTATTATGCTCAAGTAACGTGGAGGCAGCTATGATCCATGTTATCATAGATTTTCCATGGAGAGTGCTAGAAGCACCTAATTATTTGTTTTTGACATACTCTAGCTTAGTCTTGTAGGGTCCTTTTGGTGTCTCTAGATACACTAGCCAAGAAAGAGAAGTTTGTCTCTCCAGGCTATAGGTACTCTTGAAATAACTAATCTCTTAACTTAACCAACACGGGTGAGAGACTGGCAACTTAGTCTAAGACCTGGAAGCATCATCGACAATTAGCATAAGGAAAAAGAAGAATCTTGGAGCACAACAAAAAATAGTGAATGTATTACCACTAGAATGTACAAAGATAAGTAACTTGTTAGGGCAGTAGGGGTATATAAAAGTCGGGGGCAAAAACCTCCTAAAGAGGGAAAAAAGTACCCCGACGGTCCTAGAGTGTTCACACACATCACTATCTAAATGTATCAAACGATGAATGGCTTTGAAATGGAGGTAAAATCCCATTGCAAGTATTGAAAACCTTTCTTGGCTATGGAGAATAACTATTCTATTCTTTAAAGTGAATTTTCACTAAAAAAGTGTGTGTGTGCCCCAATGTGAAAAACCAAAACTTTAGAAGGAGCTGAACCTAGTTTGATGCCACTACGGAGAAGATGGATGTATGTAATAGCTTACTCTATTGATGTTGAGCATAACTGAAGTAAGGGCCTCTTAAGATGCTAAGGCCTCTTTCCTAGCACCTAAAGGCTACACAGGTCCACTAAGAGCTAGAGCAGAGCTTGAGGTAGAGCCTTCATAAACATTTCTACCATGTTCTCTTGAGAGGTACACTACTCTAGAGTAATGTCCTTAGATATGAGTCTCTCATAGATGAAATGGTATCGGATCTTGATGTGCTTTGCCCAAGCGTGGAACATTTGATTCTTGGTGTTGGCCAAGGTTGACTAGATGTCGATGTAGATGCATGTCATAGTAGCCTTCGATGTAGATGCATGTCAGAGTAGCCTACAAGATACTAATGTGAGATAATAAACTTCAAAGCCACATGGCCTCACATGCTACAAAGCTAGATGCTTGATAATTGGCCTCCGTAGATCATAGAACAATTGTAGGCTGCTTCTTACTTGCCCAAGAGAAGGTCTTGAGCCAAACAAGAATATGTATCTAGAAGTAGACCATGAGGAAGCAAGATCACCAACCCAATATGAATTTGAATATCCGATGAGTCCGATGCCTCCTCCATACCAAATACCACAATATTGAGTGAGACCAAGGTATCAAAGTAATCTCTTAGCAACATCTCAATTTGTCTGATAAGGCTAATGTGAAAACAAATCCAGTATACCACTTACATATGCAATATCTAGTCTAGTGTTGGCTAAGTAAAGTACACAAACAAAAAACTAGTGATAAGAATGCACTTCCATAAGTGAACTGTGAGCTTGACTTTAGGATCAAGTGATGTGGATACTAAGCAGCACTGCTCCATGTTAAATATGGAAAGAAGATCAGAGTAGCACTTCTTCTGGGAGAGGAATATACCTTCTTTTGTTTGCCAAACATCCATGCCTAAGAAGTAGTGAATTAGGCCAAGATCTATCATAGACTACTCAAGGTGAATCTCTTTGATGATGAATTAGATATGCTCATCATCTGAGCCAGCCAAGATCAAGTCATCAACATAGAGAATGATGATTACAACTAAGAAATATTCCTGATATATTTATAAGTTATCATCAATAGTGCTTCTTTCAAATCCTTTAGCTTTGAAGAACCTGTGAATCTTTTCATACTAGGCCCTTCAAGCTTGCCTAAATCCACAAAGTGCTTTGTAAAGCCTTTATACTTGATCTTCCTTGATTTTGATCTTGAAACCTTCAGGTTGTTCAACATATACCTCTTCTTGAAGATCACTATTTAGGAAAGCATTTTTTTATGTGGAGTTGGTAGATGAGCCATTTGAAGTGTTCATTGAGTGCAAGAATGATGCTTATAATTATAAACCTTGTAGTAGGGGAAAAGGTTTCTTCATAACCAATATCGTGCTTTTGTGTATATCCCTTAGCTACAAGTATTGACTTATACTTATCCATACTAACATCTAATTTGTATTTGAATCGTATAGCCACTTAACTCTAATAACTTGATGATTTGAAGGCTTTGATACAAGTGTCCAAGTGTTGTTCTTTTCAATTGCACATATTTTTGTCTGCATAGCTTCTTCCACTCAAGTTGAACTTGGGCATTTTTGAAATTGGAAAGCTCTAGAATTTGTTGAATCTAGTGCATAAGTGCATAGTTCACATAGTGACATTTTTCAAGTTGTTACTTCTCGATCAACCTTTGAGACCTCCTAGGTTGTTGACAAGTACTTAATTCTAAGTTTTTCTTAGAGATAATTGTGTCTTGCTCATAAGTGTGGATGATTGGACTCAAAATTGGGCTTGGACCTTTGGTGGATTACTTTTGAAGCTTAATAAAATATGGAATCTTTTGAAATTTTGATGGAGTTGTTGTCAAATCATACAACCTATAAGCCTTGAACTATTCACTATAGCCAATAAATAGATGTTTCTTTGACTTAGGTTGTAATTTATGTTCATCTTCTTTGGGCACATGTATAAATGCTTCACTTCCAAATAATCTAAAGGAGTTGACATTGGGCTTGCATTCGTAGAAGGCTTCAAAGGGATTTTCATTGTGTAATGCACTTGTGAGGTCTCTATTGTTGATGTGCAATATAATATGTACAAATTTGTCCTGAGATTTGAATGGTAATCATTTTATGTGGAGCATAGTGCATGTCATTTCCATGAGACTTTGAGTCTTTCTTTCAACTACTCCAGTCTGGGATGGAGTATGCAGTTGAGTGACTTGCCTCTTGATGCCCTTTTGCTTTAAGAAATTATTTAAGTCATGATTGATGAAGTCTCCTCCTCCATCTGATATGAATTGACCTAAGACTTGAACCTCTTAGAAAAATGTTTAGTTTTCACTCTGATAACAATTGACCTAAGACCTTTTAGACACATCTACATAAAAATTTTAGCTAACTATTCCAAGACATTTCATTAATTTAGAGTGATTATACACTGAGGAATGAGTTTAAGAACTCAGGGGTGTAATCTCGACTTTTCAGGAGGAAGACAATGTGCAAACACAGGTAGCTTGTATGGTTTACAACTCAAGATCTAGTGAACGAAATGTAATGCAAATTGATGTATAATAACTAGACTAATCGATGTAACTATCCTAAGTTAAAGCAAGTCAAATGATCAAGTATACAGGAGAACTTGATTCGTCAAAATGACTAAAATGAAGAGGTTGCAATAGAGAACAATAGACCGAGATTATCATGAACTAATGACTCACATTCTATGTGATAATGAATGTATGATACAAAGGATATGTAGTGGAATTACTCATACATATGTGAGCATAATATATGCTCAACCATGAGGCTCAATGGATCTCTCTTCTGTGTCATATCCTCCAACTAAAAGTCACATCTATTTAAACACAGAGAAGTTTTGACATTTGAATTTCCCTCACCTAAAAGTATTCCTACACTTTAGAGGTGTAGCTCAGTGATGAGTAGCACCTCCTTTAATGTCAATCCGGGAAGACGTGAGGATGGTATGATGACCTCGAGCAAGTGAAGGCACAAGTGAGTGAGTGAGAAGCACACTAACATGCACACACATACACACACACGCGCACACAAGGCAAGACAAAGAGTGAGAAGCAATGGAGTTCTTTAGATTACTTTCAAAAAGCTCATACAAGTTCAATTCAATTACAAGCTAACCTCAAAAATGAGCTCTCTAGCTCTATTTATAGTTTTTGACTAGGTTTTGGCCGTGTCCAGACCTAGTGTCTGGCCTAGTAAAAAATTAGGTTCTCTACCCTATTTGGAGGTTCAAACGAAGTCTAAAAAATGTGGAAATTGACAGGTAGGTACTTCTAAGGCTCCTCAAGCTCAAGAACTCCTTGGCTTGCACAAAATGGAGCTACAAAAATATGAAATGGTATTTACAATGGTTTTTAGTGATGAAAATCACTATTTTTGTAGGGTTTTCTATTAACATTTTGACATACATTTCCTGAAGCTCCCTACTTGCTCCTTCTCCTTGTGTGTCCACCTCTTTCATATGCATTAGTGTCCTGAAAAAATATTGGCCTACTTGCGAGATCATCGTTGACTGCTCTGTCTGCTTGTACTTTCTCTTCTCTCTGACTCCCTTCGTAAGCTTCCTTGCTTGGTGAGTCCTTCAGTTCCAACACCCCCCCTCTCTCGGGTTTGTCGTCCCTGACAGACCTTTGTTGGGTGGGTCGTTGGATGTAGTACTCAACAACATCTTGTGCTAAGTGATGTTCTGCAATCCGCAACCCTTTGGCCAAGTCCGTGAGTAGAGCATCCCAATCTACCGGCCCAGGAACCTCTGGATGTGGTATACGTAACTTTTCTTAATGAAGAGCTTGTTCCACTGCAAACAACTACAATAAATGTGATGGTCTGGGAATGAATATCTCTGAATGATATTCCCAGAATCCCGTGACAAACATTTCTTCAAACGTCTGTTTGAAGCAGGCTCGTAGATACTTGATACGCGCGTGCCATGGATATACAACATTAATAGATGGTGTTGCACTCATGTCGTAGACAAGGTCTTGATTACCTTCATTAAATCCAAGAGCTGACACATGAGGTTCCTTGACATTCTTGAAGGTCCTGAAGGTGACCAACATGAGTTCAAAAATTTTAAGGCACATTTCAGCCATGACATCTAGTACATTTTTAAACCTGACCCCCAATGCCGAATCATCGAAATCATATATCCTATGGTAGGTTGGCCTTTAGGTGGTGCTAAATAGACATAATTGAGCCATTTCTCACATTCTTTGTTTGTCAGCACAGTTTTTGTGTATTCCGGCCATGACCTTCTTCGAAATACGGGGCAGTAGCATGGGTTGTATTTGATGTACAAAGGCATATTCTCTGAGGGGATGGCCTTGAATTTCTCTGGGTCGATTTCCTGTGGGGAACCCTCCATTGCTGCTTCCAAGTTCCCTTCATTCTGTTTTTGCAGCAATATATTCTCTTCGAGTGCTGTAGACATATGTTTTCGTAGGAGGGCCAGATTGCATCTGAGCTTGAGATTCTCCGTTATCTGGGAGTGTAGCAAATCATCCATTTGTTTCCTTTCTTCTGCATCTGACTGGGGTGGATTGGCTACTAACTGTTCGTGTTGTTCCTGTAAAGTGGCATGTTGTTGTTGTAGTAGCCGCGTTTCCCTTTCGAGATCAATGAATCATAGTTGAAGTTCCTCATGGCTTCAAAAGAGTCTCGTATGTTGATCATCAAGATGCTGGTAGTGCTATTGCAGTTGCGACATACACTGATACATATTATTAAATACATTATTAATAGGGGTGGATGCGGGAAGGGTGTTGAATGCAGAAGGGAAGGGAAAGGGGAAGGGGAATGGAAGTGTGGATGCGGTGCTGGAAAATGGTGAAGTGGGAGGTGGGGGAATGGGAGATGGTGGGTGTATGGGGGGAGGGAGAGGTGCGGAGGTGAGTGAGATGTCCATAAGATCAACGGTGGATGCATTAGTGGGAGTGATTGTGAATAGTGGGATTGTGGGTGCGGTGATAGTGGTGAAAGTGTACAGTGGTGTGTGCAATTGTGAATACGAACTGCCCAGAAGTGTGATTGGGGGAATGAGATTTTTTGTGGCTACTGTTAGAATTACTGTTTCAGTGGCCGTACAGACAAAAGAGGTGGAGATAGGGTGTGTGGGTTGTGTGGGTTGACTGACGGTCTGTGCTTCGGTATGGGTAGTGGACTCGGAGGCAGTGATAGTAGTGGTTAGACTGGTAGTGGGAGGTGAACGTGGTGGAGTTGGAGGCAGGGGTGGCAAAGGGGGTGACGGAGGTGCACTTGATACATGGGTTTCCTCAGTATCATGGACAGTGTGTGCGGTGCCCGTGGTTGTGGATGTGCCTTGTGGTTCTGATACTAATACATTCATTTGCTTTCCTGATCGAGGGGGACGTCTGCCGTATCTTCACTCCGTTCTTCGTGATTGTGCAAGGGCGGTATGCACAGTCTCAGGTACTCCTAAAGCCTCAGATATCATGTCAAGAGTGGCGCGGTATTGCTCGTCTACGCCTTCCTCCTCAAGGATTTGATTCATGAGGGCCTTGCCTGCTGTTAGGGACAGTCTATGTTGTTCTTGAACTCTGTTCATGGTATCATAGAGCTTCTTCAATGCCTTTGTATAAGCTGGGGAACCTTCAAGTACCTACAGAGCTTCCTGATCATATTCCTGCTCTTCTTCCTTGGATTGTCCATCATGTTCCTCCTCTTGTTCTTCTTCTTCTTCACCCTCCACATCGACGACATCTGGCTGTCTGGGATGGGGTTGGTCTGTAGCAGTTTGTTATCCACTAGCTTGCTTTGCCTCGACTTCTGCGTTAACAACCTCGATGATTCTGGCTACCTCCTCATCAATTAGGTCTTCTAAAGTGAATCCGTGAGGGAACTCTAGGTCAGTTGGTACAGGTGGAAACACTAGATTTGGTCCATCAATGCTGTGTCTTGGTAATCTGATAGTGAAGGGTTGTACCCACCTTGGAAGTCGTGGAGTTGTCTCTGGTGTCAATGTCACACCGCGGGGTTGTGCACAGGGCATCTGAACTGCACCTCTCATTTTCTTAGATGGTGGTCTTGCGGTTGATAGTCTACGTTGGAATTCTTGTACCCTAGTCCAATTTAATGCCCTCTACACTGGCACATCATAAGCCAAACATCTATATACAATCCTGGTGAGGGCATCACATCCATACAGTACAGACTTTTGTTTCTTATACCACCTTTGACGAGCCAAGTGGATTTGGTCGATAATCTAGTGGGGCATGTTGATTGTCAAATCAAAGGCATCAGCCAAGTATAGACTGAACCATATCTTCTTAGGTGGCATTGTGAACCTCTCTTGAGCGGGAAATGCAAAATGTTGCATGACCATTCGCAAGTGAATGGCAATTGTAGGTGTCATTGCCACCATGTCCTTTAATTTCGTCAGATTCCTGTTCTTCATATTGTCGGGGACCATAGTCTCTTTCTCCATAGGAATGTGCATACCTTTCATGTCTAGAGCTTCCCTTACCAAATTGATAGTCAGCCTGAAGTGCTTCAGCTCATTGCCCCTTGTGAGAGATGGGAGGACAAAGGAGCTGTATCCCTTTTTGTCTTTGCTCAGAGTGAGGGTGCTAATCAAATAAGAGCACCTTAGAAAATCGAGCTTTGGCAATTGGAATTTGAAGTAATCGTAGAGTCCCGCCTTCTTCCATATAGGTTTGAGTCCTTCATTATTCTGCAAGCTCTCAAATTCCCTGGTGAAAAAGTGATATCTGCCCCAGCGCCCATTGAATTCTATCTCGGCCTCCCACATGTAAGTGCCTTCACCTAGGGGTCCTGCCACATCACTGAACCAATGTGAGTTTTTGCTGACCGGCATTGTGTGCCCCTGTGGAGGATTCTGAACCGGTATGGCGTGTAATGCTCTCAATGCCACAGGTCGTTCCTTCAATTCCTCCTCAACGGGAAGACTTTCAATGTCCACGACTTGGGGGCTAGTGCCTACCTGGGAGCTAGTTCCTGCCGTATCTGCCATGTTACTTCTTGCCTCCTGACTCTGTGAGAATATAGAAACAGGTGTTAACATTGTAAAGGACAAGATAGAACCGTTTTTGTCCCCATTACAACATTAACATGAGGTTTGGGAGAGATTAGTAGGTTATTAAGTGCTCGGTGCTTGTGTGTGTAGTTAGGAATTGGGTAGACCTAGGAGCTAAGTGGATTGATGTAGTGTGAGGGTGACGTAGTTAGTAGGTGGGCATGGTTAACAAATGGGGTCAAGGGGTTTATTACAAGTTTTAGGTTGCCAATTGTAGTGGATGGGCTTTGATCTTGATTTGGTGGACTCTGAAGAGTTTGATAGGGGTATCTACTTGAAAATGAGGCTTTTTAGGGACCCATTTACAAGTGATTCTACTTGTGCTCATGGAAGAATATGTGCCCGCGCATGATGTATAAGCATGGACATCGGATGTTCGAGTGAGTGAAACGTGTTGGACCGGGTGTGGCCTTGGTGTAGCTATTTGAGCCCGCAAGCAAGCCTTAGGCACCCAGATTTGTCGTGATTGTGGGCTGGCCTTCATCGACTTTTTGGGTACCCAAACAGACTTTACTTTCGCAAAAGAATTTATCAAAGACTTCTTATTAGTGTCGTGTTGTTGATTACTAATAAGAGGTTTCGACCGTGGGGTTGGCATGGTCGCAACAGGGTGTTCGCCTTTCCGCATCCATACTTGTTTCAACTGTTGAGACATTCTGCTTTGCTCCTTTTTTTGGCCTCCAGCATAGGTAGTGCTCTGCTTCCTCTGTATTTGATCTGTCATTGGTTGCTGCATCCTTCTCGCCTTTGGAAAAGAAGGGAGTGCCATCTTATTCTTGACTCCGTTGTTGAGACAATCCTTTTTCTGCATCATACAATTTTGGACAAGAATAGCATTGTCAACTTCATGTGCACCCCTGGAAGGACCACGAGCTCGTGCCTTACCTAATTCCTTGAGTGCCTCATTCTCCAATTCAACTGTAATTCGACTACGATTTACCCATACCTGAAGAAGTCCACTCCTTAGGTTTAGGTTGACTGCATGATCATAGATCCAGTCCTGACCCAAGACAAGAGGCTCAGTGAGGTCCTCATCTTGACACACTAGTACTTTGACTGTCATTGCTTCGCTTCATGTGATGCAAAAGGTGGGTCCATAATGATTGACTCTAGATCGGAGTCACTTGCATCCTCAAATGCATCAAGGCTAGGTTCGCATTCTTCTAGAACTGCCTCTCCCATGATTGGCTCTATGGAGAAGACTAAAATGTCATAGCCATCTTCATCACAGTGGGGTGTCCATTGTTCTTCATTGATGGCTACATCCATTGTTGCTAGGATTTCTGCCCAGCCATGGGGTTCAAATTCTTCATCAGGAAATACTACAGGTGCATAGGCTGGGTCTTGATTGGATCTATGTGTTTCGTTTGCACCTATTTCTCTAGCTTTCTCTCTCTTCTCCTCTTCTACTGCCACTTTGCACATCCATAAGTGAGTGTCTTCATGCATCCATGAGGATCCTGATCCTATGGAGTGCACTGACTCTATATCTTCTTTAGCTCTATGGATGGGATTCCATTGGATAGGAGGGACATCCCTATGAGAGTAATCTTTGAGATTCACTCTGGTCGTAACACCTAAGTGTTGCAGGTACAAGGAATTGGTTCCCCAATCTTGGACCACTTGCAACTGTCGCATAAATGGTCGTCCCAAGATCATTTCATAGGCATGGTTCTTGCTAAAATCACAGATAGCAAATGTATGCTCGAACTCAACACCACAAGTGGTGAGAGTTACTCCTTCTAACAGCCCTAAGGGTCTCTCTAGATGACCATCAGCCATTTGCAATTTCATCCTTGTGGGCCTCAATGCTAGCTTGCCCCAATGCTTCCATAGGGAAGTGGTAGCAATTGCAACACCTGTGCCTGAATCTAGAATGGCCTTGGTGGTGTATCCTTGATGGGTGATAGGAAGATATGTGTTTCCCTCTTCGCCCTCACTCATGTCTCCTATCTTGTCCAATGGTATTTCTGGCACTGTTCTCTGGGATCCTAGCTGGGAATGAGGTTTTGCTATCTCTGGTACTTGTTTGGCTACATGTTTCCATAGCTCTAGCCTCACTTTGAGTAGTTCTTCTAAGGTGAGGTTGCACTGTACTTTAGTGTTTTTCACTACCTCTGTGTTCCTAGGTATGATCGAGTCTTCGTTTCTTACCATGAATGTGGGTGCTCTCATGCACGTGGACTTAGCTTCCCATGGGCCTGTGAAGTGGGGTAATTCTTGCAGAGAGTTAGACTCAAAGTCTAATCTTTCCTGAGATTGGGTGCTCTCTTGCTCCTCATAAATGGATGGGATGTCTTGTGGGAATTGGTCGTGTGCATCATCCACAAGTTCAATAGTAGGAGGGACTTCACTCTCTTTAGCCCATTTGTCTTCTTGAATCTCGCGTAGGAATTCTGGTGTGAACCGATTCATAGAAGATGATGTGTCTGGCTCCGTAGAGTTAGGCACATAGGCTTCCTGGGCAGGAAGACCTGCACTTTCACTTGCCTTGTCCTTGTGTTGAGAGGCGGGTTCCTTTTCTGATTGTGCAATTAGCTTCTCTATTCTTTCTAACAGTCCATCAAAGTGCAACTGTGTCTTTGCTGAACTAGAGATGTTAAATAGGCGACTGGCTTCAAACATGGTCTGAGCCAATTCCACCATCTTCGCTTAAATTTTGGTTCGTTCAAGCTCTAGTTCTGCTCTAGGATAGCACTTTCCATGATCAGTTACGTTTGGCCCATCTTGGAATTTGGCCTGATATGCTTTAAGCATCATATTAAGGTCCTCGGGAGTGGGATCTGCTAGGACTGATCCTACTCTTGGGGGTGGTGGAATTGTGTGAGGTGGGTTGGAAGGTGGCGGGTCGGATGGAGATGGGAATGGTGGTGGTGGGGTAGTGTGAGAGGGAGTTTGAGATGTGAGTTCAGTTATCCTTGCCTTTGTTTCTCTGAGGCTTTCCTCGAGTTCACTAATCTTTTTTGCCCATTGCCTTTTCATTCTTTCATGACTATCTCTCCAAGCTCTTGTCCTCTTCTTGGTCATGCTCTCTGTTTCACTCACCTCGGGGCTCTTTTCCTGGCCTACCCCTTGGTTTTGCTGCAATGCCTGAGCTCTAGTGACTACCTGTACTGGTGTAGTGGACGTCACACTTCCTGTAGAGTCTACTACTAACCCAATAACATTGATAGGAGTGATTTTCGGCATATTATTGGGATTCTTTGGGCAGTCTCATAAGAGATGCTCCTTTCCACACTCTTGGCAATAGCCCTGGATCGTCACTGATTGGGGTTGTGTAGGTGGAGGCAAGGGACAATCACGAATGAGATGATCTCCTTGACATCTGTAGCATGGTCCTCTAGGGAATGGGGGTCTTACTTGCCTAGATTGAGGTCTAGGGTTGGGGTTTGCATACATTACGTTTGTGTAATCTGACTCCCAACTAGGTTCATTTGGATCTTCACTATAGTAGGACTCACCATGTTCAGGAGACTGCATGTAGTAGGCCTGGGGGCTATCAACATGTGTAGAATCGAAACTATGGTCACTGGGGTCACTTTCTGATAGCAATGGGGTTACTGGCACTATGGCCCTATTCAGGTTTTCTTCTGCAGCTGCATACTTTAGAGGGATCACATTAGTAGGAGCAGGTGGTTGTTGTGCTAGCACTGGCTAGGGTCTCAGTTGGGCCTGATATTGCGGTTGGTAGTTTTGCTGAGGCCTAGTATACTGTTGTGGTGGGTATGGACTCTGGTATCTTCCTTGTTGAGGGTAAGGCTGAGGGTAGGTTTGCCTAACAGCTTGCTTATTGTATGGGCAGTTTTGTGCGGTGTGATTTGTGTATCTTCGTTCTATGGTGCAGTACTGGCTACTAGGATTTACTTGGGGTTGAGCCATAATGGGACATACATTTGCCATATGGTCACCTCCACAAGTATAACATCTTTTCACAGGGGCACATCTTGGGATTTGTTTGCTAGAGACACCTAATTTCTGAGCTACTTTCTCTGCAAGTTCCTCAATTGATGTGGATTGCGAGGAAGAGAGGCTAGATGCACTATCTGAGTCTTTGTAGATTTTGGAAAGCTCTAGTTCTTCCCCCTATGGTCAAATCTACGTCTTACCATCACACGCTCGTCCTCAAAGCTTGATCCCCGACAACGGCGCCAAAATTTGGTGTAGCTCAGTGATGAGTAGCACCTCCTTTAATGTCAATCTGGGAAGACGTGAGGATGGTATGATGACCTCGAGCAAGTGAAGGCACAAGTGAGTGAGTGAGAAGCACACTAACATGCACACACATACACACACGTCCACACAAGGCAAGACAAAGAGTGAGAAGCAATGGAGTTCTTTAGATTACTTTCAAAAAGTTCATACAAGTTCAATTCAATTACAAGCTAACCTAAAAAATGAGCTCTCTAGCTCTATTTATAGTTTTTGACTAGGTTTTGGCCGTGTCCAGACCTAGTGTCCGGCCTAGTTAAAATTTAGGTTCTCTACCCTATTTGGAGGTTCAAACGAAGTCTACAAAATGTGGAAACTAACAGGTAGGTACTTCTAAAGCTCCTCAAGCTCAAGGACTCCTTGGCTTGCACAAAATGGAGCTACAAAAATATGAAATGGTATTTACAATGGTTTTTAGTGATGAAAATTACTATTTTTGTAGGGTTTTCTATTAACATTTTGACATACATTTCCTGGAGCTCCCTACTTGCTCATTCTCCTTGTGTGTCCACCTCTTTCATATGCGTTAGTGTCCTAAAAAAATATTGGCCTACTTGCCCGATCGTCGTTGACTGCTCTGTCTGCTTGTACTTTCTCTTCTCTCTGACTCCCTTCGTAAGCTTCCTTGCCTGGTGAGTCCTTCAATTGCAACAAGAGGTACTTATGTGCACTTCCAAATGAATATGTGAGAAATCCTTATCATTTGGTCAAGCATCTAGGCTTGCCAAAGGTACCAACATCTCCCCCTCAAACCTAAGATGCTTATGTTGTCAGGATCTTGCTCACACGCATATAAAGATTACAAATGCTGAAAACACACAAATAAATAGACGCAACAAAAGACGAGACAGAACGCAGTATTGGGTGCAATCTCTCCCCATGCACTCCGTTTCGACAGTCCATAGAGTGCATGTATTTATAGGACTTTTTGATTCCGTCGAAAAGAGTGGTTACATAAGGGCGGCTTAAAAAAGCAAGCATGAAACTAAAAGTTGGTAACTTTTACATAAAGCCATTGCTTTCAATAAGAGAAACTGTGATCTACAACGACCCTTATTCTAACCATTACTTTTCTAACTATTTCTAACAATAGAATCTTCTACGAGGGTTTATTTACAAGCTAAACTATAATTATTCGGATTATTGATATCCGCCCTTTCACGCTTTGCATGCTCCTCAGGAACCTTCAACTGCTATATCAAAAACATCAGAAACACATTAATACATTAATAATATAACATTTTAACAATGCATTGTTCAATAATACTTTAACACTCCAACAATGCACTGTTCAACATATTCCATATTACAATCCAACAATGCATTGGCCAACATATTCCATGTTACACCCCAACAATGCATTGTTCAACATATTCCATGTTACAATCCAACAATGCATTGTTCAACATATTCCATGTTACAATCCAACAATGCATTGGCCAACATATTCCATGTTACACTCCAGCAATGCATTGTTCAATATATTCCATAAGTTATAACATGCCCCTCAGTTGAAAAAGCAATTAACCTCAGTTGATAAAATAATAAACATGGATGACCAGTCACATGTTTCATCACTGAATAAAAAAAATAGGCATGTGCCATGTAAAAACACATGCATGGACATGTTCATGGAGCTGTTACTTTTTACGAAAAACAATTTCAAAAGGTGCACGACCAGTAATGGTGTGTGCAGTGTTATTGTAAGCAAATTGAAGCAATGGAAACTTTTCATCCCAGTTATTATGATTATCTAATGAATAACAACACCATAAATCAAGAATAGTATTGTTTGTAGTCTCACTTTGTCCATTACTTTAAGGATGAAATAGAGAACTAAAATCTATTTTAGAACCAAAATGTTGAAAGAAGGCAACCCAAAAAGGATTACAAAATCTAACATCATGATCAGATAACATTACTTTAGGAAATCCATGATGTGGAAAAATGCATTTAATGAATAATTTGCCAGCTTGAGGTGCAGTAAAAGTTTTTCTACATGGAATGAAATATGCATATTTACTAAACCTATCAACTATTGTCCAAATCATATCATTATGTGATGAAGTGATGGAAGACCTGTGATAAAATCCATAGGGATCTGTTCCCATGGTTCATTTGGAATGGGAAATGGCATTAATAATCCAAATGGTTTACCATGATGACGTTTGACACACTGACATACAATGCATTGAGAAACATAATGTGCAATATCCTTTTCCATGTGTGGCCAAAAGAAGAAATCTTTGCAAGCCAAAATGGTGCTTTGTATGCCTCTATGACCCATGTAAGATGGTTCATGCATTTCTTTGATAAAAAAATCTTTAAAAGCTTGGGTTATGCATAATCTATGTTGAAAATAAAGAAAACCATTATGGAATGTATAATGTTCATCAGATAAAGATGCACCATTGGGGAAATCATGCCATGCACGTGAAAAATACAAATCAGATGCATAAGTGGAAACCATTTCTTGAAAAGAATGAATTTGGATGGCAGAAATATTATTCAAAACAACAGAATGCAAAGGAAAACGATGAAGAGCATCAGCTACAACATTAGCTTTACCACGCTGATATTGGATGATGCCATTTAAAATGCCTATCAGAGATTAAAGGTTGATAGAGCATGCACAACTGCTAGCAATTCTTTATCATATGTACTATAATTCTGTTCTGAGGGCTTAAGCTTCCTACTCTCAAATGCAATGGGATGGTCATTTTTCATTAAAATAGTACCTATTCCTGAACCACTAGCATTAGTAACGACATGAAAGGGTTGTGAGAATTCAGGTAATTGTAACACAGGTGCATGTGAAAGTGCTTGTTTAAGTTTTTCAAAGGACTGTTGTTGGGTAAGTCCCCATGCAAATTTTATTTTCTATTTCAACAACAAGGTAAGAGGCAATGCTAAATAAGAAAAATTTCGAACAAACTTCCTATAGAAACTAGCCAACCAAAGAAAAGAACAAACATCATTGACTGATTGTGGTGTAGGCCATGCTACTATAACTCGAATCTTTTTCGGATCCATATGCAAACCTTCACTTGAAATAATATGTCCTAAATATTCTAGCTTACGCTAAAAGAAGTAAATCTTTTCAGGATTAGCATAAAGTGTGTTCTCTTGTAACAAATGAAAAACTCTTTCAAGATGCTTTTCATGTTCAC
This sequence comes from Ceratopteris richardii, assembly GCA_020310875.1. Taxonomy (NCBI): domain Eukaryota; kingdom Viridiplantae; phylum Streptophyta; class Polypodiopsida; order Polypodiales; family Pteridaceae; genus Ceratopteris; species Ceratopteris richardii. The sequence goes on along the minus strand of CM035410.1, from coordinate 122,166,879 downwards.
TATCATTCTTACTGTAAACAAGTATATCATTAAAGAATACAAGAACAAAAGCTTGGTAATCAAGAAAAATATTGTTCATCATTCGCGCAAATGTAGCAGGGGCATTAGTACGACCAAATGCATTACCATAAATTCATAATGGCTAGTTTGCATTCTTAATGCAGTCTTGAATATATCACTTTGTGTCATACGAATCTGATGGTAACCCGATTTAAGATCAATTTTACTAAAGACACAAGCTCCTCGTAACTTATCTAAGAGATCATCTATTCGTGAAATAGGGTATCTATTCTTTATTGTGATCTTGTTAAGGGCTCTATAATCAATGCACATTCGATAAGTTTTATTCTTCTTCTCAACTAAGAAAATTGGTGCTCCAAATGGGGAAGAACTAGGCCTTATAAGTCTTTCTTTTGTAGTAAGTCTTTTACTTGGTTTTCTATTTTGTTTTGGTGTAGTTGGCCATGTCTATAAGGTGCTTTATGAGGAGGAGAGCTACTAGGGACTAACTCTATGCTATGGTCAAAGGATCCTCGAGAGGGTGGTAGTTCAGAGGGATACTCAGACATAAAACCATCCTTATAAGTACTCATGAAAGGTTTATATGCGTCATGAAGTGTATGAGTATAATCATTGATGACATTGACCAAAACAATGCATGAGTTGAATCCTTTCCTAAATGCACGTTTTACTTGAGTGTGACTAATCAGTGGAAACGACTGAAAATCATGCCATGCAGACAAACTAATGACTTGACCTTTGAATTCAAAGTTAAAAGTATGCGTATGGTAGTCAATACGTGGGTTATAATGGTGATAAAAAGGCATACCTAGTATAACATCGTAAGATTGGAAAGGTGCAATCAAAAATGTTTGTGAATCAATATATGGGTCTATGCTAATCATAACATTTTGCACTTCTCGTGTTACATTATAACGACTACCTTGAAATGCATATTTCACTTTATACAAGGAAGGAAAAGTTTTTAATTTAAGTTCTAGTACTAATAAATGTGAAATGAAGTCATGTGAACTACCATCGTCATGTAGAATTTTAACTAGTTTATTATTTATTGTACCCTGCATGCAAAGTAGAGAGTGCAGAGAGATATCATTACCCAAGGTACTTCAGTCTTTGTCCACTGATTCCTCTGTCCAAACAGGAGGAATTTCTTCATTATGGACCTCCATGTTATGCAATTGAGCTGTAACCGGTTTCATGTGAAGGGGTGCAATCTGCATCTTGTTTTTGTATGTCCAGGTTTACCACAATTCCAACAAGTGATTCGTGCTCGCTTCTGTTGGGCATCCACCACTGAAGTTTGAAGGGTAGGTGGTTTGGTTGGTTGGAGAGATCAAGCAATAGGTGGAGTTGAGTAACTAGATTGTGGAGGATGAGGAAAACTACGGTAAGATGGGGCATTAAAAGTACGCTTCATAGGAAATGCAGGTTTAAGAGAAAGTGGTCGTTGGTGCGGTTGTTGTAGACGGATTGACTTGGTTATGGACTGGAATTCTTTTTCTGCATCATAGGCAAAAGATATAGCCTCGTTGAGGGTTGTAGGTCGTAAGGTGTGAAGCTTAGCTTGGATTCTCACCTCCAAACCAACTACTGTCGTAAGGTTGTCCGCCTCAATTTGTATCTTGAGGACTTCATCACTGTGCCTGATCTCGTTCTGAGCTCCTAGAATCTCATGCTGCAAAAGCTCTAGTTGTTGTTCAAGTGTTGCCTCAGGTAGAGGTGAATTACTGTAATCCTCCATGGTGCTCTTGGACCCTTAAGGTAGTGCTTTCTTCTCGGGATGTACCGTCAGGAAATGTACCTTAATAGAATGTACCCTGTCTGGATGTACCCTGTTGTACCTTGACAGGATGTACCCTATCTGGATGTACCCTGGGAAGTGTACCCTGAGAAGTGTACCCTAAGGTGTACCCTGAGAAGTGTACCCTGAGAAGTGTACCCTGAGAAGTGTACCCTGAGAGGATGTACCCTGAGACGCACCACGTCGCCTCGTGTCGTGCCGCCTTCAAAAGTAAAAACCGAAAGTTATGTTAAATATAAGAGGAGAGAAATTGAGTGACAACTCCAAGAAAGAGTGTAGTGGTAAAAGTACTTCCGTTGAAAGTAGGAGGTTGTGGGTTCAAATCCTCCTACCTTAGGGAATCTAAACCACTCTATTGCCACTCAAAAATTAAAATTGCCTCGCGCATAGCCAACAGCTGCCAATGGTCGCCAAGGGAGCCTTGGGTGCCAATGTTGCCAATGTATTGCCTAAGTTATGTCCTAAGTTCTTTGCCTTAGTCGACGCCTTGGATTAAGCCAAAGGAGTAAACGTAGGTGTAAACTTAGGAACAAACAAGAGTGAAAATGTAGGTTCTAGAATTGGAACAGAAACAGAAAGAGAAACCAGAAACTAGAAAGCAGAACAGGAACCGAAACCGAAGACGAAGACAAAGATGAAGATGGAGACGAAATCACGAACAAAGAACAGAACCCTCTGTATTGTCGCATGCAGAGCTCTCATACCACTGTTGTCACGATCTTGCTCACGTGCATACAGAGATTACGGATGTTGAAAACAGACAGACAAATAGACGCAACAAGAGATGAGACAGAATGCAGTATTGGGTGCAATCTCCCCCCATGCACTCTGTTTTGACAGTCCACAGAGTGCATGTATTTATAGGACTTTCTGATTACGTCGAAAAGAGTGGTTACATGAGGGAAGCTTCAAAAAGTATGCGTGAAACTAAAAGTTGGTAACTTTTACAGAAAGCCATTGCTTTCAATAACAAAAACTACGGTCTACAACGACCCTTATTCTAACCATTGCTTTTCTAACTATTTCTAACAATAGAATCTTCTACGAGGGTTTATTTACAAGCTAAATAATAATTATTCCGATTATTGATATCTGTCCTTTCACGCTTTGCAGGCTCCTCTTGAACCTTCAACTCCTATATCAAAAGCATCAGAAACACATTAATACATTAATAATATAACACTTTAACAATGCATTGTTCAACATATTCCATGTTACAATCCAACAATGCATTGGCCAACATATTCCATGTTACACTCCAACAATGCATTGTTCAACATATTCCATGTTACAATCCAACAATGCATTGTTCAACATATTCCATGTTACAATTCAACAATGCATTGGCCAACATATTCCATGTTACACTCCAACAATGCATTGTTCAACATATTCCATAAGTTATAACAACTTAAGTTTTCATTCCTTTGGTATCTCTTGCAATCCAATCATAGATTTGAACTTGTTTAGTTTGCTTCCATCCAATGATTTGGTGATATATCTGCACATTACATATGAGTAGATACATAGGAAAGTTGTATCTCCTTACTCACAATATTTTCCCTAAAAAATGATTTTGGACTTCTATAGGTTTGGTCATGGCATGAAAGATAGGATTAGTAGCTAGATGAAGTGGGCTTATATCGTCTCCAAATATGTATGGAGTGCCAAAATCCAACCCTAAATTTGTGTATAGGGTCTTGATCCACATAGCTTCCTGTGTTGCATTTCCTAACGCTTTGTACTTAGCCTCAGTTGAGGAGAGAGCAATTGTAGGGTTGCTTCTTTAAAGACCAAGATATGAGCTTTGTAGCAACAAATGAGATATATCCTAATTTTTCTTCTTCTATCATCTTTGGAACTTGACCAATCTACATTAGTGAATAGCCTTACATTCAAATCAAATGTGTAGGGGTAATATAGAGCTTTATTTATTGTTCCTTCCAAATACTTCAATATCCTCTTTGCTGCATCCATGTGAGGTTTCCTTGGGCATGAATTAATAAGCACACTTATGCCATAGCAAATATCAGCCCTAGTTTGAGTAGCATAATTTAAACTCCAAACTAGGCTTTGATAGTTTGTGATGTCTTCAATAAGTTCTCCTTCATGAGCACTTGACTTGTGGTTGACCTTCATTGGAGTAGCTGCAATTTTAGCTTCCTGCACTTTGAACTTGCCAATCATATCTTTAATATACTTCCTTTGTGTAAGGAAAATCCCTTGATCTATGTAGAATACTTCCAATCCAAGGAAGTAAGTGAGCAATCTAAGGTCACTTATCTTAAATTCCTCTTTCATTTGGGCTTTGATTCTCCTAATCCCATTAGCATCATCGCATGTAAGGATCATATCGTCCACATACACACATAAGTATCTTATTTCATATTTAATTCTCTTAATGATAAGTGAAGAATCTGCTTTGCTTGATTGAAATCATTTTTCCTACAAGAAGGTAATTAGTCTATGATTCCAAGCTCTAGGAGCTTGCTTCAATCCATATAAAGCTTTCCTGAGTTTATGTACATATTCATGGTGTGATTTATCTTTTATCTACAAATCTAGGAGTTTGTGCCATGTACACCTCCTTAGAGATCCAACCATTCAAGAATTACCATCCATCTGATAGATGTTCTAATTCTTTGAGGTAGCTACACTCATGAGTACTCTGATTGTAGGCATATTTGCCATAAAAGAGAAAGTTTCTTCATAATTTATACCTTGGGTTTGAGCAAAACCTTTAGCCACAAGCCTTGCATTATACCTATTTACTGATCCATTTGAGTTCTTCTTTACCTTGTAGATCCATCTAAATCCAATGAGCTTCATGGATGGCTTCTTGGAACCAATTCCCATGTCTCATTCTATTGAAGAGCTTCTATCTCTTTTTCCATTGCTTCTCTCTATTTTTATTTCTTCTTAGCTTGTACAAATGTTGATGGTTCTTATGAGTTCATATCTAGAGAAATATAAATTGAGTGCTTAGTGACAAGAGAAGTGCCAAATCCATACCGTTCTAGCTTCCTTTTTTCTCTACTAGATCTTCTTATTGTTTGTGGAGAAGATTTTGCAACATCTCTCAATCACTGTATCTTTGCTTTACCTTTGTTGTTCTAAGCATTGATATTCCTCCTTGGTGTCTTCTGATTATCATCAAAATCACCTGATTCTTCATGCAAGCGATCACTTCCCTTTTGCAATGTTGGGAAGTCCTCCACTAGGTCATAAGGTAACTTGATTTTTTCACAAGCATCTTCAAACCAAGAGTTGGTCTCATCAAAGACCACATCTCTACTAATAATAAAACCTTTAGTGCTTGGACTATATTGCTTGTATCCTTTTTTTATTTAAGTCATACCCAATGAGCACACATTTCTCTACTTTGGGGTCCATTTTACTTGTGATTTGTGATCGAATATGTGCACAATCTATGCATCCAAACATCTTGCAATGATCAAGGTTGGGTCTTCTTCCATTCCATGCTTCATAGGCTATCATCCCATCCAATGCTTTTGATGGGATTCTATTGATGAGATAGGTGGATCTAGATACAACCTTTGCCCACAAATAATTTGGTAATTTTTTCTCATTAAGCATGGACCTTCGAGCTTCAACTATGGTCGTGTTCCTTCTGTCCACCACTCCATTTTGCTGTGGAGTATAATTGGTTGTGATCTCTCTCTGGATACCTCCCTCTTCGAGATAAGTATCAAATTCAAGGGAAAGATATTCTCCCCCTCCATGTGACCTTAGCCTCTTTAGTGTTTTACCTATTTGATTTTCAACAAGGGCAAGATACTTCTTGAAACATGAAAAGAATTCATCCTTATGCTTCATAAAGTATAGGATGGTCCATCTGCTACAATCATCAATTAAAGATGCATAGTACCTAGATCCTAAAATCAATGGCTCCTTGTTAGGTCCCCAAACATCTGTGTCAACCAGCTCTAACAAGTCACCATGAATGTATCCTTTCTTCATGAAGGGTTGTTTATGTGATTTCCCAAGTTGACAAGCACTACACTTACATATCATGTGTTGCTTGGAGATATTTGGTAGGCCAAGCAAACTTTGATCTCTCCACATTTTCTTCCAATTCCTTTCACCTATATGAGTGAATCTTTTGTGCCACATTTCTAACTTTGATAGAGATTGATTACCATAACTAAATAGAGCTATATTTTTAGTGTCTTGAAGTTCAAACTTAAGTAGTCTACTTGTCTTTTCTCTTTTTGAAATTATGTTGAATCCTTGTTATGGATCTTCAACAAAGGCTCCAATCCTTGTGAACCTTACCTGCAATCCTTTCTCGACAATTTGCCCAACACTAGTACATACAATACCTTGGTGAGTAGATTCATGTTCCCATCTAGAGTCTTCAAATTCTCAATCTTTTCCACTGAGTGCCTAGTGTCATCTCCTATTTGAACCTCATGTCTATTTCTTGGATCCTGTAAGTCTGAGAGTAGAGCCACATTCCCTTCTATATGATTGAACAACCATAATCTATATAGAATATATGCTCATCTACTTTACCTTGCTTCATGGCCATGTTCATCACGAGAAGTGATTCCTCTTGTGTTTTCTCTTTAGTGTAATTGTTATAATCTCTTCTTCCTCTATATCCTCCTTGATTATTTTAATTGTTGAAGTTGTTGTTGTAGCCATTGAAGTTATTTGGTCTGCCTCTTGCACTACCATAGCCTCCTCTATTGAAGCCTCTTCCTCTTTGATTTGAGGTTGTTGAAACAAATCTCAATTTTATGATTAGTTAGGCCACATATGGCAATTGGAGAGGAGCTTTGAAATCTCTCCCTGACCTGTTTACCTCCTCTGCCTCTTCCTCTTGAACCTCTACCTCTACCTACAAAGTTTTCTTGAGAGGTATTGCCTTTATCATTAGATCTTTTACCTTCCCTTTGCTATATTTACTCTTGTTTTTATCTATATATAGGGTAGAGGATTGGTTACCTTTTGAGTTGTCTCCCTTCTTCATAAGATTTGCCTCATGTGTGAACAATTATCCCATGAGGGTGTTGAAGTCAGGAACTTGCATATCCATGTTTAGGTCCATTGTCGTGGTGAAAGCTTCCCATTTATCATCTGCTTTGATTACTTGCCTCACTATGTGATCCTCTTCAATGACTTCTCCAATGCTCCCAAGTTGATGTCCTAAGCCCTTCATTTTCGTGACAAAATTAGTCACACTTTGATTGGGCATTTTCTTGAGTGTGGTGAACTCCATTCAGAGTTGGTTCTTCCTAGCTCTAGTGCTTGATGAGAAGAATGCTTCAAGGGCATTCCATGTATCTTATGAAGTGTTGCTGCTTCTAATGTGTGGAAGTAAAGAATTAGAGATTGAGTTAAGAATGTAAGACCTGGATAGAGCATCCTTTGAGCACCATGTAATTAACCTCTCTTGCTCTTCTTAAGTTGGTTGTCTATTGCTTTTGAGAATTGGCATCATCTCATCTCCAAAAATATAACCATAGAGATTTATCCCTTGAAGATATGCTTCCACTTTAAGTGACCATGCTCAGTAATTAGCTCAATTTAACTTGTCAATGGATGAAGGAAATTGATGTCCCATGTTGAGTTGATGTAGCTCTGATACCACTATGAGGAGAGTTGGGAAAGATGGATGGACACTCCAAGTGATGAGTAGGTATTGCCAAATCCTGCTTAGTACCAGCCGCTTGTAGCTTAGTTGATATGTGGACCCTTTTAGCTTTCCAATGGCACCATAAAAGTGCCTATGTACTTTGAAAATGATGTATGAAAAGATTAAATCAAAATAGAAAACCTTCTATTTTGGATCATACACCTGATGCCTCTAATGCTCAGTACAACCACTAGAGTAGGAATTGCAAAAGTTCCTTTTAGAGGTATCTAATTAGCTTAGTAAGCTAATGATTCCAAGTGGAATCACTTGAAATGATCGAGTATACACAGAGAAATCAATTTAGCAAATTAATCATTACCCCTGATTTTTTAGGACCTCTATGGAGTTTGACTAGTGAGTGCTTTGATGCACTTTTCTCCCAATTGGCTAAATGGATTTGCTTCACATTTTGATAGCATGTAGATAGTTTTTAGCGGATTTCAAGAAGCTATAGAGCATTGAATTTGGTGAAGAGATGAGTGTGATATGAGCAGCACAAGTTGATAGTGATAAATGACTATAACAGAGATATCATAGAGGAACAATGAAAGTATATTGTGTTAATGAACAATGTTGTACAAATTCATAGGCTTGGTAATCATAGCCTTATGATAGAGATTAGTGTAGGCTGTAATGTAGGCCTTACACATTAAAAAAATGGCAATGGAGAGCTCGGGAAATGATCACTCTTATCGTGACTTTTTCAAGTGACTTTTTATAGGTGTTCTATTCAAATTTGAATTTGAATTCAACTTTTGGCTCTCTCTAAAAGTGAACCTTCATTCTAGGAGATATTCCCTTAATGTAGTTATTACTTTCTTAACTAAGAAGTCCACGAATTTTTTGGTAGGTGAAACAAATATTCTCAAGTAAAAAATAAATTACTTTTACAAAGGTAAAGAGGTAAATCTCCACTAGCAATCGTTTTCATGTAACTTCACATCTTTATGAACCTCAAGCCAAATGTGTGGGCTTGGAGTTTGCACCAATAGCTGCCCCTCAATCCAAACATTTTGGCTTGGTCTTCATCTTTAATCTTCACGAATATCCTACAATACAATCATTGATTTGAACCAGCAAAGTTTTGTACCATCTAATGCTGTAGTCAAGAAATCTTCACATTGAATGTTAGTTGATACATTTGCCAACCAAATATCCTTGCTTAATAGCTTCTCTCTCACATAATGATAATGGACCTCTATATGCTTGGTCGTGGCATGATAAATAGGATTAGCTGCAAGGTGTAATGAGCTTGTATTATCTCCAAAGATAATTGGAGATGTAGTATGGAAGCCAAATTCAGTATACAACAATCTGATTCATATGGCCTCTTGAGTAGCATTGGCGAATCCTCTATACTCTACCTCTGTAGAAGATAATGCAACAGTAGGTTGCTTCTTTGAAGACCATGACATTGGCTTACCACCTATAAATGAAAGGTATCTTGAGGTACTCCTCCTATCATCTTTGCATCTTGCCCAATCTGCATCTGAATAAATTTTAATGTCCAAGTCTGATGTAAAAGGGAAACACAAACCATGATGTTGAGTACCCTTAAGGTACTTCAAGATCCTTTTGGTAGCCTCCAAGTGAGGTTCCCTAGGCTTGTGCATAAACTGACTTAGCACACTTACTCCATAAGCAATGTCTATCCTTGCCAAGGTAGAATAATTCAAGGTACCCACTATGCTTTGATAACCTGTAATGTCATCAAGTACATCATCTTTATGAGCACTTAATTTTAGGTTTAGCTCCATTGGAGTACTTGCCACTTTGGCATTCTACAAATGAAACTTCTTCAACATATCCTGTATATACTTTCTCTGAGTAATGTAAATTCCAGAGTTAGTATAGACTAACTCAAGTCCAACAAAATATTTTAGTGATCCAAGGTCACTAATCTTGAACTCCGTCATCATCTGATTGTTGATATGTTTGATGCCATTAGCATCATTACCTTCAAGTATCATATCATCAACATATACACATAGGAATATTACCTCTAAATTAATTCTCTTGATGAATAGAGAAGTATCTTTTTTAATCATGACAAAACCTTGGTCCTGAAGATATGTAGTCAACCTATGGTTCCATGCCCTAAGTGCCTGCTTCAATCCATAAAGAGATTTATTCAATTTGCATACATATGTTACCTTGTTTGGATCCTCATAACTAGGAGGTTGTGACATGTATACCTCCTTTGAAATCGAGCCATTTAGAAATGCACTTTTTACATCCAACTAATACATGTTCCAATTCTTTGATGCAACCACACTTACCAATACCCTGATGGTTGGAATTTTGGCCACATGTGAGAAGGTTTCCTCATAGTCAATGCCTTGGGTTTCTGCAAAACCCTTGGCCACAAGTCTATCTTTGTACCTGTTTATTGACCCATCAGAATTTATTTTTATCTTATAGATCCATCTAGAGCCAATTACCTTCATAGATTCCTTCTTTGGTACTAGTTCCCAAGTATCACTCTCTTTGAGTGCTTCAATCTCCTCAACCATAGCTTCTCCATTGTGCCTTGGTTTTAGCTTCTTCAAATGATGTTGGTTCTTCAATTGATAAATCTTTTACAATATAAACAGAATGCTTAGTAACAAGAGAAGTGTCATGCCCATATCTAATTGGTTTCTTTCTCTCCCTCTATGATCTTTTGATTTCTTGATTAGATGATTCACGTATATCTTCCAATTTCTTCATCTTGAGTTTGCCTTTGGACTTCCATGCCTTGAAGTCTTCAAGGTTGATGATGTCCTCATCATTTGAATTGGTGTCTCCATTCTGAGTAGGCTCCTCCTTACTAAGGCTTGGAAACTCCTCTTCCAAGTCATAAGGTAGTTTTACCTTCCTGCATTCATTATCAAACCAAGAGTCATTTTCATCAAAGACAACATCTCTACTGACCATGAATCCCTTGTTAAAAGGATTGTAGAACCTATAACCTTTCTCATTTTGATCATATCCAATGAAGATGCACTTCTTTGCCTTAGGATCTAGCTTACCTCTTATCTAAGAGGGGATATGCACATATGCTACACATCCAAAGATCCTACAATGATCAAGTGAAGGTCTTCTACCATGCCATGCTTCATAAGGGCTGATCAAATCAAGAGATTTGGATGTCAACCTGTTTACAAATAAGTGGCAGTAGATACACTCTCTGCCCACAAATAGTTAGGTAATTTTTTCTCATTTAACATTGACCTAGTTGTCTCAACAATCAATCTATTTCTCCTTTTTAATACCCCATTCTGCTCAGAGGTAAACCTTGTGGTAATTTCTCTCTTAAATCCTCTGTCCTGTAAGAATGCATCAAAATCGTTTGAGAAGTACTCACCTCTTCCATCTGACCTTAGCCCTTTTAGCTCCCTGTTTGATTCTCAACAAGTGCAAGATACTTTTTAAAGCAACTGAATACTTCATCTTTGTGCTTCATAAAGTACAATACAGTCCACCTACTATAATCATCAATGAAAGATACATAATACCTTGATCCAGAGATTGAGGGATCCTTGCTTGGTCCCCATACATCTGTATGAACAAGTTCTAGGTAGTCCTCATGTATGTAGCCTTTCCTTGAGAATGGTAACCTATGAGACTTTCCAAACTGACAAGCACCACATTTATAAATCTTGTGTTGCTTGGATACATTAGGTATCCCAGGCACACATTGATCTTTGCATATTTGTTTCAAGGTTCTTTCACCTACATGCCCTAATCTTTTGTGCCAATTTTCAAGATCTGATAATGTTTGAACTTTGTAACTATAAAGTGCAATGCTCCTTGTATCCTCAAGTTCAAAAGTGAAAAGTCTACCTGTCTTTTCTCCTTTGGCAATTCTCTTGAACCCATGCTTCGGATCCTCCACAAATGCTTTGAATCTAACCTGCAAACCTTTTCCACAATATGTCCAACACTTATCAAATTCTTGTTAATAGTTGGTACATATAGAACCCTACTCAAGAGATTTCTGTTCCCATCAGAGGTCTTAACATTTTCAACTTTAATCACTGAGTGCTTGGTGTCATCACTTGTTTGTACCTGATGCTTACCCTTTGGTTCCTCAAGGTCAGAGACAATAGCTACATTGCCTGTCATATGATTTGAGCATCCTGAGTCAATGTAGAAAAGATGGTCATCATTTATACCTAGTTTTGAAGTCATGTTCATAATCATAAGAGAATCTTCTTGCTCCTCTGTGTAGTTGTTGTAATCCTTTCTGGATTTGTATCCTCCTTGGTAGTTTCTATTGTATTTGTTGTTGTATCCTTGGTGGTGATTGAGTCTGCCTCTTGATTGTGTGTATCCACCTCTTTGATATCCTCTACCTGTCTGATTCTTGAAGTTTGTGAAACACTCATCTGTAGTATGATTTGATAAACCACAAATATTTCATGGTGAGGAGTTATAGGGTCTCTCCCTACCTTGCTTACCTCCTCTGCCCCTTCCTCTTGATGATCTACCTCTCCCTGCATAGTTGGCTTGGGAGGTAGTTCCTTCATCTTCTACCTTCTTGTTCATGCCTTTCTCTTTAGACTTAATTTTATCAGTGTATAAGGCAGAAGAGCTATTACCTCTTGATGAGTCTCCATTCTTGTTAAACTTGGCTTCATGGGTGAATAGTTGCCCCATGAGTGTGGCAATGTTTGGAATCTGCATGTCCATGTACAAGTCCATGACAATTGTGAAGCTCTCCTATTTTTCATCTGCTTTAATACCATTGATCACTTTCCTTACAATCTGCTCCTCTTCAATTTCTTCTCCTATGCTTGCCAACTGATCTGCTACATCCTTAACTTTGTTCACATACTCTGAGATAGCTTGTTTAGGTTGCTTCCTTTGGGTTGTGAATTCAATCCACAATTGATTCTTCCTAGCCCTTGTGTTGGAAGAGAAATAAGAAGACAATGTTTCCCAAGTCTCTTGGGCCAAGTCTCTTGGGATGTCTTACAGTTCCTAATATGTGGAAGAAGAAAATCAGAGATTGAGTTAATTAAGTGAGACCATGCTAGTGCATCCTTGGCACACCATGTGTTGAGTCTTTCATGCTCTTCCCTTGTAGGTTGTCCTTTGCTTCTGAATATGGGCATCTCCTCATCTCCTGAGATGTATCCATAGAGGCTCCTTCCTTGTAAGTATGTCCTCATCATTAGAGACCATGCTTGATAGTTGTTTCTGTCCATGAAAGAAGGAAAACCATCTCCCATTTTACCTTAGCTTTGCTCTGATACCACTGTTTGGAAAGATGGATGGATACTCCAAGTGATGAGTAGGTACTCCCAAATCGTGCTTAGTACCAGCCCCTTGTAGCTTCCGAGTTGATATGTGCACCCTTTTAGCATTCCAATGACACCATAAAAGTGCCTATGTAATTTGAAAATGATGTATGAAAAGTTTGAGTAAAAACAAACTACTTCTAAATAGAAGGATCCAAGAAAACCTTCTATTTTGGATCATACACCTACTGCTTGTAATGCTTAGTACAATGAGTACAGTAGGAATTGGAAAAGTTCCTTTTAGAGGTATCTCATTAGCTTAGTAAGATAATGATTCCAAGTGGAGTCAGTTGAAATGATATAGTATACACAGAGAAATCAATTTAGAAAATTAATCATTACCCCCCGTTTTTTAGGTGCTTGGATGTGTGACGAGTTTGACGAGTGAGTGCTTGGATGTGCTTTTCTCCCAATTAGCTGAATGGATTTGCTTCAAAATTTGGTAGCACATAGATAGTTTGCAGTTGATGTCAATAAGCTATAGATCAGTGAATTTGGTGAAGAAATGAGTGAGTTATGAGCAGCACAAGTTGACAGTGAGAAATGACTATAACAGAGATATCATAGATGAACAATGTAAGTATATTGTGTTAATGAACAATGTTATACAAAGTCATAGGCTTGGTTATCATAGCCTTATGATATAGATTAGTGTATGCTACAATGTAGGCCTTACACATAAACAAAATGGCAATGGAGAGCTCGGGAAATGATCACTCTTACCGTGACTTTTTCAAGTGAGTTTTTATAGGTGTTCTATTCAAATTTGAATTTGAATTCAACGTTGGGTTCTCTCTAAAACTGAACCTTCATTCTAGGATATATTCCCTCAATATAGTTGTTACTTTCTTAACTAACAAGTCCACGAATGTTTTGGTAGGTGATACAATTCTCAAGTAAAAAATGAATGACTTTTACAGAGGTAAAGAGGTAAATCTCCACTAGCAATGGTTTTCATGTAACTTCGCGTCTTTATGAACCTCAAGCCAAATGTGTGGGCTTGGACTTTTCACCAACAAGGAGATGGTTGGATACAATCTAGAGATGAGTAGGCGTTGCAATAATCCTACTCTACACCTACCAATGTGACTTCAGGGCACCTTACTAGAAACCTTTAGCTTCCCAAATATGCATTTAGACTCAGTATGTACCTTGGCACATCATTTCCAAATGTTTGTGCCAAAAATAGATAACTTGCACATAGAAGAAATTTAAAAAACTTACTATTTTTTGGACTTGAACCTCTCATAAAAATATTGAGTCCTCACTCTTTGATAACAATTAACCCAAAACCCTTTAGACACATCTAGTTCAGAGTGCTTATACACTAAGGAATGAGTTTAAGAACTCAAGGGTGTAATCCCAAATTTTCATGAGGAAGACAATGTGCAAACATAAGTAGCTTGTATGATTCACAACTCAAGCTCTAGTGAACCAAATCTAATGAAAATTGGTATATAAAAACAAACCTAATAAAATCAACCTATCCCAATTGAAAGAAAGCCAAATGATGAAGTATACATAGAGAAATTGATTGATCAAAGCGATTGAAATGAAGAGGTTGCAACAGAGAATAGTAGAAAGAGATTATCACTAATTAATGACTCGAATTGTATTTGGTAATGAATATACAGATTAGCTAATTATTCCAAGTTATTTCCCTAATTTAGAGTGAGTATAAACTGAAAAATGAGTTAACAAACTCAAGGGTGTAATCTAATTTTTTTTAGGAGGAAGAGAATGTGGAGACATAGGTAGCTTGTATGATTCATGACTCCAGATCTAGTGAACCGAATGTAATGAAAATTGGTACATAACAACTAGACTAATAAAATCTACCTATCCCAAGTAAAATCAAGTCAAATGATCAAGTATACATAGAATAATTGGTTAATCAAAATGACTCAAATGAAGAGGTTGTAGCAAAGAACAGTAGGAAGAGATTATCATAAAAAAAAGACTCAAATTGTATGTGATAATGAATATATGATACAAAGGAGATGTAATGGACTTACTTTATACATATGTGAGATTAATGTATGCTTAACCATGAGGCTCAATGGCTCTATCTTCTCTATCATATCGCGTGACTAAAAGTCACATCTATTAATGCACATAGAGAAGTTTTGAGATTTGAATTTCCCTCACCTTAAAGTGTTCCTACACTAGGTGTTGATTGATTTGATTCCAACCACCAATAAGTCGAGGTTCTTGGTTCCTAAAATTATGAGATTCCTTAAATGCATTTCCATTTACTTTTATCCATTGAGGTAAAGTCCATGACTTTTACAAGAGGTATCCATATGTAGTTCCAAATGAATATGTGAGAAGTTATTATCATTTGGTCAAGCATCTAGGCTTTCCAAATGTACCAACACACACAAATAAGAATCCAACACTTTCTATATTCACCACATATTGGCATTGACACACATGAGATAGAGCAAAAACAGATCATAGGGGGCAACCAAGAGATAGCTAGGTAGAGAGTACAACTAGAACAAAGACTAGACAACATACTAGAGATAATACCAAAATGAGCGCCAAGCCTCTTCTTATATAGACTCTAGAGGTGAGGAGGAGTGCTCTTGCTGAGTCCAAGCTTTCACTATCACACGCACAAAATTGAAGAGACTGGTGATAGAAGTGGGCTTATTTTGGCACTATTTTCCAACCACTTTTAGGTCCTAAAATTAGATCTTTTGACGCCACTAAAGTCTTGCCACAACCTTCCTAGCATTTAATTACACTTTAACCATTTAATAACAGTTCTAGAAAGATTTACTCCATGCTGCATCAAAATGAGAGGTCACACTATTGCCCAAGGTAGGCATGCCAAAAATAGATGTAGGTGGCACCCTATTTTGTGAGTGACAAAAAGAGGTGGAGGTCGTGCCCTATTTTGTATGTGTGAGACTTTTTTCCACCCGAAGTCAGTAGTCCTTATCATTTCCCATCTTCACTTTACAATGAGTATAACAACTTCCAAAAAAGTAGAATCTCCATAGCTTGATAATTTCCCACTTAAATTCTTAGATTGAACCATATCATCATAGTGTAGCCAATAACATGTGGCTACTTTGTAATTGTCACATTGCTTTTGCTTCATCCATGGGTTGTCTCCCCATTATAATCAATCCTTGCACTTTCTTTGATATAAAGGCATCTTCATAGTGGCCCAAAAATCAATGAGAGTGTTGCCCTTCATACAATCACCTTGTATGCTCAATATGGATCACCCAAATCATGAGATATGGAAAAGTCGCCTTGATGTTGAATCCAAATAGTAGGGTTGCCTTGTATGTGAAGCCACAATTGCCTTTGATATACCTTTTTGAAGTGCCCTCACCTAGGGAGACCCTATCCCAACCATCAAATGTTTAGGATAATTTTGAAGCCTAGGGGGAGTAGAAGTATCATAACTAATCACTAAGGAATCACAAAGAAAAAATGATCAACAAAGCAAGGGGAAAAGTTGTTTCTAAAGTTCATTGAATGGGGACAATCTTTTGGTAGATTCAAGACCATGAAATTTGCAAACCCCCATGTGAATTCTTTGCATTGTCTCAATGCAAACTTCTCCTTATTTGCTTATTTAAACAAAATGAACTATAGAAATGAAATACGTCAATCTAATGGTATCTACAAGTGAATTTCCTCTTGCTGATTTGAATTCAAGTAAGACTTTGCCTTGGAGATGTTGACAAGGGGCAACTTCTCACCCTGCAAGTATTCCAATTGTATTGCTCTTTGTGCCAAAATCTTCACCATTTTGTAGGGTCCTGTCTACTTTGGAGTTAGTTTGGTAGGTACTAGAGAAATCAGGTGCAGGAGGACCAAGGATCCCTCTTGCACTTCATTGACCCTTAGATACCTTTCATGAATCCATTTGCACTCCTAATGCTTTACCTAAAACTTCCTCTTAGTTGATTTCTTGCATTCTTCTAATGGAACAAGGCTGCTAATGTGGGGTCAATTCAAATATTTTTGGCTTCAATTTATTTCTTGATGATGAATTCAAAAAGGGTCAGTGACTCCTTACCATAGGCCAAGAGGAATGGACTCTCACTAGTGGTGCCTCTTCTTGTTGTACAAAAGGCTTATATTGCACCAATAAGAGCTTGCAACCAAGATCTATGGTGGTTTGAATCCAATTTGCATTGAAGCCCAATCAAAGTCTTGTTGGAGCTTTTTGCCTACCCATTTCCTCTCTGATAATAGGTCCATGAATTCTTGTGGAAAATCTTATACCTGTCAAAAATTTAATTGCAATCAATGACTTACAAAATGTGTGCCCCCATCTTTAATAACTTCTAGTGGGAAACCAAACCTTGAATAAATATATCTATACATAAACTTGACCACTATCATGGCAGTGCAATCAAGAGGTTTCTACCAACTCAGTGGAATAGCATGTGGCCTTAAAAATATAATTTTTACCACTATGTTGGCCTGTTGGATTGATAGATCCAATGAAATCAAGACCCCATTGTTCAAAAGGTTTCCACGTAGTTTAAATGAATAATGGTTGAAAATTTAGCCTAGTTGGCCTAGGAGCACATCATTAATAGATGTCAAATTCTTTCAAAAATCTGATAGCATCCCTTTAAATATAAGGCCGCCATAATCTCTTATGGAGGATTTCATGCACCAAGTCCTCTCCATTGAGATGCCCTTCACTATGTGCTACTTCAAGCAAAAAGTTTACTTCTTGCGGATGAATAGACTTTCACAAAAGACCATCTTGGCAATATTTATACAACTAAACATTAATGAGTGAAAAGGCTTTGGTCTTAAACAATAATTTTCTCTTCTCTAATGGAATCAATTCACATGAAAATTTCTAGAAGTGAAAAATTGCAATTTTTCATCATACCAATCAATTTGAGCCTCTACAAGAAAGATTCCACTGTCCATGGAATCATCATTAATATCTATTGGCCTTATTCTCATGGCCATCCTTGACAAGTGATCTACCTTCAAGTGCTCCTTCCCTAGCTTAATGTGAATCTCAAAGTCATATGCTTGAAATAGTAGTAGCCACTACCAAACCTTTCAAGATACTCTTGGCTTATTTATTAAATACTTTAGAGGTTCATGATAAAAAATATCAATGAAATGCATGCCTAGAAGATAGTGCCAAAAATTTTCAAGTGCAAACATAATAGCCAAACCTTCTCTTCCTATAATATTATAATTTCTCTATGCTCTCATAAGTAATATGATTGCATAGGCAATAGGTTGGTCCACCTTGTGTGTGGATGCCCATGCCAAAATTGTTCCCACTACATGAAGACTAACATTGGTATACACATGGAATTCATTTGAGCAAACATGGATAGTTAAGTGTGGCAAATACATAACCTTAGCTCGACTTCACTAAATGCTCTTTTTGCTTCAAGGCTCGAAGAGAAAGGGATCATTTTTGTGGTAGGCCTTGATAAAGGCTTAGCTATTTCTGAATCCATCCATATAAATCTTCTATAATACCCTGCATGGCATAGAATACTTTTCACTTCCTTAGGATTCCACAGAATGGGCATGGAAAGAATGGTAGCTAGTTTATCTGGATCAAGAGTTACCCCTTTGGCGGAAACTATGTGGTCAAGAAGAGTGCCTTTGGTAACCAAAAATTGACATTTAGTAGGGTTCAATTTCAAACTTGTTTTGAGACACTCTTCAAAGATTTCCTTCAAATTTTCCAATTGTTGATGATTATCTTGGCCACTACTCTCCTATCTTTACCTGAGAATATTCAAAAGTCATTTTATGAAAATGCAAAGAAATGTTGTCAACCATTTACCCAACATTAGATCTATTAAATGAAGCGTGTGCAATTTTGAGACCGCACATTTTATAGTGTAGTGGCTCCTATCGGAAAAAATTTGACCACTTTGGTCATGTGGTTCAATTGGAGATCTCTATCTATTGGGAGGTGCTTGAATGAAATGAGCTTGTCCACCATTCTCCACATGATGGATTAGTTCTAAAAAGAAAATTGTTCCATTTTGTCCAAGTGAAGGCTCCTTGCCTACTTTTTTCTTTTAGTGAGAAACAAACCATGATCTTTGTAGACAACTTCCAAACCTAGGAAGTAGGTAAGTGAGCCTAAATCACTTATCTTGAATTCTTCTCTCATCTGATCTTTGATCTTCTTCATACCATTTGCATCATTGCCTATCAATATAATACTATTTATATACATATACATATAAGTAGATGACCTCAGAATTACTCTTTTTGATAAAGAGTGAAGGATTTACCTTGCTTGGTTGAAAGCCTTTGTCCTCCAAGAATGAAACAAGCATGAAATTCCAAGCTCTTGGGGTCTGCTTGAGACCATACAATGCTTTGTTAAGTTTACACACATAATGAGGATAAACTTGACGGAGTATCTTCCAATTCTTGGAAGAGGCAATACTAAGCAAAACCCTAATAGTAGGCATCTTTGCCACAGGAGAGAAGGTCTCCTCATAATCAATTCCCTGAGTTTGTGCAAATCCTTTTGCTACAAGCCTTGCCTTATACCTATTTATGGAACCATCAGAATTCTTCTTGAGCTTGTAGACCCATCTTGAACCTATTACCTTCATGGATGAAGTCTTGGGCACCAAATCCCAAGTGTTGTTTTCCTCAAGTGCTTCAATCTCTTCCTTCATTGCATGCTTCCATTCTGTTTTTGCTTTGGCCTCTTCAAATGATGATGGCTTATCTTGGTTTATGTCCTGTGCTATGTAGATAGAATGTTTAGTTACTAATGAGGTGTCAAACCCATACCTTTATTTTTTTTTTCTTTCCCTTATAGATCTTCTTAAGCCATGTTGTGATGATTCTGCCTCATGTCCAAGTTCTTGCAATTTTGCTTTACCTTTAGACTTCCATGCTTTGATTTTTTCCATCTGAGTTTCTTCATCATCTTCTGAAGTATCTTGTTCTTCAATCTTTGGTTGATGCTCTCTGCCAATCTTTGGGAGATCTTCTTCAAGGCCATATGGCAATTTGACCTTCTTACATGAATCTTCATACCATGAATTGTTCTCATCAAAAACTACATCTCTGCTTACCAAGAATCCTTTGCTGGTAGGGTTGTATAACTTGTAACCCTTTTAATTGTTGTCATATCCAATGAATATGCACCTTTAAGAACCTTCATCGGTAGGATCAAGGTATTATGTCTCATTTATTGATGAACATAGTAGATGGAATATAATATACTTTATCAAGAGCAAGAATGAAATGTTTGATTGCTTTAAAATGTATCTAGCACATGTGGAGAATCATACAGGTAGATCACTCAAGAAGCTTAGATGTGACAGAGGGGGAGAATACTTCTCTAAATATTTTGATGAGTTCTTGTAGGATAAAGGTATCAAAAGGGAAGTGACTACCAAGTACTCTCCCCAGCTAAATGGAATTGCAGAGAGGAGAAACAAGACATTGGTTGGATAAGCCAGAAAAATGCTTGAAGAGAAAAGGTTGACACATTATTTATGGGCAGAGACTATTTCAACTATTGTGTACCTTGTCAATAGACTATCATTCAAATCACCTCAAGGACAACAAAGGAAATGTTTATTGGGTATGACTCAACTCAGATGGGTTACAAGTTTTATAATCCTTCAACCAAGCAATTCACTAGAAGTAAAGATGTTGTGTTTTAAGAACACAAGTCTTGGTATGATAAAAATGTGAAGGTGAAGATGAAGTTGGGTATGGGGAGGAGAGATGTCATGATTTAATTATGAAAGGGGAACATATGGATGTATGTATGATGAGAACAGGAAGAAAACTACACACGTGAATCAACTTTTGAAAGGAAGAATGGTTCACGAATGGAGCTTCTTATACACTTTCGAATATCAATTCATAAGCATGGGTTTTTGTGCATGTATGCATGACGAGAACAAAAAGAAAACCGCACACATGAATCAATGTTTGAAAGGAAGAATGGTCCACGAATGAAGCTTCTTAAACACTTTCAAAAACCAATTTATAAGCATGGGTTTTTGTGGATGGTATGAATGCATGTGGGTCATCGTGTAAAAAATGAATAGAAAACTATTCTCTCAACCTTAATGGATCATCCTCACTGGTTCAACACAATACTTCGGAGCCTTCTCACACATAGAAAGAGATAGAAGGTGACATGTAAAAACATATAAGAGACAAAGATATAAGAGACATGAGACATGAATTAGAAGGTATTGTTATGACAAACATATACATGAATGTTGAAAACGTCAAGCTAAGCATTCTACTGGTCAAAGGTGGTCAGCACGACACTCTCACCATGACAGTTCAATTGAATGTCACACATAAGAGGATAGGTCCCACTTCATTGACCCTATGTCTTTCTAGGATCCTAATTTGTTTCTAAAGAAGTCTAAGACACATAAAACCAGCTCTAACTCACTCAAATGCTCCACTAAGGGTGAGCAAAGAAAGAGAAACTAGGTTCATGAGCCTATCCTAGAGAGAAGTCTAAATATTGAATCTAGGAACTATGCTCTTACTAGCCCACCTTGGATCCTCACACGCTCAAATGAGAATGATTGTCTCGAGGAAACCATGTGCTAGCAAGGGCCCTATGGATGCCTAACAATGATGCTCTAGGATTTTGGAGGGGGGTTTATATAGTTTTTTGAATGAATTTGGGCCCTTGGATCTAGAGAAATGAACTCTCAATCCTAAGATCAACTTCTTTTGATTACAACCATTGGATTTATCAAATGGATGGTTAGGATTGGTTCTTTATATGATATCTAGGACAAAGGGGAGGAAAATAGGCACCTTCATTCTCCACCATTGGATCTGGGGCTGTTCTGGACCGTTAGATCAGTGCTGACATCAATTTGGATAAGACAACCTACTATTTTTGGACAAACTCTGCATTATTGATCTTTGATCATAAAAAAAGGCTTAGAGGATGAAAAAAATCGTGGATCCTCCATGCTTTATGCTTTAGTGCATCTCCACCCTTGAATATGAGCTCATCTTGACCGTACAATATGGTTCAATCATTCTTTGCCATGTGGCAACCCTTCAAGCCTTCAATTTAAGAAACTGCGATGACCTTGAAAACTAGATTTTGTGCTCTTTTACCCTTCAAATGTCCTTTGATGAAGATGAAAATTTGTAGTGCTATGTTTTGAAAGCTCTCCTTTAGGAATATGTAGAAAAAACTCCCATCTGAATCTCTCTTGTACAAGTTTGACTACATTTGGAAGCTTGCAAAGTGGCATTAAGGTGTCTTGGATGCTTTGATAGCCTTGAAACTTTGTACAAATATGTAGCCACATATGGTCTTTTAACATGCCAAACCATATCGCTAACGAATATTCGTATACAAGATTTTGTAGGGTCTAAGTGGAAAAATTACATATTGAAAGTGCACATGGCATATCAAGGTGCTAGAAAATCCATCTTCATGTGACATTCAGGCTATAGACTGCCTTTGATAGGCTTCACAAGTATATGAATTTTCATGTGATTTGGAGACATTGAAATTTTTGCCCTAATTTCCAAAATTTGAGTAGCTTTGATTGCTACCCTGGATTTTCGTTATTTCTTCCAAAGTTTGCATGTGAACTCCCTTTGACATCCTTGATGCATCTTGGACTTCTGAGGGAATTTTGACTACCTTTATCGAATGTGTTTCGTGTAGGCCTATATATATGATAGAGGAGAGAAAATCTGGACGACAATGTATATGCATGTGCATGTGCATGTGTAAGTGTATATGTGTATGTATGTGTATGTGCATGTGCATGTGTATGTGTGTGTATATGTATGTATGTGCATGTATATATGTAAGTGTATGTGTATATGTGTGCATGTGGATGTATATGTGTACATGTATGTATGTGCATGTGTATGTGTGTGTATGTATGTGCATATATATATGTGTATGTGTGTGTATATGTACATATGTGCCTCTGTATGTGTATGTGTGTAAACATACACAAGTGTATGTATATTCATGTGTATATGTATGAAACATGCATGTGCATGTGGATGCATTTCCATTTGCATCCATGTGTATATGCATGCATGTGAATGTTCATGCATGTGGATGTGCATATACATGTATTTAAGTATGTGTTAATGTGTGCTTGTGTATGTATATATGCCATAATGCATGGGTGCAAGTCTTTTTATGTGTTTGTAGAAATGTTTGTGCATATGCATGTCTATGTGTGTGTATGTGTGTGTATGTGTAAGTTGATGTGCACATGTATTTGTGTGTACGTGCATGTGTATTTGTGATATGTGTGAACATGCATCTTCATGTATAAGTGTATATGTGCATATCAATAAGTCTAAGTATGCTAATTAATGAAAATAACACAATTCAAATGATATACAAAGAATGGAAATTGTACTTTCAATAGTTAACCATATTTTTTGCTTGGTTAACTTCTTGAATAACCTGCAATAAAGAGAGAGAGAGAGAGAGATAATTCAAAATGAGAAAGAGGTAGAAAGGAGAGAAACAAAGAGAGGGATACAATAAGATAGAGATTATACAAAACAGCAATTCAGCAAGTGATTGTTTCAGCTCGTAAGCAGAGCGCAATTGTGAATGTTGGAGAGCTCTTCGATCAGATGCATGTCGATGACGATCAAAGAGCCTCCAATGTTTTTAATTTTTTCTCCAAAAAACCATCATGTAACCAATGCTAAACCATTGTACATCCCTCTCAAGATAGATTTGCATATGCTAATCATCATGGTTTATATGATGCAATTTATCGTCACTTATGTGACACTTTTTTATATCATCGCTTTAGCCATGCTTAATGTAACCGTCGCAATGAACATCGCTCAACACATCGATAAGAACATCAAAGCTTTCGTCATTTAACTAAAGTTGTGTGCTTGATGCTTGTTGCGACACTTTATGCAATTATATAGCGATGAAATTGTGTCACATTAACCATCCCTATGTGCTTGTATTCCTTGTAGTAGTTCCAATTTGTAAGTGACTCCATTGTATTTCTTGAGAATCTTGTAGGGACCATACCAATGATGAGAGAACTTTTGGTGTAACGTTGGTAGGCAAGGTGATATTCTGGGCACTGAGAAGCACCAAATCCCCTTTCATGTAACATTATGGTTGGTCTTTTGCATTAGCACACTGTGTGTACATCTTTATATTGTTGTAGGCTCTTTTTGGCTTCTTGAAGATGAAGGTGCCATTGTTCTAAGAACACATTAGTGTTTGGGTCTTCAACCTTAGGTTTTCCACTTTCCAAAACTAGGGGATTCCTAATTTCTTTACCTGTAGCTAGCTCAAATGGAGTGAAGCTTGTGGTGGAATAAACTGAGCTATTATATTGAAATTCTAAGACCTTCAAGTGTTCTACTCAGTCACATTGATCTACCTGTACATATGCATGAACATAATCCTTGATACTGTGGTTCAGTCTCTCTATTTGCCCATCTGTCTATGGGTGGTATGCAAATGCGAAATGGAGTCATCTACCTAATAATTTGAACAACTCAATTGCCACATTCTGCTCATGAGATGGCCCTGTTTGTCTAATAAATCTTGCAGTGGTGGCCCATGGTATTTAAAAATGTGTTTGAATAACAATCAAGCTACCTGTAGAGCTGTCAAGGGTGGCTTGGCAGGAATAAAATGAGCTTGTTTTGAAAAGAATCAACCACCACAAAAATAATAGTGAGTCCATGTGAGTGTGGAAGATCCACGATGAAATCCATGCTGATCACATCCCATGGGTGAGCTGGAAGATGCATATTTACTAAGAAATTGGCAGAGTTAATGCATCGAGCTCTTATGAGTTGGAAAGTCGGGTATTCTTTACATACTCCTAAACATTCGCTTGCATCCTAGGCCACACATAGCGTAATGCCAATCGATCATAATACTTCTTTTGCTCCCCACACCATGCTAGTTTATAGTCTTGAAATTTGTAAAGGATCTTTCATTTGATGTCTTCTTTGTTGGGAATAAAAGTGTGGCCGCCATAGTGCCACAATCCATCTCTAAGTTTGAAAAGCCCATAAGTATTCTTACCCTTGTGCCAAGCCCTTACCATTTGAGCGATTCTTGGGTTATTCTTGGTAGCTTCCCATACTTCATCCAGAAATTGAGAATCCACCACACTTGTCGTGAATAGTTATGGAATCTGGCTCAAGGCATCTGGCATCACATTATGTTTTCCAAGCTTGTGAATAATTTTTATGTCATACTCTAAAACAAAATCATGCCACCCAGCTTGTTTAGGTGGTAATTAGAGTTGTCTCTAAAAGTACCTTAGTGTCACATTTTTCATATAGATCTTGGTGTGCTTGTTGAGCACCTAATGTCTCCATTAAGTGAGGCAAAGAACCACAAAAAACATCTCTTATTCATGTGGAAGTCACTTGCATTGTTGTTCTCTGAACATTTTTGACAGATAGGCCACAGGTCCCTTGTCCTGCATAAGTACACCCCCAACTGCTAAGCGAGATGCATCACTGTGTACTTCAAAGGGTTGAATGATATCAGGTAGCTTTAATAATAGATTCTTGGTCATCACCACTTTCATATGTTGGAAAGTGGCCTTAGCTTCAGAAGTCCATGAAAGCTTTTTTTTACTTTTATTTGGATCAGTAGAGGGCATCATGATCCTCAAAAAAGCATGAATAGCCTTTCAGAACTATTGACAAAATCCCACAAACTCCCACACTTTGGTGGTTGTACGTAGAGTAGGCCAATCTTGTGCTGCTTGAACTTTCTTAGGATCAATTTTGAGTCCTTCATGAGAGACCATGAATCCCAAAAACCCGATTTCTTGCACTCCAAACACATATTTCTTAGGCTTTGCATACCATTGCTTTTTGTGTAATTGTTGTAAGACCTGACAAACGTGATCCTTATGTTCCTCTAGTGAATGGCTGAAAAATAGATGGTCATCTAGGTAGTTGATAAGAAATTCATCCATCATATCTCAAAAATTGGCACCCATTGCCATGGAGAAAGTAGCCACTCCATTGGTTAGACCCCCATCCCCACCCTTACCACCCTCCCCTCCAACTCCACCCCCCTCACCTTATACCACAAGCACCATGGTCTCTACTATCATGACCATTGTCTCAATCGCTCTTAGTGAATAAGATGATATAGGTCAATCCTCACAACTATCATGATCCGACACCACCAACTTTGTAAATATCAGCATTGGATATAGGGCTTTAACCATGGTTATAGGAAATCCCATTTCCCCTATCATGCATCTAGGCATCCCACATGCATAATTAGGCACACCATTGTACACTTCCACCACAATCACCACGCCTACCATCCCCATGTATATCGTAGCCCAAACGACTGCATCCACTCACGACCAAATGGACATATCGCCCCCAACTACACCAATCCCTCCCCCCATATTTCCACAATCTCCCATTCCCCCACCACCAACATCACCACTTCCCACCACGGCATTCACCACCCCTTTCTCTTCCCTATCCCCCTCCATTTCAAACCTTTCTGGCACCCACCCCTATAAATAACGTGTTCAACACTTTATATCAATGTGTTTCTCAGCCACAACAGGATTATCAACATTTAGACGCACAGCATACAAACGTGTTCAAAGACCACGAGACACTACAAGAACGAATCATGGCCATGGAGAAGGATAAGGTGGAACTACAATGCAGCTATGATACCTTACAAAAATAGTATGAGGAGTTACAGGTCAACTCCCTTGAATGAGATAAACAGGCGCAACAACATCTTGAGAAAATGCTACATGTACAACAAGCAGACAATCTCAAGATACACTGTAACCTCACATTATCGAGGAAGCACATGTCCACAGCATAAGAAGAGAACAAAAGACTCCAAAAATGGAATGAAAAAAATCTAGAAGCCGCAATGGAAGGTTCACCTCAAGATATCAACTCAGAGCAATTTAAAGCCCTCCCTTTAGCCACCATGTAGAAATATTGGATACACGTGTAGACCTCCTAAAGGCACATGATGCATTAGAAAAAGAGCGTGATGAACTATGAAAGCATTTAACTAGTCAAAGAAAATAGAATGGGGAAGGAGCACCTACAACCGCCACTCTTGAAGAGGTAACTAAGTTGAAAGCACAAGTGGCTGCTTTGCAGACCAAACTTCTACAGTATGAATGGCAACCTTCTTCAATGGTGGAACGAAAGCCTGAAGAGCTAATCCTGATTGAAGTTGAAGAGACATTTGAGGACCCCTACATAGCCATGGGCACACTTGGAGGCCAAAAAACAGATGAAGGGATCGATACATTAGAGATTGAAGCCCCATAATGGCTGTAGAAGTTAGAAAAAGTTGGTCACATGCATGATGATAGAGTGGAAGTTCAGATACAATCAATGTCTCGTGTGGAAGAAGTCGTAATCAAATCCAACTACTTCAATAACTTATCTCATTGTTGCAGAGCCAAAGAGCGCACAAAGCAGAGAAAAAGATGGGCCCCAAAATTTTTCCGATTTGGACCACATATTTTTGTAATATATTTCCCCTTGTAAAGGCACTAGAGGAGTCCTCTAGATGCATTCCCACAGAAGAATAGAAGCTTACCCATGTAAAATAGTAGGAAATTAGTTCTTAGTGAATAAAGTGCCGGTCACTTGTGTGAAAGGACCATTTTTAGGGCACTAGTATATAAGTCAAATGTGACTCTTTGTAGAGGACTTTTGCCATTGTGAGAAGAGAGAGCACAGAAATTCGAATTTGTGTCTTCTTCCCTCTTCATCTTCTTCTTCGCGAGCTTGTATGCATGTGTATTGCTTGGAAAGAGTGCTTGTGAGTGTTGTCTATCCTTGAGAGTGTTTCTTTGCTGTAGGAAAGGTGTGTGCGAGGTGTAGGAAGTGCTGAAGCGTAGGAAAGTATTTTCGCGATTCAGTATTTCTGTCATAACTTGAAGTAGGAGCGTCGGAATTGAGCGAAACCACTGCCATTGGATGCGTCTTCTCAAGAGCTTCGAAACACATATACTATTTGCTATGTTTGGAGCTCGGAGCTAGGAGAAAAGTCCAAAATACTGACGGCTGCTGCACCAAGTATCGTTTCATCTTGACCTACAGTAGAAGCTTGTTAGGATAAGCATTTACCTCATTTTCATTCTCGAGTAGTTCATTTGCATTGACCATTACGTGATTGCATGTCTTCATACACTCGGCTAGGTTTGCATACTCTTTGGATTGATAATTAAAAGCGTGTTTCCCCACTATATGCACTTGTGAGGGGATTGAGGTATAGTCTCTTTCTCCGCAAGTCCCTAAGTTGAAGCTTAGGTCAACACACTTTTTGGCGCCGTTGCCGGGGAATGACGAATCAAACCGAGGCATTCGTGTGATGGTAAGTAGCTTTTTGCTTTGAAGAACTTGGAGAAGCGGAAAATTTCTCTTCTTTGGTAAGTCAATTTCAGCCACACTTGCTACTTCTCATTCTTGGAGTGTGTGTAGTGAGTTGATAGATTAGGGAAGTGAGTAGAAGAAGTAGAATAGGAGTGAGTGGAGAGTAGAGTAGGCTTTAGGGTTGTTCAAAAATTTTCCTTTTTCTGTAAGCTAGGAATTCCCAAGTATAAAAGTCAAAAAATTTCATTTTTCAAGTTACTTGTTGAACAAGTATCGTGGAGAGCAGTGTCGAGTGTCGTGTGAGTTCCAGCGATCGTGGGCGAGTTTTTTAGGCGACCTGGAGCATCACAAGGCAAGGGAAAGGGAGCAATGTGTTGAAAAAGCATCAAAGGTGAGCTTAGCAGGTCCTAATCAAGTTATATCATTCAAAAAAATCAATTTCAGTGTGAAAACGACCTGCGCTGAGTGTCGTTTGGGCCTTCAGGGGGTTAAAAGTCATTGGTTGATTGATACAGTGGGTGGGGGTAAGAGAGGAGAGCTAGGTGAAAAGGGGAAAACATCAAATCTCAAAAAACATCACAAAAATTTGAAAAAAAAGGGTCAAGTATCGCTTTGCTCCTGCGGTCGAGTATCGTTTTACTCCTGCGGTTGAGTATCGCGATATTTCCCAGCGGTCGTCGATCGTTTCGTTAGAGATCGTTTAAGATAGAGGTCGTAGATCGTTTCGTTAGAGATCGTTTGGATCGGAGGTCGTCGATCGCGTGTCGTTTGCCAAGTATCGTTATCCAGAGATCGCGACACTTGTCAAAGGTCGTGTATCGTTTGTCACGAGTGTCGTCGGTCGTCGATCGTTTGGCGGAGATCGCGACACTTGTTACAGATCGGTATCGTTTCAGATAAATATCGTCGATCGTTTCTGGTGAAGATCGTAGATCGTTTCTATTCGAGTATCGTGTATCGTCTAGTGAGAGATCGTGTGTCGTTTCAGCCCAAGTATCGCCGATCGTTTCTGCTAGAGATCGTCGATCGTGTATCGTTCTCGGTCAAAGATCGTTTTCCAGCGATCGTTTTGATCAAGTATCGTTTAGACCCAAGTGTCGATTTTGAGCGATCGTTTTGATCAAGTATCGTTTGTCAGCGATCGTTTTGGTCAGAGGTCGTAGATCGTTTCATTGAGAGGTCGTGTATCGTTCCCAGTCAGAGATCGTTTAGGGAAAGATCGTTTTTTAGCGATCGTTTCACCCAAGTATCGTCTGTCAGTGATCGTTTTACCCAAGTGTCGTTTGTCAGCGATCGTTTTCTCAGAGATCGTGAGAGCCAAGTATTGTGACTTGAAATTTTCTTTCAGTCACATTCCTGCCTAAGATTTCCCTAGACTTCTGAGCCATAACTTAGGACTCTAGAGGCTAAAGGTGGACCAGAATTGATCAGAGCTCTTAAGTGAATGAACTTGAGATCAGGAAGAACCCTAGGAAGCCGAAGAAGTGTAATTTCTTCTGTAGGGAGTGCAGCCGAACCAAGTAACCGATCACACTATTCTGAGACCTCTAGTGAGTCAGAAGGAGAAATCCCCATGGCTTCCGAGGATATGCAAAACACTGTGCCCATGATTGGCCAGATGTCCATCATTGAGGGCGAATACAGAACTTCCTTAGAATATGTGAGCACTAACCACAATGAGATCCCTATCTATTTGGATGGTCTAAACAGATCAGTGGCCAGACTAAGGAAGGCTTCAGAGGCCTACATAGTGCCAAGACCAGCAGTCAAGTACATAGGAGGACTGTACATGGATAAACAAGACATTCAATACGTGGTCACAGAACATCCTGAAATCATTAATGAGCGTGGTGAGGAAATTAATACTTCCAGCTTAAATGGATATGGAACTGAAGAACAAGTGACTACTCCTAGAGGGAGATCGACAATTACTAAACTTTGGAGAGGAGACTTAGTTCCCCAGGATGACACTCTAATAGATGTATATTTGATCAATGGAATGGAGCACCTGCTCAGAGCCCATTCCTCAATATGGGAAGCTGCTCCTAATCCAGTTACCATCTATGAGCTACAAGATCCTGAATTCTCCACCATCATCACATATTTGGACAAAAACCACAGAAGGTATTGGCCAGTCACTGAATTAGAGAGAGCTGAGCTGAAATATCAGAACATCCCAGTGTTCCCCCCAAGGGACCAAGCCACTACTTCACGGAACCCACATGGAACTTCTCAAAATGATTCAAGTCAACATTCGGGACAAACACAACAAACTCAACAAACCCAGATCCCTGTCAGACCACATGTTCAATTCGCAATGCCTGCCACTAATCCTAATTATTGGCCACAACCAGCCATTGACCCAAGACATGGAGTTCATGCTCCAGTCAGACCACAGGTAGTACGAGGACCAGGCATACCAATAGGAAGACCAAATTACCCTGTAATGCCGAGACAACCTGAAGCAGGAAGGAGACTAAGACCGATCCAAGTGGCCAAGTGCATGAGAAATCATTATGATGGCTCGAGTGAACCCTATAATCACATAGCAGAATTTAAACAAGTAGTTAGAGCCGAGCAGGTAGATGACTTCATGATTCAATATGAGTCCTTTGGCCTTACCTTGTCTGACACAGCCCTGGCCTGGTTTCAGCCATTGGATCCAAATACCTTTCAGAACATGGATCAGGTTTATCAAGAAATGATTGAAGAATTTACCAAGTCTGGAATCAAAAACAATTCTTCGTCATTAATCCACAGCTTCAAACAAGCTCCAACTGAGTCAGTCAGATTGGCTGCCAGGAGATTCAAGCAGTATGTGGATAGATGCCCCGTAGAGGAGAGACCAACTCAAAACAAGATGGTATCGTTGTTTTTAGAAGGACTATTGAACGGAACCTTGAGGTCATTAGTGTACGTGAAGAGAGTTCAAACTTTGCAAGAGTGTATGAAGGAATGTATAGACCTAGAGGATAACCTTGCAGAAGACTTGAAAATACCCCAAGGTAGGGTGAAAAGCGAAGAGTCAACAAGTAGCACATCAAACCCTAAAAACAATGTAGAGGAAATTGCCGACTTGTTAGCTAAAAAACTGAATATGCAAGGGCAGAGGAATTATCCCACCAACCCTATGAGAATGCCTATGCTTAGAAGATGTATGCAGTGCGGAGGAGATCATCCTTCTCACTTGTGTACTATGGGAGTAGTCCCACCACCTGCCTATGCTCCTCATAGACCCTCTGTCCCCGGACCACTACAGTATTGCAGTATAGAGCAGAGATACACAAACCATAGCACTAAGAATTGCCCTTACAATAGGCAAACCAGACCCACACAGCCTTATGTGAGACCATATGGATATCCGCAGAACCAGCAAGGAGGAGAAACCTTTAGATATCCCTCATATCTGCCACAGGCACCAATACCACGACCATACGCATACCAGGGATATACACAGCCTCAACCAGTGCTAGGACAACAACCGCCCCACCCTCAGAACGTTGTCCCAGTTAAGATAGCGCAACCAGAGGAAAACCTAGAAAGGGCTATAGTGCCAGCCACACCTCTGACTAGCAGTGAACCATATGACTCATTTTACGAATCTAGTCAAGGAACATACCCTGGTTATGAGAGCTCAATAATGGAATATGGGCAACAATATGACCCATATGCTTATGGCATGGAGACACCAGAGAGTTCATATAACTACGAGCAAGATTATGTACCATTAATGTACACAACTCCTAGAGCAACCATGCCACCTCGACCAATGAATAGACCGCCTGTACCCAGAGGACCATGCTATAGATGTGGAGGTGACCACTATATTAGAGAATGCACATTGCCAAATCCACCACCACCACAACGAATTTGGGAAGGGTACTGTAGCGATTGTGGGAAGGAGCATCTTTTCAGAGATTGTCCTAAGAACCCAAACAAAGTCACACCAAATGTGCAGATTAATGTGATAGAAGTGATTGAATCTTCAGGGAGCGACAAAGAGTACACTATACCTTTAAAAGCCATAACAAGAGCAAAGGCTAGAGAAAACCCTGATAAAACCGAAGAAAATAATCAAAGTGACAAAGAGGGAAATACACCCATCCCTCACAGAGTGGAAGATTCCGAAGAACCAGAAAAAAGTATCACCAGTAAAAGATCCCAAAGATGGAAGCAAAGGAGAGACAGGATAAAAGAAAAAAAGTCATTGCAAAAGAAGGAAAATGAAAAGAGAAAACCAAAATCAACAGAAGAAGCCCAAGTGGAAGAAGAAAATAAAAAGGAGAATAAAAGGAAGGAGGGAGGATCGGTATTAGCAGACCCAATGCCTGAAGAATTAGCCATGTGGATTCAGGCATACAAGGCAAGAATAAAAGCAGGACCTACCATAGAACAACATGAGAGAGAGTATCCGAGAGGCGACTTAGAGAAAGAAAGATTGGAAATCTGCAAAAAATTGATAGAAGTTGCCCAACAAACATTAGAAAAACCCGCATCACCTTTACCAAACAACCGAACTTGCGAAGGAAAATTCCAAGAGTGTCTAAATAACCAGGAAAAGCCTAATGTAAATAGACCTCTGGATGATGAAATTGGTATTGAGAGAAAGGAAGGATCCATAGTCCCTGAAACAGAAGGAGATTGGACTAAGGATTTATGGGCGCGAGTTCAAGAGGACAAGTGGAAAAAGGTAGAGGGAATGGAACCGCCCTTTGAAGAATTGAAAGCAGAAAACGAAATAGAGGATTCAATACCTGAACTTAATTCAGAAGAAATTTTTCCAATGGATGCAAGTGACAAAGAAGTGGAAGACGATGTAAAGGAACTACCCAATTACACCGGGGAATACGAGCACAACTCAGAATTGTATCGCATTCCATCAATAAAGAGACGAGAAACGAATCCATCAGTTCAAACATCGGAGATCATACAACGCCTTAGAGAGGTGAAAATCCCATGTACCTTAACATTTGAAGAACTGTTAAAGGTAAAACCCCATCTAAAAGAGAAATTGATCGATCAATGGGAAGTCAAGGAGGAAAAGAAGGAGGTAGATGACGAAGTGAAAACGGTGAGAATTCCAGTGGATAAAGTAGGAGACTTTAGTGAAGGGGATGAAGGAAATACATGTCTACCAATCACCTATAGGGGTTACACAACCAAAGCCATATTAGATTCAGGAGCTGGTGTTGGCATTGCTACCAAAGAAATTTGGGAGAAATGGGGAAAACCAGCATTGAGACCAACACGTATGAAAATTCAAATGGCAGATGGACATACGGAAAGACCCTTAGGATTGTTGGAACGAGTAGTCTTCACTACGTGCGGAGTGGAATTCGAACATACTTTAGCAATTTGTCACTTTGAAAGGCCAAGCAACTATGAAATGATCTTGGGAAGGCCATTCATGAGACAGCTAAAGGTTGTACAAGATTGGGGAAAGGATGCAGTGTACCTACAACATGCAGGAGTGACCACTAGGATCAACCTACATACGTACGCATATCAAGATGTACCACCTCTGCAATGGAATCAAATCCACAAAGAGGAAGACGATCAATCGATTCATAGTGCAGGTTCTAGTGACCAATCCTGGATGAACGAGGACACTCATCTATGGATATGCCAAGCTGCAAAAAAGGAAGAAGAGAGAAGAAAAAGTTGGCAGCAGAAACAAGGTGTAGAGAGATCGGTACAAGATCCAGCTTATATGCCACAAGTTTTTCCAGACGAAGAATTTGAACCTCATGGTTGGATGGAAATCTTAGCCACCCTCGATGTCTGTGTAAATGAAGAAGTGGTAACTATGAATGAATGTATTGACGAGGAGGGTTATGACATTAGTTTGTATATAGTAGTCCTTCAGGAGGCAGGAGAAGGGGAAGTAATTGAGAAAGACTGGAAGGAGGACTACGAGAGCATTGAAATGGAACCAGAACCCATGGATCTAGGGATTTGTACCAACAACATAGATATCACTGCCAATGAACAACATAAGGATCTCACACAAAAGGAAGAATTAGAAGTTGAAAGGGAGTTAGAAGAGGAAGATAACAAGCTTCAAGACCAATTTGAGGTACCAGCTCATTTCAAAAAATACGAAGTGGAAGAGAGGAAGATTGCTATTCAAATGCCTAAAAGAGAAGCACAACCTGGAATAGCATATGATAATAAGGAACAAACCAAAAAAATAGTCGTAACCATGGAAGGAGGAGAGGAACGATGTACTTTCATAGGACAAGATGTCTCAGCGGAAGAAGAGCGAGAGTTGATTCGACTCATAAGAGAATACCGGGATGTCTTCGCTTGGACTTATAAGGATTTAAAAGGAGTAGATCCATCTATATGTGCGCATAGAATCCCCATGACATCCGAAGCCAAACCTTCTAAACAGAGACCTTATACTTATAATGATGTGTATTCAGCCAAGATAAAAGAAGAAATAGATAAGTTGTTGGATGCTGGATTCATATACGAGATAGAACACACAGAATGGGTATCGCCATTAGTAGTAGTGCCTAAGAAAAATGGAAAATTGAGAGTGTGCATAAATCTGAAGAAGGTGAATGCAGCCACTATACGTGATAGCTACCCACTACCGATTACGGATCATCTATTGGAGAGGGTAGCAGGTAAAGAGGTCTATAGCTTCCTAGATGGTTTCTCCGGATACAATCAGGTGGCTATTGCGACTGAGGACCAACACAAGACAGCATTTGCCACAGAATGGGGTGTGTATGCATTCAGAGTGATGCCCTTTGGACTCACTAATGCGCCAGCCACCTTCCAACGACTGATGTGTCATGTTTTCAAAGAATTTCTGAGAAAAAGCATGGAAGTATACGTAGATGATCTGTGCACATACTCAAATCAACGACCAGACCACATACCGGAACTGCGGAAAATATTCAACAAATGTAGGCAGTATAGAGTCTGCTTAAACCCAGAAAAATGTGTCTTCATGGTAAGACAAGGAAAAATACTAGGACACATAGTCTCAAGAAATGGGATATCTACAGATGAGGATAAGATTAAAGTCATATTGGACTTACCAAGACCCAAGAATGCGAAAGAAGTACAAGCCTTTATGGGACATTGTGGATATTACCGTAGGTTTATTCACATGTATGCCATAATAGCTAAGCCCTTATACGGTCTATTGACTCAGTTCACTTGGACGGACGAGTGTGAGAAGGCCTTCAACGAGCTTAAAAAGAGGCTGAGTACAGCCCCAATTCTAAAATCACCCAACTGGAGCAAGCCTTTTCATATTCATGTTGATGCTTCGAACTATGCAATTGGATGTATCCTTGCTCAACCGGCCGATGAAGGAAAGCTTGATCATCCAATCGCTTACGCGAGTAGACAATTAAACCAAGCAGAGAGAAATTACACGACTACTGAAAGAGAGGGCTTAGGAATGGTCTACGCAGTGAAGAAGTTTAGACATTACCTCTTAGCCAACAAGTTCAAATTCTTCATAGACCATCAAGCTTTGTTGTATTTAGTCAATAAACCTTGTAGCACGGGAAGGTTGGTGCGATGGTTCTTGTTACTAATGGAGTTTGACTTTGAGGTAATAGTAAAAAAAGGAAACACGCATGTGAGAGCAGACCACCTTTCTAGGTTAAAACACGGAGAACCACCTAGCGGAGTTCCTGATGACTTGCCAGACACCTATCTTTTTAACCTGGAAGTATGTCCTCAATGGGCCGAAGAATTGATCCCAATACTCACACATGGACCTAAAGACGGGATCACGCCAAACCGAAGGCAAGATCTTTGGAGGACTAAAAACCTTCACATTATTGCTGGAAGTTTATACCACCAGGATTCAAGCGGACTACTGATGAGATGCGTGGAAGAAGATGAACAAAAAATGTGGCTTCAGAAAGCACACATAAATCAATGGGACACTCACTTGAACGCAATGGGAACATGGCAAACACTCAAGAGACTTGGCATATATTGGCCAACCATGCAACGAGATGCACATCATTATGTGTCAACCTGTCAAACCTGTCAAGAACAAATCCCAGATGAGAACTCTACGCTATGCTATTCTACAATAGCACCAAGGTGGAGCATGCCTTTAGTAAAGTTCTTGAAAACTCGAGAGTACCCTGATGGAGCTACCCTAGCAAGAAAACGTGCTCTTGAAGAACAGAGCAAAGATTACGTCATCTTAGGAAAACAACTCTTTAAACGCGGGAAGGATAACCAACTACGATTGTGCGTTCATGAAAATGAATATCTCTCTGTATTAGAAATGGCACATGCAGGAGCTACGGGAGGACATTTCTCAGCAGACAGAACGGTCAAGATGATTCTCTTTGCAGGCTTGTGGTGGCCAACTCTACATATTTGACATATGTCTCATTGGATCTTCAAGGGGAACCTATCTCACCATCAAAAGGATCATAAAGCCTAGGTGAAATCACGAACTCGAATTCAAAATTCGACGATACTGCTTTAAATGTTACTTCTTTAGTCTTAGAGATTTCACAATAAGAGGTACATGATTTCTTAGTTTTGTTAGAGATAGAATTTGATATTGTTTTGACTCGAGTGGCCTTGAGTTTTTAAAATAAAAAATCTACATAGAGGTTGGAGCGGATTTATCTACTAATGACCAATTTCTTTACTATTGTTAACATCAATATTTTGTCCTAGCACTTTTGGAGGATGACTTGAGAAGACGACTTTCCAAGCGACCTTGGAAAATGTGAAGTCAAACACTATTTACCGATGAAACAAGGAGTGCTTTTTCAACAAAAGTACATGAGTTTGCAAATTGTTTCAAAAACTAGAACAACAAATTATTGACTCTAACATTGAAGAAGATCTTTTTTGCATGTAATGAAATGAATATTTTGAGGATGAATATGAAATGAGGAACAAAAAACTATTAATGAGAACAAATATGACATTAAGGATGGGATGAATATTTAAATATTGGTATTGATGCAATTTTTTCTTGCTCAAATCATTTTTTCAATCAAAATGATATAAAAAATGATTTAAGTGTAATGCAAGAAAACTTTAACTTGCTTTTGTCTCAATAAAATAATTTTCGAATAAATGAACTTGATCCATTCATTGTTCCAGATTGTTAGAAAGGATCGACTAATGAGCTTTGAGAATGAAAATGAAAGTTTTGATATGTACGAATATGGTTCACATAGGTGTTGATGAAAATGAATCTTTTTAAAATATTGAGGTGCCTAGAGAGTTTGTTAATGGTAAAGGATATTTTGACTATAGAGAAATATTATCATGGAGTGATACTATATATGATAATTCTTTGACTGCATGATTTATATTGTTGGTGTTCATCTTTACACTCTTTCTCTATAATATTTGAAGTTCAATATGTTCACGAAGATAAATTGGAGGTATGTATGTTATATTATCTTTCCTAGGTCTTGAAGTTGTTTCTTAAACTTATTTAACTATTTTCTTTAAGCGTTTTGATTCGAGGTTTTCCTATGAAGAAGATGACTACATGATAGCACCTTTTATACATAGCATGATGCGCAGAGAAAGCTTATTAAATGTTTTTTTGGTCCTTATATAGTTCATAAAGTGAATAATAATGGTTTATATGTTTTCAAAAGAAAGCATGTGAAGCTCGTCAAGCAATGAGAAGACAAAAGATACATTATTGATGATGATGAAGTGATAAGAACCACTAAGAGTAATGAGAGTGAGGAAACAAATAAGGAAGAGTATTGAGCTTGAAGATGATTCA
The DNA here is from genome assembly GCA_020310875.1 of Ceratopteris richardii. Taxonomy (NCBI): domain Eukaryota; kingdom Viridiplantae; phylum Streptophyta; class Polypodiopsida; order Polypodiales; family Pteridaceae; genus Ceratopteris; species Ceratopteris richardii. Next base: position 122,129,005 of record CM035410.1, on the reverse strand, counting down.
TAGTGTTGTTTCTTTTATAATTTCAAATTTTGCACGATGTCATTTATTTGTGCACTTAAAGTAAGCATACACCTATGTACATAAACATGTTGATTTTTTCCCTTAGTTGCACGTCTACTTGCACTTGTACATCGCATATAAATAATATTTTCAAGATTTCGTTTTTTACCTCATCAATGACAACCACATACCCAATATATGCACCATGATTGTTTGGAAGTTGCACTTAAAGTATGCATGATAGGGTCTCACTCCATGACATTGCACCAAGGCATGTTGTAAGCTTCACCTAGGCACATTGAGTGATGAAAGGAATTTTGTATTTGCACCTAAAATGTATGTGAGTGAGTGCACAAATTTCATCACCAAATGCCCATTGCCTTATTGTTTGCACCATACCACTCATACATGGACATAAAGTATGCATTGGAGTAGGGCTCATTACACGGCCTAACATAGGTAGGTTTCTTAACTCCCATGCACTTGAAAAGGTGATTGATTGTTCATATAAAGTTTGATTTATCTTTGGATCACAAGAAGCTTCGGAAGGACAATATTTTATATGGCCTAAAATATAATCTTACATAATACCAGAAGAATCCATCATCTATTCCCGCAATGCTCACGTTTGATCCTCTCAATCTCTACTCTTATTGAAGTCAAACTCAATGTATGGTGTTTAATGTGGATGGAATTTGAGTGAAGATGGGATATGTTTCAAGGGATCTATAGAAGGATTTCTCACCAAAAACTTTAACTCGATAAACGAAATTTGCATAAACAACGTTCAAAAGAGAAAGGAACTTAGTTTATGTGTCATGCTAGAATTATTTTTGACTTGTTAATAGATTTAACAGAAGAAGTGGCTCACATCTTTCAATACAAGATGAAAAAGCTGTCATTAAAAGAAAGGAAATGTTCTTCTAAGACTTAACTGTCGAATAAATTATAGAAGTAATTGGCATATAGTTTTAATAGTGAAAAGGCAAGAGAAATGTGGGGGTGCAAATATATCATCAAGAAAAATATTGGAGGATTCTTTTGGAGCACCATAGTGGATACAAAAGAAGGGAATGAAGACAGAGAAATGGGGTTCCCTAGCTAGAGCTTTAGAATCATAGTGAGTATAGAAAAGAAGGGAATGAAGACAAAGAAACGGGGTTCCATAACGAGAGCTTTAGAAGGAGGAGTCTCTACTTGAAGAAAGGGGAGGAAACATTAAGCTTTTAGAGTCTTTTTTCAAAGATTCTATTGATCATAGGACTCATATGGGAGAGCTGAAGGAATTTCTCAACCATCATCGTTGGAGCTAGCAGAGGATGCAAGTTGGAGGTCTAGAGTGACACTAGAGGAGAAATAGAAAGAGAATTTTGATGCTTCTAAAGATGGATGTTGAAGTATGGAGTCGGAGCATATTGCAGCTATTTTGATGATCAACAAAGAACTATGAGGAGAATGGATGGAGTCAGAAGCAAGCTAAGTGATGAGCAATTACTTTTATCAAAGTATGATGAATTTTGGAGAGTAATTTTCTAGCTGACATTGAAGGTGTACTTCATGATTGCCATAGTTACTAAATGATTTGTAAGAACTTCCCTATTTCGTATGAGCTCATAGAGAATTGTGCAGTTGTTATTGCCTCTTCCTCATGTTTTTTGTGCTTTATACATTGTTAATAGTCTCTATGTATTCATAAAGTCTTGTGCATCATTATCTGCACACTTTATCATTGCCACTCCATCAACTTGATATTCATAAAGTCTTGTGAATCATTATCTGCACTTTGTCCTAAGGCAAGTCCTACCTTTCCATAAAACTCCTTCAAAATCATAGTCCATTAGAAAGAGAAACAATCTTACGTATCTACCTATATTGCAAGGCTTAGTTCACTAGGTAGAGTAATTCCTAATGATTGATAGAGAATTTAAACTTATTTGCAAGAAAATAGTGCCTACAATTTTTAATCACATATACAATGGTTTATTGTTCTCTTTTCGTGTCGTATAATTTTGTTTTGCTTCATTTAACTACATGATTGCACACGCTATTGGAAGGTCAATGTTCCCTTCATCTATTGGTTGTGTGAACACACATACAATAGAAAAATTCAAGCATCCACTTAAACATGGAATGACTTACTCCAATCTAGTGTTGTTAATATTTGGGCTGAGTATAATCATCTTTTTAGCTTATTAAAAGATGTCTCACATTCCTCTGTCCACTTGAAGTTATTGAGAAGGTTGTATAGAGGTTTTGCAATGATAACATACATGTCGATAAACCATCTGTAATATCCACAATGATCCATGAAAGCTTGTACTTCCTTGATTGTCTTTGGTGTAGGTAACTCAACTATAGCTCTTACGTTTTCTATGTATGTTGACATCCTATTCTTTAACAATATATGTCCTAAGATCGTGCATTGCCTAACCATGAAAACACATTTTTCTAGGTTGAAGCAGAATTGATATTCTCTACATTTATCAAATTTCTATTCAAGTTTTAGGATATGTGTTTGCCTAACATGGGAATGATCACATAGATCATCCATGTAGACCTCTAAGGTTTTCCTCAAGAAGTCCTTATACACATGATGCATCAACCTTTGAAAAGTAGCAGGTGCATTGGTGAGCCCAAACATCATCTTATCTTCTTATTGGGTTATCAGAGCTTACCTCTGGCCTATCTTTACTCCTGTCCCTTTGAGCTCCATGAGCTTGGGATGTTCTTGCTCCTTGGTGACCATAAGAGACATTAGATCTTGGTTGGGCGAAAACAAAGTCACCCTTCCAAGTGTAGGCATGCCTACCATGCTCTGAGACCACAAAGATCGTCTCTGAAGTATTGTCTAAATAAGTCACTTTGTCAGGGCTATCAAGATCTTTAAAGTCATAGATTATGAGAATTCCTACTTCATTAGGCTGGCCAGGCTTATACCTCCAAAAAACTTCATTGGTCTCTTGGTTTAAGGGCAGATCTATGCTTCTGGGGAACCCACTCTGGAGTGATGATTTTAGTCAGGATTGATTTGCCTTGGGGAGTTCTGAGCTCTCTTTCTAAGTTCCCTTGCTCTATGTCACCTATGTCTGTCTCTTGAATCACATTACCGAATTCATCTCTTCTATCCAATTGGTTGGTGACTACATACATTGTTCCTTCCTTATCTATGTATGCACCAATCTCGAATTTAATGCCTAGATGTTCTAGTCCAATGGGTTGATCTAGGTTTTTAATCTAGACAACAAATCCTCTTAGACCATCCTCATATATGCGAGCACCTCATCAGTTGGTCCTAATATATTCAAGTTGCATTTTGTAAGGGCCTTTGGGCTTCTCTAAGTAAGCCACACCTAAACTTCCTATGGGTCTCTCCATACCATACGACATCTCTGATTTGCTCGTTTTAGAGTTAGGATAGTGCGGATAATCGCTCAACTACTAGGCCCAAGATCTGGCAGTGTGATTGACACTAGTTTCTAAAGACCTAAGGCTTTGTCTATCTCTCTCTAGATCTCATCCTCATCTAAGGTTCAGATGCCTGATTAAACAACCCCAATTTACCCCATGTACAACCTCATTGTAGATCCATTTGTATAAGTCACTTGGTTCTTTTGTAGTAGGTTATCGTGTTTATGCTCTTGTCTGATATCACATCATCAGGAATACTTGAGTGAATTTCCGCACTTTAAGTTCATTGTACCACATTAAATTCTTTCCATTACAATTATCGATCACAAAGAGATTATATTTCTGCTTGAACTTGAGTGTTTAAGTAGTCTTCAACTTGATAGATGCCTATCGACACCTTGACTTACTTCTAGCACGACTCGCACTTAGCCTAAGCTAGGAATTGATTGACAGATCTGAGAATGATCCAACCTCAATTGCTGATCCCTTGCTCTTTGGTGCTCAAGAACCCTGTTCTCAAGCTCACAGAATACCCTTACTTTGGATGCCCTCTAATGCTCTCAATGGACCTGTAAGAATCCCACGGTTAGCTCAAGATTTAACTTTATATGACTCAATAGACCATGTCCATGCATGCACTTCATAGACCCAATTTGCTTTTTTTTTAAAAATGAAAATTCCCTTAGAGATCCCTCAAATTTCTCACCCCTATGTAAGGTCAAGTTCAAAATACGCTATCTATCAAACTTTCCCAACAAGCCCAAGATCACTAGAAACGGAGTTCATATGAAGAAATTATGACAGTTCATAGTTTTGGGGTTAAAATAGGGTTAAAACAGGCTAACAAGCAAATAGGATCTTTCAAAATATTTTCTCAGGGGCCTCACTATGTACCAATTGCTTGAAATGTATGCCCAAAATTTCCAAATTTTGAAAACTAACAAACACTAAACTTTGGTTGAAGATGGCTGTCAATCGTGATCAACAGGGCTGTCAATCGCGATGGACAGAGCTGTCTGTCATGGCCTATCAGTCACGATGGATAGAGTCAATCAGGATTGATGGTGTCAATCAAGATCGATAGAGTTTTTCGTGAGGGTTGTCAATTGCGTTCAACGGTGTCAATCGCGATCAACACTTTTTTCCCAAATTTTGGCATGATTTTAGTCAATCGGGGGTGTCTCTATCATGATGGACATGTGGGCATCTGAATTTTTGTATCAATCATGAAATTTCATTTGATCACGATTGACGGTGTCAATCACGACTGGCAGAGTGAGTCGATCGTGGCTGTCGATCCCGATCAATGGTGTCAGTCGCGATTGACAAGGTCTATCGATCGGCGGTGTCGATTGTCACTGTCGATCACAATTGATGGTGTTGATCGTGCTTGACAGAGCTGTCGGTCGTGGTTGTTGATCATGATCGACAGTGTCAATCAGGACTGGCATAAAATCAAGGATTTTTTTTACTCTAATTCATGATTTAGGATGTGCTAATCATCTACTTTGTGGTGGTGCCCTGACTACTACCAACACTCAAGGAACCTCGAAATATAGAGCAATGTGTAGAAATGTGTATTAACATCAAAGATAACTTTGGTGATGAGTTAGAAGTTTCGAAATTCTATAAAGATTTGGATTGTCCAGCTAGCATCACATCCAAACCCTCAGCCTCAATAGATGAATTAGTAGATCAACTGGCTCAAAAGTTAGGAGTTCCTAGTAGGCAAACACCTAGGATGGTCACAATGAAGTATTGCTACATTTGTAGAGGATATCACATGGCCAATATGTGCCCCTTGATGACCCAAAATTTGGGAAATCCAAATGCCGAGTATTGCACCATTGAGATTGAACTACACTTTAGTGTTATTCACTGCCTCAGTGTTCCTAGGTAGAACTAAAAAACATTAAATTTGAGTTATGGAAGAATGTAGCAAACCAACTACCAGAAGTTGCTAATTCCCACTCTCAGGCAAAATCATAAAAAATGGTACGAGAGATACCCATGGATAAGACATGAGATATGAGTGAAGGGGAAGAAGGAAATACTTATCTACCTATCAATTATCAAGGCTATATGACAAATACCATGCTGAATTCACGACCAGGAGTTGCTAATGCTACCACTTACCTATGGAAATCTTGGGGCAAGCCCGCTCTAAGACTGACTAGGATGAATTTGCAAATGGCAAACGGACATATCAAGTAACACCTAGGATAGTTACAAGGGATAACTCTCACTATATGTTGCGTAGATTTTAAACATACATTTGCCATATGGAATTTTGGAAAGAATCATGTCTATGAGATGATTTTGGGTAGGCCATTCATGAGGGATTTTTAGATACTACAAGATTGGGGAACCAAAGTCAATCTCATGGACTATTCGCATAGGGATACACCACCCCTACAATGGAACCCAATCCATAAAACAGTAGATAAGACAAAATCTATGCACTCAATAGGATCGAATTCTTCATGGATGCACAGAGATACACATTTATGGATGTGTAAAGTTGTAGTGGAAGAAGAGAGGAGATTAGAAGCTAGAAACTTAGGTGCTAATGCAAACCCTAGATCGATTCAAGACCCAACCTATGCACCTATGATATTACTAGATGAAGAATTCAAACCCCATGGTTGGGCAAAAATATTAGCCATGATGGACATAGCAGTAAATCAAGAAGAATGGACACCCCATTGTGATGAAGAGACTCAAGAAATGATGGACAAGATATGGTTGAACCAGACCCTAAGAGGGAGCATTAGGAAGTAGTCCTCAACCATGGATTTTGGGGAAAGTGGCTAGCCCATCATACTCCTAGATGGTACGTCATGAACTCAACTATCATTACAATATTAGAGCCTAGGAAGTAGGCTTGGGCAAGGTGGACGGAAGATGTATGCATGAGTTTCAAAGATGAGCCTAAGAAATCCAAATCCTTAGGTCAAATTTAGATGCGTAAGGTACCATTGGAAGCTCTCAAAACAAAATTTCTAATGGAATTCTTGATTGAAGATCCTAGCATGGGTGAGAACCAAGTTCAAGGTATTGAGATTGAGAACAAAGGCTCAAGACACCAAGGTTGCAAACAAAGCAAGTCCATGGGCAAGTTTCCAAGAAGCAAAAAGGCAAGGTTCAAAAAACCGAGGTTGAGAGTAAGGGTTCAAGAGACCAAGGTTGAGAACAAGAAGGTTCAAGATATTGTGAAAGGGTGAGGACATCAATTAAATGGGATATCAAGGATTGATCATTGAGGACAATGATCTATAGAAGGGTAAGAGAGTGTTAGAATCTAGAAATGATGGGCAAGAGGTGGTTGAACCACACCCTAGGAGGGAGGATTAGGAAGCAATTCTCAACCATAGATTTTCAAGAAAATGGTTAGACCACCTATTGGAGAAAAACAATAAAAGATTGATGATTATATGAACCTTAAGAGTGAAGACTTGAAGAAAAGATTTAAGCCTAAGAGCATGAAATGAAGAAGAGGTTCAGAAAGAGATGGTCTACATACACATGTATATTAGCTTTGTAAATACTTCAGAAATACTTGAAGTAATGACAAATCCATGCTCATATGTATATATACATTTGTATATAGTTGTGATAAGTGTGGAAGAAGAAATATAGATGATCTAGAGAGGAGTAGATCATAAGAAAAATAAGATCTATCCATCAGATGCACAAATTTGATGGTCAATGATTTGATGTGATCTCAATGTAGAGTGTAAAGTTTTATAGAATGAGGACTCAAAATCTAAGTTGGAAGGTAAGCCATCTATTTCTAAAACCATTTGATCAACGGGTTGTAGATTGAGAGAACCAAGTAGTTAAAGTTAGCCTATTTTAGACATAGGTTTACTTACTAAAGTAAGCCTGAAGTTATGTGAGTTCTTTTGAAGAACTATACTTATAGTAGCTGAGCAAGCATTAGATGAATGTTATATCAAAGTTTCATAGAAAACTTTAATCATTCATCAGTCAATGAATGAGTTTTGGAAGCAGACTTTTCTAAGTGAAGTTATAACTCACAGAAGTGATAAAGATTCAGAATTTGGTAAAGACTTCCAAAGTTGATGAAGGTTTCTTGCTATTCTTAAATATAGAGGTGTTCTAAATTCAAGTGTAGCTTGTCTTTTAGAGATTAATCATCTCCGCTAGTGGTATCATAGTAAGAACTAATAAAATTGAAGGGAAGAAGAACCTCAACTGTTGTAGACATACAAAATTCAAATTTTCAAGATTCAAAAGGACAAAGTTTGAAGGAAAAGCTAAAGGAATACACACAATAGTAGTCAAATGGATCAAGAGGAGTAAATTTCAAAGCAAAGTTACATACATTACTCATAAGGATTGAAGATTTGATAATACAGGTAGAGAAAGAATGGGAGACAATCTCCAAATTGAGAAGTTGGATAGAGAGAACTATCCATCTTGGTCTATGAGGATGGAAGCTCATCTAATGAGCAAAGATCTGATGGGATACATCAGACAAGAAGAGGAGAAGCGAGATTTTAAAGATCCTAGTGTTCCAACTAGGGAGGATGTTGTATAATTACATGGGTCTAAGGGGTAGAACCCTTGGGTTTCTAGGTGTGAAACCCTTGGGATTTATGGTTTATTTACACGTTTAGATGGGTCTTGAATCTTAGGGCTATTTCTCTAAGGTTGCGTACCTTAGGCTTGATTGGAAGCTTCTCCTAGCCACTTGGTTTGTACGTGAGAGCTTGGAGAGTCTTCGACTGCCAAACATACATAACTCATCCCAACAGGTTTTTCTTTCAGAGCAAAGATTAGAGGCATATACCGAAATGACAGAACAATTCAAAGGAGCCCCCAGCTTGACAACACACCATTGGTGGGAGCTACTATAAGAAACATCCATAAAGGCATTGATAATAGATTTAGACAACCCAATCACGACACCATCTTTACCACTAGGATGGCTGGTGCAATACCAATGTTGAGGTGCCTTAGAAGAGAATCCCCTCCGATCTTGACTTCCTGCAAACAAAGAATATCAGGCATCTTGGGCAAAAGTTTAAGCCAGCAATTTAACATTTCGGGCCTAACAACATCAGTCAGCCCTTTTACATTTATAGAAAGAATTTTCAAGCCAAACATAAAAAATGAACTTATTTACGACTATTCTTAGTCGGCGTGGGAGTAGAGGTGGACAGCCTGACGGTTTCTTTCCTTTTAGGTTTAGTGGCTTTAGAGTGATCATTCATGATCTATAGATCTTGAGACATAGGCACATATTCACAGTGCTCACCTTCCTCATCCAAACAATTTATCGAGTCTTGGTCCATGCATCGAGTTCTTGATTGAAATTCTCCATGATTGGAGGGGGGCCGTCCTTTCCTTGCTGAGAGAAGCAAGAGTTGTCTTTAAGACAAACTAGTTCTTGCAGGACCTTATTTTTTCTACCAACTTTTTTCCAAGTTATTGAGGAACCATTATCGACTTCAGCTAAGTGATCGGCTTTAGAAATACCTGCGATAGAATTGTTAGGATTGACATTTTCATCCTGTTCTAAGTCATTAGAAGAAACACCAGGATTCGCTTTTTCATCAAAAGCGTTGGAGATTCCTCTAAAAGGATATCATAGGGTTTATGCGATTTAAAATTTTTTATCTTTGATTTTTGCACTTGTTTTTTCCCCGACTGGAATGGTTGTTGCAGAGGCCTCTACACCAAAAACAGAGTCTGCAAATATTGTGCAAGAAGAAGAATGGGCGTTTACTACTGTCTGCAGTTTTGACCTCTGTTCTCATGATCAATGCATGTCTGCAGTAGACTTAGATGTTTGGTACTTTGACAGTGGGGTGACCAAACATATTACCTTGTAGCATAGTTTCTTCTCTTCACTCGAGCCTGCCCCTACAGGGAATACTGTTACATGCACCAACAACTCCTCTTATTCTTTTATGGGAGTTGGTAGGATCATTTTGACTAGTGTTGATGGTAGTTCTTTCACTCTGTCAGATGCTTTATTTGTGCCAGGGATCAAAAAGCACTTGTTATCAGTTTCTGCATTAGCCAAGATTGGCTTGGTTGTGAAATTTGTTGATGACAGGTGTACAGTTCATGATCTGTCAAATGGCGATGTGATTATTGCTTCTGGGATTTTATGTCATGGGTTGTATAAGCTCATAGACTATGAAAGATCTTTGAATGATTTGGCATGTGTAGTTCATGACTCTCAGGCTATGTCATATGCAAAGCTTTGGCATGCACGCTTTGGTCATCTGAATTTTGCTAGCTTGCTACACCAGCAGAAATCTGATATGGTGTCTTCTTTGCCCAAGCTTGAGGCACCTAGAAAACATGTATGTGAAGGCTGTATTTTGGGCAAAATGCAGTGTTCCTCCTTTCCAAAAGATGGTTCAGTTCGGGCTACACAGAAATTGCAACTTGTACATAGTGATGTCTCTGGTCCTATGCAGACACCTTCTTTTGGAAATTACCTTTACTTCGTGACTTTCATTGATGATTTTTCCATGCATGCATGAGTATATCCACTCAAAGCAAAGTCGGAAGTGTTCATGTGCTTCAAACAGTTTTTGGTTTTGGCTGAAAATCTGTCAACATGTAAAATGGGCACCCTCTATTCTGATCGAGGGGGGGAATATATGTCTTCAGATTTTAATGCATTTATGGTTGAACATGGGATAAAACACCAGTGTACAGTGCCGTATACACCTCAATAGAATGGAGTTGCTGAATGGAAGAACAGGTCACTCATGGAGATGGCGAGGTGTATGGTCAAAAGTCAGGCTTTACCACATAGTTTTTGGCTTGAGGCTGTCATGTGTGCAACATATGTACGGAAGAGATGTCCCACTAAAGTGCTGTAGTCTATCACTCCATATGAGGCTTGGAATGACCTGTGAGGACTTCCTCAAGAAACATGCAAATGATGTGTGTGCCACTCTCCTCTCATCCATTTATATCCTCTTGTATCTAAAATAGCAGTGATGTGGAATGTTCTAGCATCGCCATGTGGCCAGCATGCAACACTCATCCCCACTAACCATCAAATACCTTAGGATATACCCCCGAGCTTAGGACCTTGGCTAACTAGCCCTCGTCCCACACACACATGGAATGGTCTCTGTAGACCAATGTCTGACATGACCGCAAGCCATTTGTTGCTCATCTGCATGTTTTTGGTTGTTTGGCATATGCATTAGTGCCTGAACAACATTGTAGAAAACTCGATGATAAAGCAGTAAAATGTATTTTTGTTGGGTACACTTCTGAAAGTAAAGGCTATCGTCTATATCATCCACAGACTAAATGCATTCTGGTTAGCCGTGATGTTGTCTTTGTGGAAGATGCTATTCAGCCATTGCTTTCATGTACTAAGGAGACATCTGTTAGCTCCAAAGACATGCATGATACTTTGATGCCTCTTTTTATAGGTGGACAGTCTAGTGCTAGTCCTAATGAGGCAACTTCTCAGCCTGTGCAAGTTTCATATGATGATGCAGATCATTCCATTTCTGATGCAGATTTACATGATGCACTTGTTGATGAGAGAGCTGATATTGAGCAGGCAAAAACTATGCCAAAATGGCTAGTGCAAACTTTGCGTGACAGCAAATTAAATGCACCTTTGTCATATTGTACTCGCTCAGGCTCTCATAGTGCCTCCTTTGCATCAGATTGCTATGCTATGGCTGCATCTAGTCTGTGTGATAAGAATGAGCCTGTTACTTTTGATGAAGCACACAATTCAAAAAATTGGATGGCTGCTATGCAATCTGAATGTGATGCTATAATGAAGAATGGTACATGGTCCTTATGTGACTTGCCTCCTGGCAAGAAGGCCATTGGCACTAGGTGGGTATACAAGCTGAAGCGTAAACTTGATCGTACAGTTGACAGGTATAAGGCTACGCTTGTTGCAAAGGGTTATGCGTAGGAAAGAGGCATTGATTTTGATAAGACCTTTGCACCTACATGCCGTATGACTACTGTTCGGAGCATTTGTGCACTTGCAGCCCATCATGGTTGGAATGTACATCAGTTGGACATTAAAACAGCATTTCTGAATGGTGACTTGCATGAAGAAGTGTATGTTTTTCAGCCCCGTGGCTTTGTGCAGAAAGGGCATGAAAACCAGGTTTGCAGGTTAAAGAAGGCATTATATGGTTTAAAGCAAGCACCACATGCTTCGTATGAGAAGATACATGCATATATACTTGCACATGGTTTTGAGAAGAGTCCAACTGAAAGCACCTTATATGTTAAGCGTGCTAATGATGTGCTTCTGATCATTGTTGTCTATGTTGACGACATGCTGCTCACTGGTCCTATTGAGAAGCATATTGGTGATTTCAAGGCTGATTTACATGCCTCATTTGAGATGTCTGATTTGGGGCATTTGCATCACTATTTGGGCATTCAGTTTATGCAAGTTGATGGTGGAATGGCTATGTGTCAAACAAAATATATTGACACATTATTGCAGCATTTTGGCCTTGAAGACTATAAAAATATTGCCACTCCTATGGAGACAAATTTACGATTGAGCCTTCATGATGCTGGAGATGCATTTGATGCTGTTCTCTATCAGCAGGTTGTTGGATGCTTGATTTACTTATGCATTGCTCGGCCATATATTTAGTTTGTTGTCTCACAGATGAGCAGGTTTATGCATTGCCCAAGAGTCACGCATTGGAAGGCGGTTAAGCGCATCTTTTGCTACTTGCATGGTACTCGGCTACTTGGGTTGTTTTATCCCAAGGGGGGATCACTACCGCCAGATTTGATGCTTATTCTGACTCGGATTGGGCTAGTTGCTATGACACTCGTGTGTCCACCAGTGGTTTTTGCTTCATGCTTGGTAGCTCATGTATATCTTGGTTGAGCAAGAAGCAGCCTACTGTGGCCACTTCCAGTTCTGAGGCTGAGTATAGGGCAGCTTCACAGTGACTGTTGAGTGTGTGTGGCTCAAACGCCTTATGGCTGATTTGGGTGTTGGCCAGTCTTCTGCAACGACCATCTTCACTGACAGTCAGAGCGCATTCACAGTTGCGAGGGACCCTGTGTTCCATGCTTGCACTAAGCACATTGAGGTGTATTATCACTATGTCATGGAGAGGTTTTCTGCTAGGGAGATCAGCTTGGCATATGTGCCCACGCAGGGTAACATTGCAGACCTTTTCACAAAGGCTCTGCCTAGGTCTTCTGATCGTAGCATAGATCAATGAACCAATAATACTCTTTTATGTAGTCAAATCATGTAACTTCTCTCCATCATTTGAGCATAGATTCACATTTGTGTCCATAGGTTGAGTGAGTGGTTTGCATTCACTCATTCCAAACCTGAAAAGAACATCCAACAAGTACTTTCTTTGCATCAAGTAGATGTCATCTTTCCCATAGATTATCTCCATGCCTAAAACGTATTTTAGCTCACCAAGATCTAAAATTTTAAGCTCCTTACTCAGTTTTCTTTTTATGTCTTGTATTCCTACAACATTACTTCCTGTTATGATGAGATCATCAACGTATATGCAAGTATATACCTGCTTGCCTTCTTATTTCTTTATGTAGAGAGAGGGATCTGCATTACTTGGACTATACCCACACCTTGTGAGGTACTCGACCAATCTTTGATTCCAAGCACATGGTGCTTGCTTCAGCCCATACAAAGCTTTCTTCAGTCTACAAACAAAATCTGATGTTTTTTGTCTTCAAATCCAATCGATTGACTCATGTATAACTCTTCTTGAAGTTCACCATTGAGAAAAGCATTTTTTATGTCAAGTTGATACAATGGCCATCTCCTTGCTACACTTACTCCAATCAAGGTTCTAATTGTTCCCATCTTTGCAATCGGGCTAAAAGTCTCTTCATAGTCGATGCCATGAGTTTGCTTGAATCCTTTTGCTACTAGTCTAGCTTTATGCCTAGCTAGAGAACCATCAGCATTTCTCTTTATTTTAAACACCCATTTATTTGGAACAATCTTCATACCTTCAACCTTTGGAACTAGCTCCCATGTGCGATTGTCCTTGAGAGCTTTTATCTCTTCTTGCATAGCTTCTTGCCATTCTTTTTGTGTACATGCTTCTGTTGGGAAAGATGGATGGATGATCCAAGAGATTGAGTAGGTACTACTAAAACTTTCTTTGTACCAGCCCTCTTTAGCTTCAGACTTGATTAGTAGACTCCCTTAGCTTTCCAATGACACCAAGAAATGGCCTATTTCCTTTGGAAATGAAGTGTGTAATGATTGAATCAAAACAGATAACTTTGGAAGTCACAAAGTCAAGAAAACTTTCTATTTTGGTCTTGAAACCTGCTCAATGTTTTGTTCAGTGTGACCAACACAGTAACAATTGATAAAATTCCTTCTAGAGGTACTCAATTAGCTTAGTAAGCTAACATTTGCAAGTGGAATGATGTAAAATAATGAAATATTCTAAGAGAAATTAGTTTAGCAAGGTTTGGTATACCCCCGACTTTTTAGGGCTCTAGCAGAGATAGACCAGTGAGCACCTCGATGACGATTTCTCTGAATCGGCTGAATGAAATCACTTCAAACCTTGCCAGCATGTAGATGACTTTGAGCTGAATCCAACAAGCTTTGAATCACTGAATTGGATGGAGTATTGGCTGAGATATGCCCTTGACAAGTTGACAGACTTTGGAGTGACAATCAGTGAGCACAGAAATCAATGATGTAAATGTATCTATAAATTAACACGTGTACAATCCCATTGGCATGACAACAATTGCCTAATGGTGTAGAGAGGTGTAGACTATGATGTAGTGCTCACACACACTCAATGACAGTAGAATGAAGCTCGGGAGTAATGTCTCTCGCCGTGACTTTTCAAGTTCACCTTTTATATGGGATGTGTAAGAATTTGAATTCAAATTCAAATTCTTGGCTCCTTCTAATCAAGATTCTAAAAACTTGGAGATATTCTCTCATTCAAGTGAACTAACGTTTCCACGAATCATTTGGGTAGGTGATTACAAAAGATTCTAAGTCAAATTGACTTTTACAATGAGGTAAAGTGGTAAGTACTCACTAGCATATGTTCCTATGATTCTTCATGTATGTAGAGTCTTCATGATATCTTCCAAGCCAAATGTGTAGGCTTGTGATTTACACCAGTAGTTCCCCCTCAAGCCAAACATTTTGGCTTAAGTCTTCATCTTCAATCTTCAAGTACATCCTGCAATCCAATCATAGATTTGAACCTGCAAAGTTTGGTCCCATCCAAAGCTTTAGTCAGCAAATCTACACATTGCATGTTGGTTGACACATAGGTCAGCTGAATGTCCTTGCTTAGCAACTTCTCCCTCACATAATGATAATGAACTTCTATGTGTTTCGTCCTGGCATGATAGATAGGATTAGCTGCAAGGTGAAGAGAACTTGTATTATCTCCAAAGATAATTGGAGGCCTAGTATATAAGACAAAACAGGGATTCGTTGGCTGCCACTTGTAAAAACAATCTTGGAGATCAAAGTGAGGACCAAGATACTCTTGCAGTTAGGAGCATACGTGAATCGACACTCAAATCAAGGCAAGGACTATTCTTGGACCATTTTAGAGTAAGCAAGAGAAGCATAGTCTAAGTGGAGAAAGAGAGAGAAGTGCAATGGACACACAATGTGCGACGCAGAGAAGTGAAGTGCAAGGTGTGCATGAAGAGTGACCAAGGAGGTGTGCAGAGAAGTGCTAAGCTAGTCTTCCAAAGATTCCAAGGTCTTTTGATGTGTGTGTGTGCCGACAGAAGGTACCCATCCCTCCCCCTTAGTGGAAGCTTGTTGCAAGGTGTGCACAAGTGCAGGCATGGAGAAGGTGGAGGTTTGGTGCAGAGGAGGCCGGTAGCAACAAGTCCCTTGGGTATTTGGTATTTTGTAACTGAGCCCTCTGTGGGATTTTGCACACAAGCATTGAAGTGTATTGTGCTTCACATTGTATTTGTCTTATTATAATCAATCGCAAGAGGCTTCGAGTGTGTGTCTTTCTTCTTATATTTCCCTTTTCTCCTACAAACACTCAAATCCCTTTGTGTCCAAGAATACCCCCCAACATATATCTAGCCTTCAGCAAATCCGTACACATCTCCAACGATCCTTCCACTTCTTTCTCCATTACCTACACGACCCCGAAGTCCTGACTCATCACCTAGAATTTTGGTCTACTTGGGACTTGGTAGCCGTTGATTATCCGTCTGCTGCACAAACTGAAAAAGTGCTCCCATATACGCTGACGTACAACTGTTCAATAATGTTTTGCGCCTATCTTCCATAAAAATTTGTTCATGCATGTGCTCGTATAGCCAATGAGCCCAGCTTACCCTACCATTTAATTCATCATAAGCTAATGGTGCAAAGTTTTCTCTTGACATGTAGTCATACTTAATAATAAAACATAATCTTTCTAAATAGCACTTTAGTTGCTCCCGACGTGCATATCCTGCGTTTTTCATCATATAATACTTTCTTGCACCTTCTCTTGTGCCAAATTTTTTTCTCAATGTATCCTTTGAACATTTCGAAATAACCACATCCTTATATATTGGTAGTTTAAACACCTCTGCCACTAACTTAGGCGAAAACTTTACATGTAATGTCAACTATCCTTTCATCTTCTTAAGAATCTCGAGCTGACTTTTGGCATAGTAATTACATCGCCATTGTGCCCATGACAGCGTTGCAAACTATAGTAAACCTATCTTGTGGGCCCAAGCCACATTAATAGGAGAATGTATATCAATCTCTATCTTGAAATCCGTAAACGGATCCATGAGGGTTTGCATAACCTTCGTCGTTGTGGATGGTGTTGAGATTTCCTCCACCTCATCATGAAGCTGGCTATCACTCTCCTCTGTTGTCCTATCCTCCTTACGCAACATTGCTTCTCATCTTTTACAGCGCCCCCTCATCACCGCTGTCTCGTGCAACGACACACTAGAACCTACGACCAACATCACCTTTGGAGCCATGAAATAAAACACAAAACGCAGGTAAAAGCAATGCGAACTTTCAAATTGCCACTGAGCTGAGAACTTCATGTACTCGATCACATGCGAACACATGCAACTAAATAATGTTTGGGCATAAGTTAGGTTAAAGATCATTTGATGCATCTTTACACACATTTCCATGCCATAAGTAAAAGATATTCTACACGTGCAGTTACTCACATTAAGGCTTATGTGCAAATCGAGAATAATTAACTAAGATCTCCTTCCCTTCACATTGCATTTTCGGATCCACCACCCTACAAGCTCCCACAAAAACTTCCAACCCCATATAACTTGCTGCTTAACACACACAAATAACTGATTTCACCTGAGAATCCAACTGAACTTGAATCTTGCTCCCTCTTATTTTGTTCAAGTGAACTGTACTCTCCAACAGACAATAAAACTGGTATCCATCATTATCTACATGTCCACACAGGAACACCGATCCATGATGTTGTTGGTTGTTCGCTATCATCAGTGTCCATGCGCCTTGAGTTACATCTCTTGCTGCTTCTGAATAGTCCTCTAATACTTCAGTCTGATTCACCAACACTCCCTTCTTCATTGTAGGCTGATGAATAACTACTAACAAAAATGTGAGCCTCGGATTATAACCTATCCCCCAATGGATCCGTAAGAACACGCTTAACACCATTTTCGACCAACAACAATCAAGGAAACATGTCACCAAGGATGAAAATGCACATAAATAAGCCTTTTTGCTCCGGTGATCAGACATGTTAGTAATATGATTTCCAAACTTAACCATTACTTGTGCGACATTCGAAGATAACCAATCCAAATGTGGCAGCTTCTCTTGAAATTTCTTTAGCCGAAATCCATTGATTGGTTTTTCCATTCTTGTGCCAAATACATCAGCCAATAAAAAAGTTCCTTGCCCTAAATCTTGCACAATCTGATATGGACCTTGATATCTCAACGTGAGCTTTCCCGGATGTGGTCCTAGCTTAGAATTATACACCATTACCCAATCTCCTTCTTTAAATAACTTAAACTTCACATTCTGATTCACTCAAGCTTGTCTTCGTCTTTGAATTACCTCAGTAATGAACGCACATACCAAATGATCCTCTTCCAACTGCATAAGATATTTGCTTGTATGTTTAACAGATAAATCATGAGACATCTTTTCTGCTGTGATTCGCAAACCTGGAACCACAAATTCCATGGGTACCACTGCCTCCAATCCATATACCAATCAGAATGGAGTCATACCTGTTGTCACTTTGAATGCTATTCTGAATGACCACAAAGTTGAGTCAAGTAATAAATCCCAATTTTTCTGATTGTCATGCACAAGCTTCTTAAGAATATGCAATTAATGTTTTAATTGTGCTTTCAGCCTAACCATTCGCCTATGGATGGTATGCTGTAGACTTTTTATGCATAATCAAATGAGTTTGTGTTAATTCTGAAATTACTTCATTAAGGAAATGAGCACCTCTGTCACTTACCAACTCCATAGGACAATCAAATCTGGTCATAATATTATGATAAAGAAATTTTGCCACACTTGCTGCCTGATTATCTTTCAATGCCACTGCTTCCACCCACTTTGTACAATAATCTGTAGCTACTAAAATATATCTATTGCCACGCTGAGTAATTGGTTTAATAGGGCCCACAAAATCTATACCCCATTTTTGAAATGGATCCAATGGTTAAACGAGATGATCAGACATCCCATCTGAATTGCTTGGTTGGCCCATCTTTTGACAAATCACGCATCTTTTTGTGTACTCATGCACATCCTCAAACACAGTAGGCCACCATAAACCTGCTTATAACACTTTCTTTCCTATAATGTCCCCAAACAAATGACCTCCTACTGGACCTAAATGTGCCTCTTGTAACACTGCTCGTTGCCCAAATTTTGGTACACACCTCCTAATGACCTGATCCACCCCTTTTTTATATACTGCATTAGCTATGATCAAATACGATCTACTTTTAAGTGCGAATTTCTTTCTCTGATCAGGTGAAAAATGTTGTGGTAATGACACATCCGTCAAAAATACCAATAACTAAACATACCAAGAATTTGGTTTAGCAACCTATGCATTAAATAATTCTGTATCGAGGAATTCATCATTGACACGTAAAGGTGCCTCTCTTGATTCCAACCGACTGAAATAGTCAGCCATTGAGTGCTCTTTTCCTTGAGTATGAATAATCACAAAATCAAACTCTTTCAATAAAAGCATCCACCTGGCTAGTCTTCGTATCAACAAAGGCTTCTTAATCAAATATATCAAAGCGTGGTCATTCACATGAAAAACCACTTTATTTCCCACCAAATAATGTCGAAAACTTTTTGAGAGAATATACCATTGCTAAAGCTTCCCTTTCAGTCACTAGATAATTCCTTTGAGCTGAACACAATACTCTACTAGTATAATACACTGGTCTATACAATCCTTTCTCCTTTTGCTGAATCAAAAAAGCTCCAAAAGCCACATGAGATGGATCAACAAATATGTGGAAAGGCAATGAACAATGTAGTGGTTGCAAAATTGGTGCCACAGACACCATCTTATTCAAGAGTTGAAACGTTTTTTCTTAAGCATCCGCCCATACAAATGGAACATCCTTTTTTGTCAAATATGTAAGTGGTAAAGAGATATTAGCCAAATATTGTAAGTATCTGGAGTGCCACTTAATCTGTCCCACGAACCACATTATTTCCTTCACATTCGTAGGTGCCCTTTTCGTCCTAATAGCTTCAATCTTTTTAACATCTATGGCCATGCCTTGTTTAGAAATGACATGTCCCAATAAAATACCACTTCTGACTGCAATTACACTTTTTAATGGATTCAACACCATCCTAAACTGCAGACATCTGTCAAAACATAATTTCAGATGCTGCAAATGCTGAACCTTCTTACCAAAGATCCAGAAATCATCCACAAACACCTGCATAAACTCTTGTAGATAAGGTTCGAACACTTTATGTGCCACATAATTAAATGATGGTGGTCCATTCTTCAACCCAAAACTCATAACTATGAACACGTAAGCATCAAATTCTGTAATAAACACGGTTTTATGATGATCCTCTTTAGCCACACTAGTTGGATTGTACCTTGAAAACCCATCCAAGAAACTATACATTTCATGCCTTGCTACTGTGTCCAACAGAGCATCACAAAATGGCATAGGAAAAGGATCAGTAATTGTTGTTGCATTTAACTTTCTATAATCCACACAAATTCTAAGTTTCCCATTCTTTTTGGGGACTACAATAATAGGAGAAAGCCAAGTCACTTGATTAATAGGTTTAATAAATCCAAAATCCAATACTTTATCAATCTCTTCTTTCACTTGTTTAGCAAAATTTGGATTCATCCTATACCGCTGCTACACAACCGGCACTGCATCCGTCTTCAAATTAATCCAATGTTGATGCAAATCAAGATCTATGCCCTTTACCTGAGAATAATCCCATGCAAATAAGTCTACATACTCTTTCAACGAACAAATAAGATCCTCCATAAATTGACCATCAACTGCTTTACTAATTCTCACCATCTTAGGTTCAATTTTGGTCCCTTAATTGACTTCCTGAAGCTCTTCCTCCTTTATCCTTGTCGAACCTGCATATTTATGGTCATATATCCGTTCAGCCAGACTTATTACTTCTTTTTCCTGTTGTTCTAACTTCTACTGCATTGGAGTTGCCATACTTTTCTCAAACATCCTTTGTATCTGTACTCCTTCAACCTGTTCACCCAGAACTGGCCCATCTACTTTTTGCACAATCGGAGCATCCTTACTCAATACTCCTGCGACATCAACCTCTAATACCGGTACTATCGTTGGATTTGCTTGCAAAAATTTTTCCTCTTCATCGTCTTCTAACTCATCTGCCAAATTAATAGTCTGAGCCATAAGTCGTTTATCTTGCACCGACATGTTCCTTCTTCCTCGCATAGGGATTGTCACCTTCTTTTTCCCTTTTACGATCATTAGCACATTCAGACCCCAATCTTGTTTGACTTTAGCAATCCTGAACCATGGTCTTCCTAACAACATTTCATATGGATAAGCTGACTCAGACATCCTAATGACCACAAAATTTACCATAAATGTCATCCCAGAAATAATGATCTACACCTACTTCAAAATGCCAAAAAGCTTAACTCGAGTTTGATCTGCCATCTTCACTTGAAACAGTGTTGGATCCAATGCCCCTTCTCCCATTTCTTTAAAAATATGCTCACATAATATATTAACCTTTGAGCCCCCATCGAGCAACACTTCATCATATTGTCTTTGCCCATATTATACCTGAATTAGTGGCACAACAAA
Source organism: Ceratopteris richardii (assembly GCA_020310875.1). Lineage (NCBI taxonomy): Eukaryota > Viridiplantae > Streptophyta > Polypodiopsida > Polypodiales > Pteridaceae > Ceratopteris > Ceratopteris richardii. The sequence goes on along the minus strand of CM035410.1, from coordinate 122,108,248 downwards.
ATCTACATCTGCTGGATCAAAATTATTGGCTGATGTTGAGGGTACTGACCTAAATGCTGGCTCCGAACGCTGACTAATCATCTTCTTCAATAATTTCTCCCAAGATGCTGGTACCAAGGATAATAAGTGGCCTAAAGAAAACTGTAATGTTGCCTCATTAATGATTACCTCAAACCAATCTTTATCAGCATCTTGATTGATTGGATTGTTGTTTTTGGTTGTTCTTGACGATACCATGCCTGCATCCTACTTTTCCTTGACCAATCTATAAATTTCACTAGTTTATGCTGCTCTTGTTGAACCTATTTTTGCACTTTGTCCCTAACATGTCGTTGTTCTTGCCAATGAATAGGACCTTTGTTCGTGGACCTTGTGACCACCAACGCCTGCACTTCTTTTCCTTTCCCACACTGCTTACAATCACAGCACCACTGAGAGTCATGCTTTGCATTTACCAATTCCGATGTACTAGGAGTTGTCTCCTTTCGACACTCTGGTTCTGGTAACTCAATAACTATAGCATTGGCTGGAGCAGCCTGCTGTGCCTGTTGTATTTGTTGTCCTTGTTGATTAGGCTGATTATACTGAATTACTGGTACGCCCCTTTCTTCTCTATGTTTCACCCATAATGGACAATTGGGTCCTATCCAATGACCAGGCGTTGAACAATATCCACAAGGCATCACTCTTTGTGGTCCCTTCTGCTGATGACCTTGTTGGTTATGTCCTTGCTGATTCCCTTGATCTCCCCATAGAGGTCTTGCTTGCTGCTGCCTCTAAAAATTGCCTCTCCCTTGCACAGGCATAGCGTGATTGGCTGCCACATCAATATTATTCCTATTCTCTTGCTGTGAACTTTGCCCTCTATTCTTGGGGTTGTACCAACATTGGTTTGTTGTATGTTCGTCTTTATCACAAATATCACAAAATCTCCTTTCTTTTGGAGCTACAATGGAATATCCATGTCTTTTTAACTTATTAATCCATGCTTCCTCTTTACTTTGCTTAGTCTTCTGCTTGTGATGCTTGCTTCCTACTACATCTTCATCTTGGGTATCAGAGTCAGAATCACTTGAACCTTTGTCTGACTCCAATTCTAAATGAGAGTTAGCCTCTGAATTAGAATTAGAATGTCTCTTTTTAGCCCGTCCAAATCTTCTTTCCACACGTGCAACTGCTAAAACTAATACATCAAAGCCATTCACAATATCCACACTTGCAACTGCATGTCTAATGGTACTTCTTAATCGTTTTAGAAAGTAACCTGCCGACGTCTCGTGAGTAGTTCTTTCATTACCTTGCAATCCTTCCATTAAGGTTCTGAATTTTTGAGCATAATCTTCCACTAACATGGTTTTTTGCTTAATAGCTCTCAACTTCTGTAACACATCGAAAGGAGTCTTCTCTTTTCTAAATCCTTGCAAAAATGTTGTTTTTAATGCATTATATGTAGAAAAATGAGCAATACCATATTGACTGAACCACCTTAGCTAATCCTTCCAACATGCCAGCAAATTGCTGAAGTTTAATGTCATCACCATATATAGCTGGGTATCCATTCGCTGTCCATTTTATCTCCACTTGAGCCACATGGCAATCAACATCTTCTTTAGAGCCTCCTCTGAAATGGGGTGCTTTGACTTTGGGATTGGGAGGTGGTTGTGCCATTGGCTATGGTTGAGGTGTACGCCTAGATCTTTGATCGGTCGCCCTTACAAGTGGGTCGAATTGGAGTCATCTTCTTACTCCTACAATTGCTTTTGTTAGGAATAGTGCTCCAAGTATACCGCCCGCTAACCTTACCTCTGGTGCACCTGTTTCTCCCTATTCCTCTTTTGTTTCCAGATTTGTTTCCTCCTCGACTTCGTACCAGTTATAGAATTTTGAGGATATGTTCGCTGCCTTTGCCTATGCTCTTGTAAAATACACTTTACGAAATCATTTTATTCTTTCCTTCATGCATTTCTTGCTTCATTAGCAACATAGTACCATCGCCAAATGTGTTCGGGTTCGCATTCAACACATCACTACAAATTTCTGAACAATCAGACTTCAGCATTGATCTACTTCACACAAGAAAATACACTTCTAACAGATTTTCAGAAATAGCATTGTTACACTGCAACAAAATTCCTCTTTAAGAACATAACTCCCATAGACATAGATTCCTTCTTGTGCTGAATGTATATGAGTAAATTACTCCATTTTAGTTCTTCTACATCAGGTATTACATGACAAAATAGCTCATTCAAGCTTCTGACGATAGAAAAAACATTACGAAATAGAAAAATATGCCTCTGAGAATGATTTCTCTAATGGCGTTGTTCTCTTTGAGGATGCTTTTTGCCTCTTCAAGATTGTTGCACTCTCCCTCTTGGAGATGCTTCTTCATCTTTCTAACTTCCTCTCTTTGAACGGAATATAACTACTCTCTTTATTGCGACATCAGCGCCTAACAAAAGATAAATATCTAATTAAATCCAAACAAGAAAATACAAATTCAACAAATTTTCGACTCAACAACATCCGGTTGAGCAATATCTCAGTTAGCAAAATTTCAGAATTCAGATTAACTATTTATCCTCAAGATTCTTCTATCCTCAACACTGATATATGTTTTTCTTGTAATAATAAGATTCTAATTAATAAGAGGGCACTCTACCATCTGCTACCCATGCAATGACTTCACATGTCCTGTGATAAGAATTCTAATGAATTTTACTACCAAAAGCATATTATATGTTGGTGTAACTCTTGCTATGGCACACATCAAAGACCATGATTGAAATGTATTGAGCATGAGGCAGAGTGGTACTTTTGAGCATGCACCACCACCTAATCAAAGTGATAATTCTTGGGTATGTATTTTTTCTATAAATTAATGTCATTATTTTATTTTAAAAACCATATACAAAATCAAATTATAGTTGATATATAAGAATACTTGCTCAATGATGATAATGATAATAATAATTATCATACTCATAATGCTAATATACCTCGTACACATCATGGAATTGTTGTTCATCAATTACAAGCAAAGGTTTCTAGAAAATCCTCTACCTCTTGGTTTAGAGACTGAAACGGCTATAGATTATCCATTGTTAGCTCATGATCGTTCTCTAGTACAAACATATGATAGACGAAGATGTGGAGGATTGTATAGAGAACCACTTCCTTTAGATGAAGAGGTTTTTAAATTTTGGCGCTATATGATTGATCGATCCATTTTATAAGTGCTAGTCATGGTCTCTTTATTGTAGAGGATTTGTATGTGCCTCCAAAATCTGAAGTCACTCTTATGTCATCTTGTGGTCCTGTATATGGATGGGGAGATTGGCATCAACTTGCACATTATGTTCAAAGCATTCAAATATGCTTGAATGCAACATCTCTTACTAGTAGAAGGATTTCACACGCAAAAAATGAAAGATTATATATTGATGGAACACCTTACATGCATGGAAATATAGAAGGTCTAATAAATAATAGTGGAGGATTACATAATAGTCCAAGGACTAATTGCGCATTTGAGGAGCCTGAAAATAGTCATGAATCACCATAAATGAGTAGAGATGTAGCAAGATACATAGTTGTCAATGCTATTACTTCATTACATGCTGGTGATGAGTTATTAGTGAATTATGGATGGCATAGACATCCAAGAGCATCTTTTAGCTAGGGAGAGAATGAAAGCTTTCTATCCATATTTAATAACTTACATATCTAATTTTATGTTTAAAGTTTACTTTTCATTCATTTATGGAATATTAATGATTTTTATTCATGTGTGTAGATTCCAATGTATGATGTTGATTATATTCCACCACACCATTCACAGTTGCTAGTAAAACCTCATTTATCAGAAGCTTCTATCAAGAGGCTATGCAAAAGTGATCATGTGGAATAGCATGAGAGTGAGAGCATTGATATTTCTAAAGATTAGAAATATCTTCGAATGGAATGTCTAAAGCATGTATATGAAGGAAGTCGTTTGGCACGATTAAGTGCGAGCTTACTTATTCTCAATCTTCAAAATCATTTTGGATGGATTAATGTATCTATTTCGGCACTATTAAGGTATAATTTTTAATTTTCTATCTATTTATATAGATACATGCATAAATATATACATATAAATACATACATACTTAGACATACACATATATATACATGAATGCATACACACATATAAACATACACACACATACACATGTTAACAGACTAAGATCAAATTATACATACCTGTATCAAATGAAGATGTTTTGTCCATCTAGCCTTTGGAATTGTCTGCCCAACCTTTAGAATCTCCATAACACATCTGCTTCTCCTATTCTAGTCGACTAATACCTATGCTGTTAACTCTTTTATGAACTTTGCATACAAATATTAAGTATCATTTAGCTATGGAGGTATAAGGTTGTTTGGAAAAGGGGAGAAGCAAACTCATTTCAAAGATTTTTAAGGATGGAGGAATAATTTTCAAGGATGGGTGGAAAGAAAGCATCCATTCAATGTAGGTTTTTGTTCGTACCTTAGCTAAGGTAAGAACAAGAACTTGCATTGAATGAATGCTTTCTATCCACCCATCCTTTAAAACTATTCATCCATCTTTCAAAATCATCGAGATAAATTTGGTTCTTCTATTTTTGAAATGACGGAATACCTCCATAGCTAGCTGATACTTTATATGTGTAAAATAAAATATGTAAGTCTTAGTTAGCAAGGTAGGTAATTGATTGAATATAAAATGGGAGATAGCCAAAGGATTCAGTGGTCTAGATATCTATATGAAAGTCTGCAAACCACAATAAACAAAAAGAAAATAAAAAACAAAATCAAATATACACAGTTACATATGCATACATCCACATACATACATACATACACATTCATACATACATACACACATACACATATATAGACACATACACATACATACATATATGCACACACATACACATACATATACATACATACATATACACATAAAACACAGATACACACATACATAGATATACACATACCCATACACATACACATAAGCATACACATATACAAACTCATATGCACACACACACACACACACACACACATATATATATATATATATATATTCATTAATATGTCTTTTTTTCATAAACTTACAGGTTATTATCTGAAACGTTTTTACCAAGTCAGAATATTCTTCCTACCTCACATGATGAAATGAAGAAGATAATCAACAATCTTGGTATAGATTATCAATGTATAGATGTATGTCCTAATGATTGCATTTTATATAGAGGTGAATATGCAGACACTTTAAAATGTCCAAAATGTCAATCTCCTTGATATAAGCATGAAGAAGGTAAAATCCAAAAATGGTATTGAGACATTTTCCATTGGCTCCACAGATTAGACATATGTTTCAAAGCCCCGAATTATCAAAGCTTTTGACATGGGGACATGACCATAAAAGTACTGATGGAGTAATCAAAATTCCTCATGATAGTGTTGCTTTTCATCATATTGATTCTATATGGCCTAATTTTGCATAAAATCCATAGAATCTAAAGTTAGGAGTTGCATTAGATGGGGTTAATCCATTCTCCATGAAATCTAGTAAATGATCAACATGGCTAGTGATAGTCACAAACTACAATGTTCCGTCATTTTTAGCATTAAAAAGGAACATTTAAAGCATTCACTTTTAATCCTAGGAAAAAAGCAAGTAAATGATATGAATATATATCTTGCTCCTCTCCTTGACGATCTCCAAAAGTTATGGAGAGGTATTAATTTCATTGAGTATCAGAAAGCATCAATGAAAGATATATTAGGATTTGTGGTATTGTGGCTTGGACTATTCATGATTTTCCAAGATATGCTGTTTGTTCAGGTATTGATGTAGTTTTTTTATTCAATATGCATAGAAATAAATGTGAGTTAATCTAATTATACTTTTATTGTTTTCATGATGCAGGAGTATCTACTAAGGGTTATAAAGCTTGTCCATATTCTAGTGATTGGTTGAGATCAATCTATAGTAAGAATCTCAACAAAAGTATTTATCTTCGACATCCATGATTCTTGCCTGATGATCATCCATTAAGATGTAAAAGAGAAGCGATACATTTTAATGGAAATCTTGAAACAAGTCATTGTCCAAAACCAATGAGGCCTATGGATTGGTATCCAAAATGGACCAATGGATCTCTGATAGATCTAGCATCAAAAATCTTTAGTGGTGATGAAGATAATTAGAATGTGAAGAGAGGTAAAGGAAAATTAGCACTCTCAGAGAATATATCAAGATGGTATTCTTTGGAGTACTGGAAAGAGTTAAAAGTATGTCATCTTCTTGATCCTATGCATATATTCAAGAATATTGTTTATTCATTATGGTAGCATCTTCTTGGATTAAAAGACACCATAGCATCAAGGAATGATCTGAACAACCAAAACTCAAAACCAAAGTTATGGCCAGTGTTTGATAGACATTGATAGGAAACCACTTGTGCACCCGGTGCTCCTTGGGTACTTAGGACAAAAGAGATACATACTATCAACAATAGGATTCAATTGATTTAGACTCCTTCAGGATATGGAGCACCTTTCCAGAACATGTTTACTATGGATGATAAGAGCTTATCTAGGTTAAAGTCCCATGATTGGCATAACTTTTTGAAACATATTTTACCATTGGTTATCGATGGATTTACAACAAAAGGAGTACGAGATGTGATCTATCATCTTTGATTGCTTATTTTTTTCTTCTAGCTAGTACAGCGTGGGCATGTGATGGCATGAATACCTTTTCCAAAGGATCATGTTGCAAATTATTTACAGCACTGTTAAATCCTTTAACATTCTTTCCATCTCCAAGAATACCCTTCTCTTAATCAAAGTTTCCTGGTGTTCCATGTGGACCCCAAACACCGGGTGGGTAAAACATCTTACTGGCATTGAAATCCACTGGTTGGTAGGTTGGAACACCCTATCGTTGCTTTTGCAAAGTAACCTTCTCCTCAAAGGAGAGATGGCTCCTTTCTTGGTTACCAACTTGTACATTCGAGCGTGAAGTCATTATTTCAAGTCTGGCAGTCTGGCTTAGCTGGAAACAACAAGCTTGAGAAACTAATGTTTATTTTTAGTATTTTTGTCAAGAGTGGGTTGCTCAATATATTGATGAGATAAATGGTCACGGTCTATTGAAGAACCTTGCTCGTGTGCTTTGATTACTCCAAATGCTATTGCAATATCAGATCTGAAGTTATCCAAGGAGCAATCTCAGATACAAATGAGACACCTAAACTTGGATTGCTAGAGTTGGGGTCGTTATAGCCATGAACTAAGGAAATATCTTCCTCCTCATCACAAGATATCAATGGAAATTCTAGAGGCTGAAAAATCATCTGATCCTGACCTGAAATTTGGTGGCTCCAAAGGGCTATCAGGTATGGTTGAGACTCGTGGATAAAATGTCTGCAAAGCTCTTTCTTCCCGATGTTGTTGTAGTGTAAAATCACAGCTATCCTCACTTGCTGCAATTTCCCATGATGGATTGTCTACAAAATGTCTTTCCATTATCTCGATTGCCCACCTCCCCCTCTTCTCCCTCCCCCCCTCCTCCCCCTACCCTCTGCTCTCCCTCCCCCCTCTAGCCCCTCCCCCCCTCTCCACCCACCTGCAATCCCGCCTGCAACCTGCATCCCACCTCCAACCTGCCCCACATCGAAGCCCGCCTGCTTGCAACCCGTAGCCCGCCCGCAGCCCCACCCTCCACCCCTCCCCCTCCCTTGCCATCCTGCAGCCTGCCTGCCCGCAACCCGCACCCCCCTTGCAACCCGCCTGCAACGTGCCCTCGCAGCTGCCCACAGTGCACACCCCCCTCTTTCCCCCTCCCCCCCCTCCCCCACCATCCCGCATCCTTCCGGCCTACAACCCACATCCCCCCCCCCCCCCCCCCGCAACCTGCCCCCATAGCCTGCCCCCGTAATCCCCCCCTCCTCCCTCCCCCCCTCCCCTGCCATCCCGCAGCCCGCCTGCCCACAACCCGCCCCCATAGCTGCTCGCAACGTGCACCCCCTCCCCTGCCATCTCGTAGCCCGCCCGCTGTCGGGAAGAAGGAGGTTGTGGCAGGAAGCCGGCGCGTGGGGTTGGATCAGGCCCTGCTCTGGTGCACCGATCCCGCTGTCCTACGAGCGGCGTCTGCGCGCTGGGCACCTCGCCTGTGCTCTCTGGAGCGTGCGCGATCCTCGTGGGGCCCCTTGCCCCTCGGAAGTGTCGAGACCTGCGTGCGTACGTGTGGGACCGTGGGCGTCGGAAAGAGACGATGGGGGTACCGCAATGATACACGTGATGTAGATCAAGCTCGAAGATACAATCAGAAACAGAACTGAAGCCTCCAATAAAATGAATGATACAATATAGGCCGCTACAGTGCGGGCCGATGGTACAATAAAACCGCTACAGTGCGGTGTGATGAAACAATATGAAAGCCGCCGCTACAGTGCGGGCCGACTAGTATATTCTAGATCCCTCGCTATAGTTTGAGAAATCGCCCATGGGATTGTGCTTCGGTCTTCGCGGTCCAAGCTTTTCCGCTCTTTACTTCAGGTACCCTCAGCAGTGTCCTTCCTTCTCTTTACTTCAGATAATCAGAAATCGCATAAACCTGGAGGAGACGATCCACAAGGGCAATCTGTAGGAAAGTTCCACAAGAAAGACCACGGGGTAATCTTTATCTTCAGCCTTCAATCACTTTCGTCACTTCATATAATCTTTGAAATCATTAACCTCAATACCTAGAGGGGAGACGATCCACAAGGGCAATCCACAGGATGGGGTCTTTATCTTTAGCCTTCAATCACTTTCTCTTCACTTCATATAATCAACATCCACATAAACTTGGAGGAGACGATCCACAAGGGCAATCCACAGGATGGGGCCGGCGATCAGTATAAAAAAAATCATTAATACCAGCAAAAATAAATCTAAATTCACATGTCATTTTTCTTAGATGTTCACTATATGCACAACAAAACAAAAAAAATGATCTGATTCTTGTAGCCATGATATCTCTTAAGAGTACATGTTCATTCACTTCAAGCAAGTTTGTGAAAGGGGAGAAGCGCCTATGACTAAGACCCATTAATTAGTTCATAGCCCTTATCTTTTCTTCTCGTCTTACAAATGTATACGCAAGCATGTCATTTCTTCATGGTGTGATCTGTTCATTGTTATCTATATCTTACTGAGTATCTAAACTTTTGTCGTCTTACAAATGTATACGCAGCATGTCATTTCCTCATGGTGTGATCTGTTCATTGTTATCTATATCTTACTGAGTACCTAAACTTTTGAAGAAATTGAGAGCCACGCATATGTCATAAAGCAATGCCTTTGGAACTTCATTTATTCTGTAAAGGAACTTTTTTCGTGATCGAAATGTTCTTTGAGATCTGAGGATGTGGCAGATGTCTACTTCATATTGGTAGTTTAGCATGTCCTCACTAAGTTATTACCAATGGTATCAATCTAGCTTGCTACCCTTATCGGCCATTTTTATGAACTTTGACTTGCCTTATCTTGCGGAGAAGGATAATCAATATGGAACCATACTAATTCCATCACTGTGCCTGCCGCCTCTCTCTCTCTCTCTCTCTATGTCTACAACCGACATATCACAACAGAGCTATAACCCTTGGAGATTCAAGTGCTTGCTGATGAACAGAGAAACTGCTCTTCTCACGTTGTGTGGAGCTATCTCTCTCTCTCTCCCTCTCTCTCTCTCTAATTTTCTCCAACATCCGGCCGATGAGTGCCTCTATGGCCCCATCTCTTCTTTCTTTCTCTCTCTCTCTCCGTCGATTTTTCTTTCGTCGTCCTTCTACAGCGCTCAACCTCTATTTTCTTCAGCTCTGTACACTACCGCTGCCTCCATTCTCTCTCTCTATTTCTCTCTGGCACCCCCTCGAGCACGGAGGTGTTTAGAGATCAATTTTTCTATTCAGCGTCGTCTGCAACAATCTCTTTCTCCATTCTCAATCTATAGTGTGTTTTGAAATTCCATGTCATCTAGAATTAATCTCGCATAACTTCTTCGCTAACTGTTCTCTATGCGAACTCCAAGAGTTCCTTCACTATGCATCGATTTCCTCTCTTTCTGATCGGGCTCGTCGATCTTCATTACATCTGTGCAATAGGAGCTCTTATTAGAGTGTATTCGTGCAATAATCTGTGGCAGTACAACTAGCCTTGCCCCATTTCTTAGGATCGACTAACCCATTCCATTCTCTCTCTCCCCATGACTTTGTCCGAGTCCTTCTTTGACGACATCTGCGACTGCTGCAACGACAGCGCCTTCGGACCAACTCTCTCTCCTCCATGAGAATCTTACGAGTCAGACGACCTTCTACAGCACTCAGACATCAGTCTGTCGTCTCCCCTCTCTCTTCATCTTCTCTGACACAGAGCAAGTCGCGGGACCTCAATCTCTCTCTCTCTCTGATTCCACCTTCTTCCACGCATCTTCGTCCGTCAAAGTGCAGAAGCCTCTGACTCTCTCTCGTCTCTCTACCCAATTTCCACACAATCACACATGCTGCTGAACTCTCTCTCCGTCACGGGCGACCTCTGTCGATTGTTTACCGCTTGTTCTGTGCATCTATCTCTCTCTATTTTTCCACGCTTTGCGTGTCGATGACTTGCTGCCATGTAATCTCTGGAGGAACCCCTTCACGTGAATTCTTGTGCGCACCGACTAGCAGACCAACTCTCTCGTGTGTCTCTCTGTCTCCCTGCCGCCAGCGGCCGACCGAGTCTTCAGCGTCAGTAAGCGAGAGTTAAATGTCCACTAATCCCTGGAACAGACATTTGGTAGCATCATGCTTCTCTCTGCCTAGTGCGCGCATCGGCTCCCATCAAAACCCCTCTCTCTCTTCCTCTCTTTCCTACAACCCCCATAGTTTATGCCTCCATTTTTGTCAACATGCGCATCCTTTCATATGCCTCTCTCTTTAAGTGCGTGATCGTAAACTATGAAGAAGGATATAAACATGAATGAAAAATAATAGACAAGGAGCATACCTTATGAAGAAGGATATAAACATGAATGAAAAATAATAGACAAGGAGCATACCTGGAGGAGATGATCCACATGGGGCAATAGGCGTATGTACAAGCCTGGGGAAATAAACCTCCTAAAGAGGAAAAAAAGTGCCCCGGCGGTCCTAGTGTGTTCACACACATCACTACCTAAATATACCAACAAATCCCCCCTGGGAGTGATGCGGTGAACAAGTAGCTAACGCTCATGTATAAGAAAGTTCCAAGCTTTCACTCCCAAAAGTCTCTAGTTCACTAACTGATCCCATTCATATAATCCCTAGTCGCTCATGCTTCATGCAAAACCCATAATAGATATTTGTTATCTTCATTCTACATGATTTTCATAAATCCATACATATCTTTATCATACACACAAATGCAATGCATATGCTATATCAGGAAGAAAACCAAACTCAAATTGGAAACATTTCACCTGATCATTTTATCCATCTTTATCATTGATTGATCCAGCGTTTCTTTATCTTCATGATCCATCATTCTTCATCAGCATGAGCCTCAGTGTCATTAGCGTCCTCCAGTGTCATCAGTATCCTCGAGTGTCATCAATATCCTCTAGTGTCATCAATATCCTCTAGTGTCATCAGTATCCTCCAGCATCATCAGTATCCTCCAGCATCATCAGTATCCTCCAGCATCATCAGTATCCTCCAGTGTCATCAGTATCCTCCAGCATCATCATCATCATAATCATCATCAACCATCATCATTAATGATCATAAACCATCATCAGCATTCATTTTTAATATCAATCATTATATTTCATCATCATCATTCATCAATAATCATCATCATCAATCATTAACATTCATCAGTCATCTTCATTCAACAGTTCTTAATCTTTCTTGTATGTTTCATTATGATTTTGCTTTAATCATCACTCAATATTTGCAAATATATCTTGGAAGGTTAGATTTCTACTTCTCCTATTCTTCTTCAAACTCTTAGAAGTCTTTTAAGTTGTCTTCACACTCCTCTCAATTTGCTTGATAATATCATCAAGCAACTGTTTTTCCGCTTTGTTAACTTGTTTATCAGATTTTGTATCTTCTTGAATTTCTTCTTCACACTTTTCATGTTCAATTTGTTTGTCAAAGTTTAATTGGGATTATAATTTTGCAACTTTCTCTTGATCAAATAGATTTTCATTAGTTAAAATTTTCGGATCAAATGAAACATACACCTCATGCTCTTTCTTTGATTTCTCTTGCATTTCTCTATCAGGCTCTCGTTTATGATCTATTTCTATTTGCTCTTTTAATATCTGTTCAATTTTTGGCTTCTCGACCTTTATTTGTCTACCTTTAGTTTCTTCACTTGGCTTCTCTTGAATCTCAATAGATATCATTCTCTTTTGCTCCTCAGATCTATTATCTTTATGAGTTTTTGGTTTCCATATCTTTTGAAATAATTTTGATCTAGATTTAGTCTTCTCGAAATACTCTTTCATCCCACCTTTTCCTACATTCACATGCAAAGGTATCTCCTCTTGATATCTACAAATTTTATTTTCATGTTCACTTACTAGTCTTTGTCTACATGCACTTTTATATGCCAGACAACCCCAAAACATATGCCCAAACTGATCGCACCAAAAGCAACGTATAGGTCTCTTCTCATCCCAACTTAATTTCCTAGGTGTCACTCTAGGCGCGGGTTTTCTAAGGTCTATTGACTCTTTCTGTGCAGATATGCTTTGGACTTTTACCTCATGCTCATTATCACATTTCAATACTTGTAGATTCTTAACTTGGTTAGTCAACAATTCAACCTTATTTTTCAATTCAGAAATCTCAAAATCCATTTCATTTTTTAGATCTTTAATGCTTATACCCATCACCTGAATAGTATCAGATATCGCATTTATCGTTTGCATTAAAGTCATAATGATACCAAATTTTGATTTTATAGATTCATTTGTGTTAATTTCTATTTCTTTAATTCGTTCTTTATATCTCCTAAACTCTTCCTCAAACATTTTGTTCATTTTAGTTTCTTGTGCATAGATATATGGACTAAAAACAATGCAAAAATTCACAGAACTTGAAATGCTAGTACCTGGAAATATCTGACTCGATGCCGAGGTTCTTGTCTGTCTTCTCAAGGAGTAGGTGACACGATGAGGATCACCGGGAAACCACCTCACTTCACGTCGGGTTCACGTGTCGGGAAGAAGGAGGTCGTGGCAGGAAACCGGCGCGTGGGGTTGGATCAGGCCCCGCTCTTGTGCGCCGTTCCCGCTATCCTGCGAGCGGCATCTGCGCGCTGGGCGCCTCGCCTGTGCTCTCTAGAGCATGCGCGATCCTCGTGGGGCCCCTTGCCCCTCGGAAGTGTCGAGACGTGCGTGCGTACGCGTGGGACAGTGGGCGTCGGAAAGAGACGATGGGGGTATCGCAGTGATACACGTGATGTAGATCAAGCTCGAAGATACAATCAGAAATACAACTGAAGCCTCCAATAAAATGAATGATACAATACAGGATGCTACAGTGCGGGCCGATGGTACAATAAAACCGCTACAGTGCGGTGTGATGCAACAATATGAAAGCCGCCGCTACAGTGCGGGCCGACTAGTATATTCTAGATCCCTCGCTACAGTGCGAGAAATCGCCCATGGGATTCTGCTTCGATCTTCGCGGTCCAAGCTTTTCTTCAATTTCATGATCTATCGTTCTTCATCAACATCAGCATCAGTATTATCAGCATCCTCCAGAAGTTCTTGCTCAATCTCATAATCCGCTTCATTTCTTTTCTTGAATAATTTTATCCTCTTTCCTGCAATCAAAGATCTCAAAGGAGTACTGTCTAACTCGCGAAGTGCATACGTACCATTTTCAAATACAGACGTAACCACATACGGTCCAAACCATCGTTTGGTTAATTTCTTCTTAGCATCGTATTGAGTATCAAATGTATTGTCGTACACCAACACCCAATCATCTACCTCAATCCTACGTGGTCTGAGTCGATGGGTTTTGTCAAAATAAATCTTGTTCTTTAGCCTTGACTCCTTCAACTTTTGGACTGCTTCTTTCAAGTTTTCATTTCCTTGTTCTAATTGCTTTATTATCAATGATAATAACTCTTCTCTTGTCATACCATCATTCCATGGGAGCGTCAACCATGTCACTATCTGAGTCTGGATGGGGAAGATTGGCTTCTGACAATACATCAACTCAGCAGGCATGAAACCTGTGGACCGAGTGTAAGTCATCCTATCAGCCCATAACGCGAACGGAAGAAATCTAGGCCATTGCTTGATGTCATCGTTGCAAGCCTTAGAGATCGCTTTCACAATGGAAGGGTGACCTCTCTCGATTTTCCCATTTGCTTCTGGATTATAGGCAGTGGTGAGAGACAATCGAATTCCATGACGGTCAAAGAACTCTTTTGCCTCTCTCGCATCCAACTCTCCCCTGTCCGCAACCACTTTCTCAACGTATCCAAATCTAGAGATCACTTCTTCTAAAAGGAATTTTCATACATTATAAGTAGTCTTCGTACGAAGAGCTCGACCTTCCACATGGTTGGTCAAGTCCTCTTTGGCAAGTACAATGTATCTCATCTTATCTATCCCTTTGGGCATGGTTACAAGGTCGACCACCCACTTGTAATGGATACAAGGAGGGTAAGTCGGATGTAACGGGTCTCTCTGCCTAACTGATGAATGCACATGGCATGTAGCACACGTCTCTACAAAATCTCTCACACTGACATAAATCCCTGGCCACCAGTAGGCTTTCCTAATCTTCTCATATGTGGCATAGAATCCTCTATGATCCACCCATAAGGTCTCATGCATTTCTCTCATCACTTTGCTCTGAAGACTCCTCGAACTTAGTACTCTTTGTGGACTCTTTACCTTGCCCTTAGCGTGTCGCCAAATAAGCCCATCCTTCAAGAAAAAGTTGTAAGACTTTTTCCTGATGGATCTATACTTATTTGTGGACCAGCCTGGGGAAGGTTTCAGAGTACTCAGATATCTTCCTATATCTCTCCACTCACCATCATACTCACTCTCACGAAACTGCTCATAAACATATACCAATGGATCATATCTCATCATATGTGTATCTCTCTCTACCTCATCATCATCATCAGACTCATCATCAAATTTTGCCCTTGAAAGCATATTAGCCACTGTGTTCGACTTCTCAGCTATGTGTACAAATGCAGGATTTATAAACTTTATATAAGAGATCCATCTAAGCATAGCAATATCCGGAGATGAACAATTTGCAATCATGCCAATCAGTGGAAGACAATCGGTCTCAACTATCATATTTTCCCCAATGAAATACTCTTTATCGCTCTTTAAAGCAGTCACTAATCCCCATAACTCTCTCTTAATCTGTGGATATTTTCTTTGGTATCATGTAGGATCTTAGCACCAAAGCGCACTGCATATCTCTGCCCCTCATCATCATCTTGCCCTATGACCCAGCCTATGCCAATAGGACTGGTATCAACGGTCAAAATGATAGGTCTCTGACCTGAATAGTCAACACGCTTCAGAATCGGAGCTTCAATTAGCAACTGCTTCAGTTTACGCATAGCTCTCAACTGTTTCTCTGTCCATACAAACTTCTTTCTCTTTCTCAAGAGATCATATAAGGGGTTTGCAACGTGAGCAAAGTGAGGAATCCATATCACATAGAATACACAGGCTCCTAGAAACCTTCTCACCTCACTGACATTACGACACACTTCAGAGATCCTGCTAATGGCCTTAACTTTCTGCGGGTACGGCTTGCGGCCATAATGTCCACACAGATGTCCTACAATGAGGACCTCATCAACGCCAAAAACCGATTTC
Organism: Ceratopteris richardii; assembly: GCA_020310875.1. Lineage (NCBI taxonomy): Eukaryota > Viridiplantae > Streptophyta > Polypodiopsida > Polypodiales > Pteridaceae > Ceratopteris > Ceratopteris richardii. The sequence continues at coordinate 122,092,320 of CM035410.1, read as the reverse complement.
TCTAAAGAAAGTGTTAGCCCCACATCTTCAAACCTCTCAAAGATCTTCTCACAATCAGCAATATGATCTCTCACAAACTTTCTACATCCTGAAGCATCTAAACTCACATCTTTCGCTCTTTCCTCACATCCCTTTATCGGAACATCATCAATGAATGGCATAGTCACAGATGGTATAAAGTCTTGTAAAACCAGATTCATGGCATTCATCATGTGAGCCACAGAATTCGTCGCTCCCGGCGGCAACGTACACATGCGTACAAGGCCCGGTGGAGTTCTCATGGTCGTAATATCTCTACTCTCCATGGCCAACTGAAATTGGTCATAATTTTATAAGTTTTCTTTGCTATTTGAAGATGTACTAATGATAGAAGCATTTTTATATACATACAATTTGAATTTGAGTCATGAATAAGTTTCAAAAGAATTTGATATTGCTTTCTATGAACTACAGGTTGGCCCATCGAGGACGATGTGCAGGTTTGGCCGGGGCGAATGTCGAAAAGTTTTCAACCTTTCCGTTGATGACCAGAGAAAATGAAAACAACTTTATTGGTGATCTCAAACCTTTTATATCACTGTTAAACAATTGTGTGGATTGGAATTAACTATCTTGAAAGTGTTTACAGGTACAAATGATGATGAAGATTCTATGTTCATATTAGGGTTTACCCTAATTACTCATTTAATGAGTTGTTTTATTCATACATTCAAGAATCATGGGTATTTAACCCTAGGATTTCATAAGTTGATATGATTTTATGTCAGTTGGGTTAATCCAAAGGGTCTCAAAAGATTCTAATGAGTTACTGTTAGGGTTTATGTCAATGTCAATGGACTAATGATAGGGATCAGAAAGATTTTCATGAGTTATCAAGGGTTTCCAAAGGGTTTCATGTAGGTTTTCAAGGGTTTTATTGAATGTTAAGGGTTAAAATAACCGGTATTTAATTAAATTAATCTTTAAAATGAACATTTATGTATTAAAAATAAAAATATGATTTATTTAATTAATTCAATCATGTGTGTGAAGTTAAATATTAAGGTTCTACTTAATTAAATTCTTATTCTAAGCTTAAATTAAAAGAATTATTTAATTATCAAAATTAAGGTAATTGACTTAAAATAAAAATGAAGTGGATAATTAATGAGTGGTTTATGTGAGTGGTGTTTAAAGTGTGGTGTGAAATAAGTGTGTAACTAAAATGGTTAAAGTGAGTAGATAAAAGTGTGGTAGTTATTTGTGTAAGTTAAAAGGATGATTTAGATAATTTATGCAATTAAAGTGGGAAAAAGTGAATGGTAGAAAGAATGGTGTGTGAGTGGAGGTATTAAAAGAGAGGTTGAGTGAGAAAAGTTAAATAAAGTGTGGTAGAGATGTGTGGGAAAAAGTGTGGATGAGAACTTAAAGTACAAAACCGAAAGAGTGGTTAAAAGCAGATCTCTGTGTGTATAAATATGGGGGCTTTGCTCCATATTGGGGGTCCGAATGTTCTTTGCAGGCCATTTTATGGTTTTTTTCGGCAGATAAACGGGGAGGAACGCTGGCGGCAGAGAAAAAGGGAAGGCATCTATGAGTTCTGCCATATGTGTGTGTTGCTGTCAGAAGAACTATCAAGAAGGCTGGAGTGTGCACAACTGAGAAAGAGGCAACTCTGAGAGGGAGCGCTGCTGAGAAACATTAGTTTTTATGATCTATTTTCCGTAGTTACTGAAGGAGCGGAGGAGGAATCAGAGAGCGAAAGAGCGCACATACCAAGGAGAGGGATCGCTTCATTTTTTTTGGTGTGTGGATGTGGCAATTCAGAGAAAAGGGCTCGCTCTCTCTGACGAGTTATTCTTATCTTCAGATATAGAAGGTGCTAACAGAGCGTAGGATTGGAGGACGCTTAACTGTGGAGTCTGATGGGAGTCAAAAGGCACACATGTTAGAGGGAGGCTAATATACAGCATTGATTTGATAGAAATCAAAGAATCTTAATGTTCTGAACGAAATAGCGCGCACAAGGAGTTTTTTTACAAGGACAATGAGCTTCTGTCTATGGATCTGTTCATGCATGTAATTATCGAGCTTGACCGTGCATTGATCATAGCGACACCGAACAGTTATGATCAATACTCCTTCAAATTGTGAATCAGCATTGATGTTATTGTTCAAAAGAAGTTGCGCTATGTTTCTCACAACTGTTGATGACATTGTCTGAGCAGAAATTAGGAAAGGTATTGTAATTATACATATAACAATGGTTTTTTTTCTTTATGCTTGAATATGTCAGTTGATCAAATCAACTAATTTTTTTCACTGCCGTACGAACTATGTTCGCTCAGGGTGATATAATACAATATGCATATATATTTGAACTGTTGCATGCTAGCTTGATGAAAAAGAGAATCATGTGATTGATCGCCTATAAAACTTCATATGGTTCTTGTTGTCTGATCGAGAAAAAAATAAAAAACAAGGACATGAAAACGTTTAGTCTGGCTTTATTTTAAGCGTTGAATGTTTTAGATTATCTTAAAAGCTGAAGGACAACAGGAAACAAAAAGTGGTGTTATATGCGCATAAAAAGAGCTTGCATTAACTTGTTTTAACGAATAGATTTTTTTCCTTCGAGCCATTTTGTTTGTTCGATGAATCTGTTTGAATAGAACTACTGCCATGCTTGTGTCAGAAACATTTTATTCGCTTCTTCCCTTTGTTTTTATCTGAATATTCTGCAATCTGATTTGTATATTCACGGCTCTATTCAAAAGACATGACATGACAGATAGAAGCACCGACCAAGGAAATTTTTCAGAGGAATAACTGATAAGTAAACAGTTTATAAGAATTATGAAAGATCAATTGTACAAACGATTGATTCTGAGTCATATGGTGTATACTTATGGAAATTACTTCTTGTTTTAAGGTTACGCGTTCTATTCCATGCATTACTTTAATATATGTTTTGATACACTGCAACAATGTGCAAACATTTTAAATGTTATTGTTCTTACAAATCGCATAATAACCATCAATAAACTCTACTTAATGCCGCAATTAAATGTTTTGAAATAGGAGGCGAATATTTATTTTACTTGAATATTTTGAAGATAGTCATTGGGCCATGAAAAAAATTGATACTATTATTCACGAATCACTATGGTTTCTTCATTTCAATGATATAGTGTGATTGTTGTCTATTTACTGTTCTTCGTAAAAGCATAAGATAAACACTGCCAAGTAATTTACAAAGTGCTAGGAATTATTAAACATAACTCTTACTTCATGTAACACAACAAGCAAGATCATCGACTTGACTTTATACATTGAGATTGTCTTATTTTAATTATCTGAGTTTTCCAAGTAATCACATAATTTCTTATCATGCATGTTGCTTAATAGATGAATAAGACCACATGATTTATGATTACCAAGAAAGAAGCTAGTATTAAAGAGAAGCTAATCGACCAATTCAAGTAGTATCAATAAAATCATCGGATGATCTAACTATTTCTTAAGCTTCATTGAACCTGAGATTGCTCCAAGCACCCTGCGTGAGCCGTATTTCCGGTGGTTGGCTTGATCCACCGACCGCTGCTTTCGCGCCGACATTTTGGTGAACCCGACGTGAACAAATCGGCATTGCAGCTCAGGTACATCCGACGGGAAACAAATTCTAGGTATTTATATTTGAATTTTTCTGGCTTGCACATAGTTAAACGAACATGACTGCTAATGTCGAAAATCTTCTGCATGATATGGAATCACGATTAATTTCATCTATAGACTTGAAGCTTAATTCTAAGTTTGAGTCCTTAAACTCGTTTCTTTCAATCTTAACTACCGTAGTATCTGATTTTAAAGTAATTTTTAAATCCCTAGATACTCAATTTGATCACGAGTTTAGGAATTTGGAAATAATTCTTCATTATGAACTATCAAATTTAAATGAACATATGGAAACATTATCAAATCATGTAAAAGAAATTTCTTCATTCAAAACTATTGGTTATGAAGTTGCAAGTTTAAAAGAGAACATTGAAAGGTTAAACAATGAAATACAGGAAAGTGCTATATGTGAATGCAAAGATAAATATCATGTACGAGTTCAAAGTAGATCTATATATTCTATTGACCAAAAACCTTTACCCGATCATAGAAGAGTCGTTCCTAGGCCTTTATATCGAAGACCAAAGAGAACTGTAAGATGCTTCTGGTGTGACCAACTAGGTCATACTTATGGAAATTGTATGGCCTATGAGAAAGCATGTAGCCAACAATTGGTACTAGAAAGTGAACAGAAAATATGTGATTATCAAACGCATCTACCATTGAGATTAAACTTAGGTAGAGGAGGGATGATAGACTATTTTGACCAAACAAAATTTAATCCTAAAACCAAACTTCAAAAACAATGGAAACCTAAGAGTCATAAGGAGAAAAGCAATGTATGTCAATTACATTCTATGAACACCAAGATAGTGACTAAATGTGAATGCTTGGATAATGATCAAACCTTTCTTAAACCTAAATCTATGAGTAACATTGATTTTCAAACTACATTTAAGGATCAAGATACATTGAAAAAGTTTAAACAAGACGAAGATGTAAGGATAAAAGATGTGGAAAATGAACAATCAATTGATGAAAATAAAGACATACATAAGGATAAAACAGAACCTAAACTCATAAAAAATGACAAAATATGTGACCAAAATATAAAAGATGAAAGAATAGTGCAAACATCTGAAGATGAAAAACTTCAAATTCAATTAGAACATGAGCGAAAAGATGAGCAATTAATACTAATGACGAAGAAAGATGATAACTATTATATCACATGTGATCTAGAACTCTTAGAGAATGATACATTATTTGATCAAAATAAAGTGAATAAATGGAAAACTAAATTGGGATATGACATTAAGAATCAAGAAACTAGTAAGAGAAAACCTAAAGAACTTGATAAAGAGAAGAGTATAAACAAAGAACAAAAGAAGATGATTGATGAAATTATTAAACAAATTGAACAAAATATGCAAAAGTCACCAACACCTTATAAATCTTGTAAAAAGAAGTAATTAGATTACTCCATTAGATGAAAACGATGAATGAATTTTTAATAAAAATAACATTTAAATTATTATTTAAATATGTTTTTTCTTTTACATGTATGAAAATAAAAAATTATTTATCAAAACTAATTTTCTTGTGAGTTTACATGTTGTTGCTTGATAGCAGGAGTTGAAGATGTTTTTTGAACCAATTAATTAAAGACTGATTTATGATAAAGATAAAGCACAAGAGATTAAAGATAGTACATGCAGTTTAATATTTAAGCAATCAAAGCGATATTTGAATGAAAGGCGATGCTGAAGATGGAATCAATATAGATAAGGTGAAACAGTTCTAACCCTGATTAATGTTTTAAGTTTTGTTTTTCCCTGCATTATCATAATTAGAAATGTACATTCTTCAGCTAGGTTAAGAAACTTCTTAAAATTATGAAAAGTAGAATTTACACTGAAGTAGGAATGTGCTTGAAGAGAAGATAGGGATTAGAGACCTATGGCTGTCATATGAATAGTTGAAGGAACCCTTAACTTGCAACTCCTAGTAGAAGTAGGCTTGTTTTATATAGGTAAGCTTCCTTAAATCTGAACCATTTAGCAAAAGAGATCCTAGTTCCTGCTTTAGCTTACCCCTAGATCCTTTGCTCTGATTAGGGGTTAAGCCTTTCCCCTTCATCAAAAAAGTTGCGAAGAAAAATTGAAAGCAGTACATTAATGGTTGCTGCATATGAAAAGAGGAAAAAAAATGACAAAAAGAAAAATTATGATGAAAAAAAAAATGAGATGAAAAAAAAAATAATAAAAATAAAAATAAATCAGTTGTGGTCTTGAAATCACTTCTGAATTGAAAAGCGGGCTATATAAGGCGGATGTATGCTAGAGGGGAGTTAGTTTTTTGTATCTTAATGGTAAGTGGCTAAGAGATGAGGATAGAGGGCTTATATAACATATGCTTTACTTATGAACAGAGTTAATAGAAGAGTTAGTACGAACACTATTTGAATGACTTCTATAGTTTCTTTCTAAAACCTGTTTCCAATTCATGCATTGAATGAAAAGGTTTAAATTCAAGTTTTACATAATTTTATAAGTTTTCTTTGCTATTTGAAGATGTACTAATGATAGAAGCATTTTTATATACAGACAATTTGAATTTGAGTCATGAATAAGTTTCAAAAGAATTTGATATTGCTTTCTATGATCTACAGGTTGGCCCATCGAGGACGATGTGCAGGTTTGGCCGGGGCGAATGTCGGAAAGTTTTCAACCTTTCCGTTGATGACCAGAGAAAATGAAAACAACTTTATTGGTGATCTCAAACCTTTTATATCACTGTTAAACAATTGTGTGGATTGGAATTAACTATCTTGAAAGTGTTTACAGGTACAAATGATGATGAAGATTCTATGTTCATATTAGGGTTTACCCTAATTACTCATTTAATGAGTTGTTTTATTCATACATTCAAGAATCATGGGTATTTAACCCTAGGATTTCATAAGTTGATATGATTTTATGTCAGTTGGGTTAATCCAAAGGGTCTCAAAAGATTCTAATGAGTTACTGTTAGGGTTTATGTCAATGTCAGTGGACTAATGATAGGGATCAGAAAGATTTTCATGAGTTATCAAGGGTTTCCAAAGGGTTTCATGTAGGTTTTCAAGGGTTTTATTGAATGTTAAGGGTTAAAATAACCGGTATTTAATTAAATTAATCTTTAAAATGAACATTTATGTATTAAAAATTAAAATATGATTTATTTAATTAATTCAATCATGTGTGTGAAGTTAAATATTAAGGTTCTACTTAATTAAATTCTTATTCTAAGCTTAAATTAAAAGAATTATTTAATTATCAAAATTAAGGTAATTGACTTAAAATGAAAATGAAGTGGATAATTAATGAGTGGTTTATGTGAGTGGTGTTTAAAGTGTGGTGTGAAATAAGTGTGTAACTAAAGTGGTTAAAGTGAGTAGATAAAAGTGTGGTAGTTATTTGTGTAAGTTAAAAGGATGATTTAGATAATTTATGCAATTAAAGGGGGAAAAAGTGAATGGTAGAAAGAATGGTGTGTGAGTGGAGGTATTAAAAGAGAGGTTGAGTGAGAAAAGTTAAATAAAGTGTGGTAGAGATGTGTGGGAAAAAGTGTGGATGAGAACTTAAAGTACAAAACCGAAAGAGTGGTTAAAAGCAGATCTCTGTGTGTATAAATATGGGGGCTTTGCTCCATATTGGGGGTCCGAATGTTCTTTGCAGGCCATTTCATGGTTTTTTTCGGCAGATAAACGGGGAGGAACGCTCGCGGTAGAGAAAAAGGGAAGGCATCTATGAGTTCTGCCATATGTGTGTGTTGCTGTCAGAAGAACTATCAAGAAGGCTGGAGTGTGCACAACTGAGAAAGAGGCAACTCTGAGAGGGAGCGCTGCTGAGAAACATTAGATTTTATGATCTATTTTCCGTAGATACTGAAGGAGCGGAGGAGGAATCAGAGAGCGAAAGAGCGCACATACCAAGGAGATGGATCGCTTCATTTTTTTTGGTGTGTGGATGTGGCAATTCAGAGAAAAGGGCTCGCTCTCTCTGACGAGTTATTCTTATCTTCAGATATAGAAGGTGCTAACAGAGCGCAGGATTGGAGGACGCTTAACTGTGGAGTCTGATGGGAGTCAAAAGGTGCACATGTCAGAGGGGGGCTAATATACAGCATTGATTTGATAGAAATCAAAGAATCTTAATGTTCTGAACGAAATAGCGCGCACAAGGAGTTTTTTTACAACGACAATGAGCTTCTGTCTATGGATCTGTTCATGCATGTAATTATCGAGCTTGACCATGCATTGATCATAGCAACACCGAACAGTTATGATCAAGACGTCCTTCAAATTGTGAATCAGCATTGATGTTATTGTTCGAAAGAAGTTGCGCTATGTTTCTCACAACTGTTGATGACGTTTTCTGAGGAGAAATTAGGAAAGGTATTGTAAAAGCTTTATACATACAACAATGGTTTTTTTTCTTTATGCTTGAATATGTTAGTTGATCAAATCAACTATTTTTTTTCACTGCCGTACGAACTATGTTCGCTCAGGGTGATATAATACAATATGCATATATATTTGAACTGTTGCATGCTAGCTTGATGAAAAAGAGAATCATGTGATTGATCGCCTATAAAACTTCATATGGTTCTTGTTGTCTGATCGAGAAAAAAATAAAAAACAAGGACATGAAAACATTTAGTCTGGCTTTATTTTAAGCGTTGAATGTTTTAGATTATCTTAAAAGCTGAAGGACAACAGGAAACAAAAAGTGGTGTTATATGCACATAAAAAGAGCTTGCATTAACTTGTTTTAACGAATAGATTTTTTTCCTTTGAGCCATTTTGTTTGTTCGATGAATCTGTTCGAATAGAACTACTGCCATGCTTCTGTCAGAAACATTTTATTCGCTTCTTCCCTTTGTTTTTATCTGAATATTCTGCAATCTGATTTGTATATTCACGGCTCTGTTCAAAAGACATGACATGACAGATAGAAGCACCGACCAATGAAATTTTTCAGAGGAATGACTAATAAGTAAAAAGTTTATAAGAATTATGAAAGATCAATTGTACGAACGATTGATTCTGAGTCATATGGTGTATACTTATGAAAATTACTTCTTGTTTTAATGTTACGCGTTCTATTCCATGCATTACTTTAATATATGTTTTGATACACTGCAACAATGTGCAAACATTTAAAATGTTATTGTTCTTTTTTAATATAAAGGAAGTTCGGCATAAGCCTACTCTCCCGGACTTGAATTAAATAAAGAAAAGAAGAGTACAAGAGAAGGGGACTAGTGCCCATGGGACCCCCCAAATCCCACAAAGCAGGGGCTTTTACAGAGCTTAGATGACATTACAAAGAAGGTTAATTACCCTCTCATCACCCTCATGTGGGGCGCACTTAGGTTTAAGCTTGTTATCGATCAAAAGGAGTACTTGATGATGCCTAAAGGGGGGTGAGTTTTTACAGTTGACAATCCTTTTGCCAAGGAGGAACAGCGATTTCTCAATTGACCACTCCTTGGGGGAGTCACCGAAGTTGAGAATGAGTTGGCGCTCATGGGTCTCCCAAATTGGAAGAATGAGTTGGCGCTCATGAGTCTCCCAAATTGGAAGAATCTTGACATCTTCAGAAACAAGAATGAGTTGGCGCTCATGGGTCTCCCAAATTGGAAGAATCTTGACATCTTGACCTTGCTGTTTTCCCCGTTCCCCGTCTTCCCGAAAGATTCAAAATGCCAAGAAGCTATGGAACAAAGGCTGGATCAACTTTGAGGATATTGACCCTAGCATCAACATTTCGCATGAGGAGTGGAACACTTTGCAAAGCAGATGCCTCGCCTGGGACCGACACAAAGTTCGCCTTCTCATGGGACACGACATGTCGAGCTCGCTTGGTCTCAAATGGCACAATGGGAATAGCCTATCAAAAATCCCGAACATCAAAGAAACGATCGACTATCAGGTTAACCTCAACAAAAAGTGGTGCCTGTCATGGACGCGGCTTCGGTGGAAATGTTATTGTTATTACAAATCGCATAATAACCAACAATAAACTCTACTTAATGCAACAATTAAATCTTATCTGATGTTCTGAAATAGGAGGCGAATATTTATTTTACTTGAATATTTTGAAGATAGTCATTGGGCCATGAAAAAAATTGATACTATTATTCACGAATCACTATGGTTTCTTAATTTCAATGATATAGTGTGATTGTTGTCTATTTACTGTTCTTCGTAAAAGCATAAGATAAACACTGCCAAGTAATTTACAAAGTGCTAGGAATTATTAAACATAACTCTTACTTCATGTAACACAACAAGCAAGATCATCGGCTTGACTTTATACATTGAGATTGTCTTATTTTAATTATCTGAGTTTTCCAAGTAATCACATAATTTCTTATCATGCATGTTGCTTAATAGATGAATAAGACCACATGATTTATGATTACCAAGAGAGAAGCTAGTATTAAAGAGAAGCTAATCGACCAATTCTAGTAGTATCAATAAAATCATCGGATGATCTAACTATTTCTTAAGCTTCATTGAACCTGAGATTGCTCCAAGCACCTTGCGTGAGCCGTATTTCCGGCGGTTGGCTTGATCCACCGACCGCTACTTTCGCGTCGGCAGCGGTCCAAGCTTTTCTTCAGGTCTTCGGTCCGCTCTTTACTTTAGGTACCCTCAACAGTGGCCTTCCTTCTCTTTACTTCAGATAATCAGAAATCGCATAAACCTGGAGGAGACGATCCACAAGGGCAATCTGTAGGAAAGTTCCACAAGAAAGACCACGGGCTAATCTTTATCTTCAGCCTTCAATCGCTTTCTTCACTTCATATAATCTTTGAAATCGTTAACCTCAATACCTAGAGGGGAGACAATCCACAAGGGAAATCCACAGGATGGGGAAGAAACAAACGAGTTTGGACTTATTTATAGGCCCCTCCCTAGGACTTCCTTCTAGAACGTTCTAACCTCCTCAATGAACTTTCTATTTTTGGCAGTCTTTTAATTTTTCCCTAGAATAAGGTTACGTTTTCACACTGGATATTTACAGTTTTAATTGGTTCTTAGGGTTTGACCTACAAAAACCGCCAATTTCTAGGGTCTGATGTAGGGTTTTGGGTCGGGAAAGTTAGGGTTTTGCTCACAATTATCTGAAGCTCGTCAATTTAATGGTTTATTTACAATTTCGGTCTAAACTCCAAGGGTTTCCAAGGGTTCAAGTTCATTTTTCATAGGACAAACTCGTATTTCCAGTTAGTTTCAAGGGTCAAACCTAAAGTTTTCATGGGTCTAATGTCAGTTATTTACACGCACGATTCTAACACACATCTCTAACATGGTTTCTTATCACACATGCAATCAAATCAGTCAAATCATGCATGAAATGTACCCTCTTTAGATCAAAACATCACACAAAACTCACAAAATAATGAACTTTGAAAAAAAACAATGCACACTCCCTACGGGATTTCATCCCGACACCGCTGCCAACCTGCACCCTGCCTGCAACCTGCCCCCGTAGGTGCTCCTAGGCCACCCCTCTCCCCTCGCCATCCTGAAGCGCGCCCGCCTGTAACCCACCCCCACAGATCCCTGTAGCTTCCCCCCCCCCCCCCCCCCCTTGCCATCCTACAGCCCACCCGCCGGCAACCTACACCCCGCATGCAACCTGCCCACATAGCCACCCATATCCCACCTCCTCTCCCCCCTTTTTCCCACACCCCCTCCCCCCCTTGGCCTATAAAAACAATCCCATACACTCTACCCCCCCCTCCCCACCCAAGCATCATTGCTCCTTCCTAGTAAGCTCCCTTGTTTCCCCTCCCTCTTTTTTTTTTTATTTTTAACTTTTTTTATTATTTTATTAAATTTCTAATTTCTCCTACTATAGATGTCGGATTAAAGTCATTTTGGAGTCCATTTTGGGGTTTTTCTAAATGAGATTCATATCTTGATGTTATTTTGGCTTCATTTTTCATCTTAGGATAGTTTCTAGCATTTCTTAGTGCTTTAACCTTCCAGTTGCATGCTTCTTTTACATTTTTTTAAACCTAATTTTCCATCCCCACTTCCCTCCCTCGCATTTCCCCTCCCATCATTCATGGCTATCTCATATTGCTTATGGGTCACATCCGTGCTTTCAACATTCGATCCTATAGCTTGATCAATGAGTGAGCACTAAATGAAATATTGAGAAGGTTACAGTCCATAAATAGCAAGTTTTATAACTCTTCAAACTTGGAGGTAGTTTGTTTTGATGCAACTATTTGAAATTGATGCTCCAAAGCACATTATGGTTCCAAATGCATATTTGGGAAGCTAAAGGTTTCTACTAAGGTAATCTGAAGTAACATTGGCAGGTGTAGAGCACACAAAGGATCAAGAAGATTCCCTTCTGATTATGAACATTTCAAATCCAAGTATAGATGATGACCATCTCTTGTACATTGACTCAGGATGCTCAAACCATGTTGCAGACAATGTAGCTCTTCTCTGTGACCTTGAAGAACCAAAGGGTAAGCATCAGGTACAAACAGGTGATGACACCAATCACTCAGTGATTAAAGTAGGAAATGTTAAGACCTCTAATGGAAACAAGAATCTATTGAGCAGGGTTCTGTATGTAACTTCAATTACCAAGAATTTGATGAGTGTTGGAAAGATTATGGAAAAGGGTTTGCGGGTCAGGTTCAACCAATATGGGGAATTTGTGGAGGATCCCCAACATGGATTCAAGAGAATTTCCAAAGGAGAAGATACAGGTAGATTATTCACTTTTGAACTTGACGATACAAGGAACATTGCACTTTATAGTTACAAAGAACAAACATTATCAGAGCTTGAAATTTGGCATACGAGATTAGGGCATGTTGGTCAAAGAAACTTAAAACAGATATGTAGAGATCAATGTGTGCTTGGGATACCTAATGTATCCAAGCAACTCATGATCTATAAATGTGGTGCTTGTCAGTTTGGAAAATCTCATAGGTTACCCTTCTCAAGGAAAGGCTACATGCATGAGGACTACCTAGAGCTTGTCCATACAGATGTATAGGGACCAACTAAGGATCCCTCAATGTCTAGATCAAGGTATTATGTATCTTTCATTGATGATTACAGTAGGTGGACTGTATTGTACTTTATCAAGCACAAAGATGAAGTATTTAGTTGTTTTAAAAAATATCTTGCACTTGTTGAGAACCAAACAGGGAGAATAACACTAGTTCTGTACTAGGACACTTGAGTGTCTTGGGACACTTAAGTGTCCTGTTTTTACACCAAATTGAATGATTTTTCTTGATGTCACCCTTGAGGCTTTGATGGCATGCTCACTTGGATTTGATAGCCCACATCATGTTCTTTTAGAGAAAAATATAACCTTTAACATTTTACAACTCCACATGGGTTATTAAATGAAGAAGAAAATGGGAATTTTTAAAAACTCAACTTTTAGCATAATTGAAAAACTAACACAATTCAAACATCTTGACAAATCGGATATGTTTTAGGAAATGGAAAGCTATTCATGGACTTTGGCAGTGTAAAAGCAAGTGTCTAGGGATCTTTAGAGAAGGTTGAACACTTCCATAAGTGATAAACATGGACTCAAAACGTTTCTTCTCTAGAGCATTGCCATCTATTGCACCTTTTAAAGAATGGCTTACTATAATTCATGTGTAAGTGAGATTGTAGAGAATTGGCAAGTTATCAATGAATAACCTTCAAACTAATTGAATGCATATTTTTATTCAAAGTTAGAAGGCCTCCACTTTGAACTAGTAGCCATTGCATTTGGTGTTGACTTTCATGCTCAAGTGGCAAAGCATATATTTATATGTTCATGAAAAGAACATAGCTCGAAAGGTGGAATAAAAAATTATGATGGAAATAATAATTATCTAAATGCTATTCTAAGTATTAAACCTTGCAAAATATGCTTTCATGCCATGTTTCATTCCTGATCTTATCAAATAATATGTGATCCACAATGGTGATTGTGATAAGAATGAAAAAAGATGGCATACATATTTCATTTGACAAAACGAAGATGGCATCCACGATGGAAATTATGAAATGTTTTTAAATGATCCATATAGTTTTATGATATAGAAGATTATATCAAAGACTTATGAGTATTATTTTTAGTATGTTGTGCGAGGGATTTTTTGTTTATGCATATAACAACTATCAAAAAAAATATTTTTACGAAATATGTTAAAACTATATATTCTTTTTATCCTATATGTACATGACTTTTCTTTCTTGGTAGGAACTAGTTTATTTTCTTGGAATATCAAGCTAAATGTTTATAATTTGGCATTATTTCAATTGGATGTTAATATTTGTTTGTGGATATATTGCTTGGTGTCCACATATACATATACTTTGTTTGTTGTACATAGATCTAGAAAACTTGGTTGATTTTCACAGATTTCTAGTTCCCTTATGTGTACACCTTGCTTGATGTGTTATTGTCTTGCTTCATGTGAAGAAACTAGATATCGTCCATAATTGTACATGCTTTGTTATGTGTCCACAAACTATTCATGATTGTATCTATAGAATTTGGTTGATCCCACACAACAGAAGATTCTTGGTTGTGTCCAAAGATGTGAAAAATTTGGTGGATTTCAGTAAATTATTTAGCCTCGTATATTTAAGCTTTGGTTTTTTGTCTCACATTTTCTACTTGGTAACTTGATTGCGTACACCTGCGATGATGTCCATAAATTATTTTGAGTCATATATGTAGGCTTTAGTTTTTTATTTTTGGTGACTAGAGTCATAGCAATCGAATGTATATGTGTATACCTTGGTTGTTGTCTTCATATCTTGTTTGATTGTTGGCATAACTGTACACCTCTATGGATTCCCATAAGTTTGTTTGAAGCGTGTTAAGAACTAGTTGTTTTTGATGTACAAAGTCAAAATAATTGATTTTATTTGAATTGAAATGATTTTTCTAAGTGATTTTGAGGTTCATACTATGTGATCTATGCTTCAAGGAATGTGTATAGTTTTTTGTTTCATATGATGGATTTTTTCTTTTGATAAAAATACATTTGATTAGATATTTTCATCCGGTTCACTACCATAGCATCTTGAGAGGCTATTTACATGAACACAAAACATGATTTATTGTGTTTTATAATTTTGCATTAACCTTCAAGTTATATTTAATATGCGTGTTAAAGGATTTTCTCAAGTTCTCTTTGTAGAAGGTGTGTGATTTTTTGGAAAATTGTCAAAAAAGGACACTTAAGTGTCCTGTTTGGTACCAAACTAGTGCTAAAGAAACTAAGGTCAAATGGTGGAGGTGAGTACTTCTCAAATGAGTTTGATGCATTCTTGCAGGACAGAGGAATCAAGAGAGAAATTACAACAAGGTATACCCCTGAGCAAAATGGGGTGGTAGAGAGGAGAAATAGATTAATTGTTGAAACAACTAGGTCGATGTTAAATGAGAAAAAACTACCTAATTACTTGTGGGAAGAGAGTGTATCTATTGCTACTTACCTTGTAAATAGGTTTCCATCTAAATCTCTTAATGGGATGACCCCATATGAAGCATGGCATGGTAGAAGACCTTCAGTTGATCATTGTAGGATCTTTGGATGTGTTGCTTATGTGCATATCCCTTCTCAAATAAGAGGTAAGTTAGATCCTAAGGTAGAGGTGCATCTTTATAGGGTATGACTTAAATCAGTAAGGATATAGGTTCTAGAATCCTTCAAACCAAGGATACATGGTCAGTAGGGATGTTGTCTTCGATGAGAATGACTCTTGGTTTGATAGTGAATGCAAGAAAGTAAAACTACCTTATGGCTTGGAAGAGGAGTTTCCAAGCCTCACTAAGGAGGAGCCTACTCAAAATGGAGACATCAACTCAGATGATGAGGACATCATCAACCTAGAAGAATTCAAGGCATGGAAATCCAAAGGCAAAGTCAAGATGAAGAAGTTGGAGGAAATAACTGAATCATCCAACCAAGCAATCCGAAGATCACAAAGGGAGAGCAAGAAGCTAATCAGATATGTGTATGACACTTCCCTAGTTACTAAGCACTCTGTTTATCTGGAAAAAGACTTGTAATTTGAAGAGCCATCATCATATGCAGAGGCAAACACTAAGGCAAAATGGAAGGAATCTTTGGATGAGAAAACTGAAGCACTCAAGGAAAGTGATACATGGGAACTAGTACCAAAGAAGGAGTCTATGAAGGTAATTGGTTCTAGATGGATCTATAAGATCAAAAGGAATTCTGATGGATGAATAAGCAGGTACAGAGCCAGAATTGTGGCTAAGGGTTTTGCACAAACCCAAGGAGTTGATTATGAAAAAACCTTCTCACCTGTGGCCAAAATACCAACCATTAGGGTATTGGTAAGTGTGGCTGCATCAAAGAATTCAAACATGTATCAGTTGGATGTAAAAAATGCATTTCTAAATGGTTGGCTTTCAGAGGAGGTATACATGTCTCAACCTCTTGGCTATGAGGATCGAAACAAGGTAACATATGTGTGTAAATTGAACAAAGCTCTTTATGGATTGAAGAAGGCACCTAGGGCATGGAACCATATGCTAACTACATATCTTCAAGATCAAGGTTTTATCATGAGTAAAGCAGATACTTCTCTGTTCATTAAGAGAAGTAATTCAAAAGTAATATACCTATGTGTATATGTTGATGATATCATAGTCACAAGTAATGATGCTAATGGCATCAAACCGATCAAGAATCAGATGATGTAGGAGTTCAAAATTAGTGACCTTGGATCACTAAAATATTTTCTTGAACTTGAGTTAGTCTATACTAACTCTGGAATTTATATTACTCAGAGAAATTATATACAGGACATGTTGAAGAAATTTATTTTTCAAGATGCCAAAGTGGCAAGTACTCCAATGGAGGTAAACCTAAAATTAAGTGGTCATGAAGGTGATGTGCTTGAGAACATTGCAGGTTACCAAAGCATAATGGGAAGCTTGAACTATGCTACATTAACAAGGATTGATATTGCTTATGGAGTAAGTGTTTTAAGTCAGTTTATGCACAAACCTAGGGCACCTCATTTGGAAACTACCCAAAAGGATTTTGAAGTACCTTAATTGAACTCAAAATTAAGGGTTATATTTTCCTTATACATCAAACTTGGACATCAAGATATATTTAGATGTAGATTGGGCAGGTTGCAAAGATGATAGAAGAAGTACCTCATGTTACTTATCCTTTGCAGGCGATAAACCTATATCATGGTCTTCAAAGAAGCAACCTACTGTTGCTTTATCCTCTACAGAGGTAGAGTATAGAGGATTGGCCAATGCTACTCAAGAGGCCATATGGATTAGATTGTTGTATATAGATTTGGGCTTGCATACTACATCTCCAACGATTTTTGGAGATAAAACAAGCTCACTACATCTTGTAGAAAATCCTATTTATCATGCTAGGACCAAGCATATAGAGGTCCACTATCTTTATGTGAGAGAGAAGCTATTGAGCAAGGAAATTCAAATGGCTTATGTATCAACTAATATGAAATGTGCAGATTTATTAACTAAAGCATTAGATGGTACAAAACTTTGCAGGTTTAAGTCAATGATTGGATTGCAGGACATCATGAAGATTGAAGAAGAAGACCAAGCCAAAATGTTTGGCTTGAGGGGGAGCTATTGGTGCAAAGTTCAAGCCTACACATTTGGCTAGAAGTTCATCAATAATTGAAGCTCCACGTAAAGCATTGCTAGGAAGATCTTTTATCTTTACCATTTGTAAAAGTCACTTTGACTTGGAAGAATCATTGTACCACCACTACACTCATGGAGTTTATTAGTTCAAAAGTCATGACTTCAATTGTGGGAATATATCCTAGATTGGAGGACTACTTTTTAGTGAGAGCCAATGGAGGATTCAGATTCAAATTCAAATTCAAATTTAAACATCACATCTATAAAAGATGGCTGGAAAACTCACGGGCTAGATCACCTCAATTTCAAGCCATTACTAATTGAATTTGTAAGAGAGTGAGTCCCACATTGTAGCCTACACTAATCACCATCATTAGGCATTGATCATCAAGCCTATGATCTTGTATATTATTTTTCCTTAATACAATAGGTCTACATTTCTCGTCTATGGTCTCTCTATTATAGTCATTCATATTAGTCAACTTGTACTGCTCATATCTCAATCATTCCTTTATCATTTTCAATGATCTATAGCTTCTTGGAATCAGCTCCAAGTTCTCCACGTGCTCAGAGAGTTTTAACACAATATATATAGCCAATTTGGAGAAAAGCGCATCAAAGCATTTTCCCTTTAAGTCTTCACTTTTGTACTTAAGAGATGGTTCACCTGAACCTTCCCAAAACACTTTAAACAACACTTTTAGCCTTAAGGAAATTAGAGAAATACCTCTGCAACCTACAACCCACTTTCTCCAATTTGCCCTTTGTGGAAAATTCATTGTGCAACAGCGAGTCGTAACAAACGAGAACTATGTCGTAAAAAGAGAACACTTACGTCAAAAATTACATGTTTTCACCTCATTTTTGGAATTCCTTTACACCAGTATACATATATTACAAAAATGAGGTGAAAACAAGTAATTTTTGACGTTTTTTGTCATTTTCTCAAAAAAAAAATGAGCTCAAAATGTAGTCAAAATTTCACTATATTAGGCATTGACGTGTCCCAAAATGTATATGATAAGACATTGACATGTCCAAAATCTATATGCTAAGACATTGACATGTCTAAAATATATATAAGAATGTAGAAGTCAATAGTTTTTACACAAAAATAACATTTTAGACATATCTTTAATGGGTGGATATCTGATTGTTATTCAAAATTGCTACAAAACATGGTTTCATTAACCAAACTACTTTGAGGCATTTACATAAGCACTAAAAATGTCTGAGAGCTTCAATGCAACTCACAACTTTGTCGATCTATGTCTACACCCTCATCATCTGATGCACTTGATTCAGTCTCATACTGTTGAGAGCTCTCTTCTTCTTCTTCTATATCCACAAGAGCTCTATCTTCATCCACGTACATACCAAATTCTGCAGGATCATGCACAACTCTTCTTGTTTTCCTATGATTTCCTGTACCACATACATCTGGAAGCTTTTGTTTTATCATGTTGATGGTTGCTTTCCTCAAGTGACCAGTTTTTGTCAAGGAAAAATCATAAACAAGAATATCTACATCATCCATTTTAAGAGTGGATGTGCTTCGAATATTCTTTTTCCTTTTTGAACCTGTTCGTTTAGCATCACACACCATTTCTAAGTTATATTTACCTGTGAATGCATTACTACTTTTAGTGTAATACCAATGCACCACCAAAGCCTCTATTCTTCTCTGATCAATATCTTTAGTTATCTCTAAAACCTTTGCAATCCAAAATGGTCTGGTAGCCTCATCACCATCAGCAAGTACTGCAATAAGCGTTCCAACATTTATCTCTATTAAATTTCCTTGCCATCTTGCTTCTGCCTGTTTTGTCATCCTTGGGCCTACATAAATATTTCTTTCTGGTGGATGTATAAAACTTTGAAGTGCATCTGCATTACATGCTTGGGCCACATTCACGGATCTTTGTGTACAAAAATCCCATGTGAATGGAACATAAACTGGCCAGTGACCTGCAATTGTATACTGTATAATCTCTTCTTGATGATTGAAAAAGTCCTCCCACCAAGATACATCTTGATCTCCAGCATATTTTTTTGCACGCTCAATATGTCTCTTCTTTTCAATGAGTGCATGCATCCAGCTTTTACTTTGATCAACCACACTTCCACATCTTTCTGTATTGTTTTTATCTTCATATGGTGATTGTTCTGCACCATACACTGTTACAGTAGACAAATTAGGCACCTGCAATAAGAATCTGCATCCCTCTGTAGGCTCCCACCCAAGAGAAGATGAATACTGCTTTGCAAATAAAAGGGTTATTTCATCAACCCTCCTCATCAAGAATACATGGTTGAAACTAATATTGTGCAATGGAGCCAAAACCTTAGCACTGTTATCAAGGCCCATTGAGCAAAAGTGCTTAAAGTCATAAATCTGTGTGAGGTGTTGAACTTCTGGTTTTGGAGTATATGCTTCTGAAATCAGCTCAGATAAAATCGGAAGAGTAAAAGCATTGTTACGTGCCAACTTCTTAGAGAAAGTACTGAACATTTGATCAATGTGATCATGAGTGTGGCCAACCAGAAGAAAATTTACCTTAACCTTCTGAAATACCTGTTTCTCAACAAGCGTGCTTAAATATCCAAAGACTGTAGAATTTTTATTCTCTCTTGGAGTATTATCTAGTTGCAAATATAGAGTTGGTGGCAAAACACCCTTCCATGATTGCAAAACACGATGAATGACAGTAACTGTAAGGTTTGGATCATTATGCACATTCGGATATGTGAAGAAAACCTTGGACATTACAGTTCCATTGTATACCAAAGCGCCAACCAAATGCATTTGCACAAGGACTTCATCTCCAATGTCCTTAGGGATGCGATAAAAATGTGGCAAACAAGTTTTTTTTTGATCCATACCATCGATCAACAAACACATATAACGCTCCGGATTTCTGAGTGCCTTACTTCGATGATGAATTGCTTTCTTTCTCTCTAATGCTTGACTGTCACGATGGTTGTTAAGAAGGTTTTTAAAATTATGCTTTTCCTGTGGTGTTGTAGCCCCTTTTGCCATGTTTTTCAAAGTGGCACAAACTGAACATTCACCCATTCTAACTTTACGAGGAATAGAAACATTGTTAAACTCCTCCTTCCATAATCGAGTAAAGTGACGAGACAACACATACTTCTCATTTCTATTTTCCATGTCTTCTCTATATATTTGAAATACCTCTCGACGAGTAAAGTTATCTGACAAGTGCAACCTTCCAGTTGTAGGCATAACTTCACAATGCAAGCTAAAATAGTTCATCATCCAATTCATTGCATGACGTCCAACAGATCCTTTGGTCCCACCATGGAACGTATCCAAAATGAGATCCCCATTCAAAAACCCTTGTTGAACCCTATGTATTCTAAAATTTCCTACACCCATTGCAATTTTAAATGCAGCCCTACAGCATGGCATCCCTTGAGTAAAGAAATATTCAAAACCAACACGCGTTACTGACATGTTATCCTCAATCATTTGCATGCAAGAAACAAGGTATATATCTTGCCTTTCACTATCTAAATGGAGGAATTTTTCTCTTATGTGCTTTAGTTTCTTCATCCCTAAATTATACAAGCATTTCAAACCACAACAATGCTTCACAATATCCAATGCAATCTGTCTATCTGAAGTAAGAAATTTAAATCTTTTTCGACTTACTTCACGAGACCTTCTTTTAAATCGTAGATTGAGCTTGCTTTGCTTTTTCGTTGCTCCACATGCACTTGAGTCAGAAGGGAGATCAATGGTTGGATCAGATGGGAGATCAAGAGGTGCATTTGTATGAGCAGCATTGCACTGTGAATTGGATAACTTAAATGACTCAACAGAAAACATGGAATCATCAGCACGTTCTAAATCATAGGGATCATCACTTCTCTGGAAAGGCTCAACTGAGAACAATGAATCAATATGAGCAGAGGAAGCTGATGCCCAAGCATCCACTGAAAAGATTGAGCTCATCTTCACTGAGTTCACAGAAGACTGAAGATGAATGACCTTTTTAAATAAGTAGAAATCCGAGATCAAGTGAAGATATCACATCAAATGTCACATCAAGAAGATATGAAATCAAAAGCTTATTAAAGTACATTAAATAACATAAAACATCAAATTACATCAAATCACTTAATTACTCAAATATACACTAATAAGGGAACCAAAGATTTGATTCACTTTTGATTCAAATGAGAAACACAGTTGATTTCCAACTTCATATGAGTCATTCAGTCTAAGCATTGTGAATGAATCAAAATATATCAAAGTTGTGTTCCAATAGGAATATATAATAAAATTGTTTGGATGAAATTTTACAAGAAGAAATTTTACAACTGGAATATATCCAAGTTGAGTTCCAACTGGAATATGCTATGCCATTGAACACTATACAAGAAGAAATTTTACATTTGGTTAAGATTTCAAGGATTAGGTTTTATTGTGGTCTTGGCTAGATATCAAAGAGGTAGATGAAAGTATATTGAAAAAGAATTATGTGTAAAAGAGGCACACAGAAAGTATATTCATACATTGATTTTCCATTTCAACAATGTGTTACAAGATAAATGTGAATATGAACTAAAGTGTGGAGGATAACACTATAAAGATGTCATTAATCTCACAACTTAGACCTAATTTTCTCCCAAGCAACAGACTCTAAGAAAAAACATCTACATGAGATTAGAAATCCTCATGTACATACCATACTGTTGCCATTGAAGTTTAATTTCCATGCAAATGTATATAAATAGTTGCAAGGTTCTGTACTAGAATGTTTATTCATAGTGATTTTCCATTTCAACAGTGAGTTACAAGATAAATGTGAATATGAACTAAAGTGTGGAGGGTAATACTATGAAGATGTCATTAGTCTCCCACATTTAACACAACTTTGACTTGATTTTCTCCCAAGAAAGAGATTCTTAGAAACAAATCTCTACATGAGTATATAAATAGTTGTAAGGGTCTATGAATATTTCATTAAAGTGGCTCTGAAACAGCCTATTTGTGTGGGTGCTATTCCCTGGTTAGATAAGTTGACAGATTTAGTTAGCAAGTGGACTCATTCAGTTAGATCCAGTTAGTTTCTGGTTCAAGTTACCCAATTGCCTATAAATACCAGAGGAGGAGATCATTCGCATTTTCAAAATCCACGAGCAAGAGAGAGCAGCAGAGCACAGACAGCCATGGAGCACAGAGGTCAGCATACCAGCAAGCCAAGCCTGATGGAGAAGAAGAATGTTGGCAAAAGTACCAAGAGGTAGACAAAATCATAACTAAAAAAAAGATTCCAAAAAGATTCCCTCTGTATGTCTGTGTAAATTTCTCATTTCTAGGTCTTTATTTTTCTTGCCTCTAGAAATATGGATCCAAAGCATGTACAGGTCGATGCCTGGCATCGACTTTAAGGTGTAAGTCGATGCCAGGCATCGACTTAGGATTGCAAGTTGATGCCAGGCATCGACTTGCAGGAGCAAGTCGATGCCAGGCATCGACTTGTGGGTGCAAGTCGATGCCTGGCATCAACTTGCAGCCCCAAGTCGATGCCTGGCATCGACTTGTGGGTGCAAGTCGATGCCAGGCATCGACTTGGTCCCAAAAAACGATGCCAAGCATCGACTTGCCAGCATCATCATGCACTGAAAAGTCGATGCCAGGCATCGACTTTTGGGTGCAAAATCGATGCTTGGCATCGGCTTTTGGGCCCAAATCGATGCTTGGCATCGACTTTTGTGCCCAAGTCGATGCCAGGCATCGACTTTGTGTTCAAGTCGATGCCAGGCATCGACTTGAGGGTAAAAGTCGATGCCAGGCATCGACTTGGCCCAAAAGTCGATGCCAGGCATCGACTTGGGCCCAAAAATGGATGCCATTCATCGACTCTTGCACCCCCAACTCGATGCCTAGCATCGACTTTCACCCTCAAGTCGATGCCTGGCATCGACTTGCACACAAAGTCGATGCCTGGCATCGACATGCACTTAAACATCGATGCCTGGCATCGACCTGAAGCTCAAAATCCATGCCTTGCATGGACATGGGCTGATATTTCTTATTGCTTGATATTTCCAATTGCTTTCAGGGATGCGGAGTACAAGGATGAAAGGCCCATAAAGAAGCTCAGAGTCACCATGGGCTCTGCTGACCAGCAACGTGACAAAGGCAGTGGTCACCAAGCAAAGGCAAAGAAAATTATTGCACCATTATCCTCTGAGAAGGCCAGCAACCCACTAGGAATATCCTCAGGTGGACAGAGTAGCATTAAAATTCCTGTGGAGGATCCAAATATGAAGGAAAGGTCGAGGGAGACAGAGGTCATGAAGACAGATCGTCCACTTCGGGACATGACAAATCTCGAATGGTGCCTTCAGTACGTGGAAGAGAAGAATGCAGTCCTCCTTGTGTTCGCAGGGGCCTATGGCAGAGGAAAGATCACGACAACACAAGGTTTTCAGTATGGCCTTGTTTACAAATTGGATTATGAAGATGAAGATTCTGACAACCTGCTTTTCTTGGTGGAGACATCCAAGGGATTAAGAAATGTCATATGCAAGATGGAATTCTTGTGCCCAGAGTGCTGTGTTCCAGAGGAGCTAGCTCAGATATGCAGAGACTCAGTGAATTTCATCAAGGACCTGATGCCATGGATACAGGGCAATATCATGCCAACACAGCACAAGAAGACGACCCCTGTAAAGGCAAGGGGTAAGCAGAGTGTGCAGAAAAAGCCCCAAAAGAAAAAGAAGATAATTGCAGAAGAGGACTTTTCTAACTCAAGCTCTAGCTCTGGGGACATTATTGTTGCACCTGGTGGAGAGCTTGCATCTGGTGTGCTTGGCACTGAGCAGAATAAGATGAGGGAGGACATAGCTAGAAGAAAAATTGTGAAGAAGGGGCAGTTGTTCCACCTGCCTATTAATATTATCCACAGGCCACCAGTGGATCCAGTCACAGGGAGGAGGCCCCTTGAGATCAGGGAGCCACATAATTTGCATGTCCAAAATCTTAAGAAGAAAATGAAAATTAATCCTCATGCTACTGTTGTGCCATTCCTTGTAATGGTGGATCCGCATGAGTGCAGCTGTGTGGAGGATTTCAATGAGAATTTGTTTGAGGAGTACACTTATTATGTGATTGGAGGTTCACACTCTGCAGAGGCTCGTAGACAGTTAGTGAAGGAGCACCCTACTACATTTTTCTTTAGGTATGCAGAGTGTAAGATATATGCTGGTCTTACAACTGAGGAAGCCAAGCTTCTTGCTTGGGATCACAACAACGATAATGACTACAGGCAGAAAATGTCCTCCATAGAGAGAATTCGGTTCTTCCACCATGAATACGAAGATTGTCTTGTGAAGGAAGCTGGGAGAATACATCCCAATCTACGAAAGCAATGCCTTATTGAGGTTGGAATTGCATTGGATGAGAATAGAAAGTCAGATGCTTTGAGGAAATATGACCCATGGTTTCAACTGGCATTCAGATCAGGTGAGATCTGGGATCTTCAGGATAGAATCTTCACAATGTGGGAGCACAAGGAGGTCAAGGGCCAGAAGCAACGAAAGTCGAGGCCAGACCCACAAATTGATCTGAGGGGAAAGGGAAGGAAAGTTGACCTTTCAATTGAGGAGGCTCCTGAGGACATGAAGCTGACCCCATGGAGGGCCCTTCAAGGAATCAAGGATGATACATTGATCATATCAAATTTGTCAAGGGTAATCTCGAAGGAGTTGAGCCTCGAGGAGATGGTGACTGAGCTCAATAAGTATGTATGTTATTCTCAGATCCTTTTTCCCTCCTCCCATGCTTCTTGTCTAACCTAGTCTCTTTTATATTTATGTGTCTGTAGTCATAAAGTGTACATGAAGATTCAGGAGGTGATGATGAAGAGGCTGGGTTGCTTTTCTTGGACAGAGGTCCAAGCAGACTATCCAACCACATCATCCTACAAAGCCTTATCAGAATATTTCATCCTGTTTCGTGATTGGGTAGATTCTCTTATCAGAATATTTCATACTAAACAATTTGATGCATTGCATGGCATCAACATGGGGGCATAAGTCGATGCCTGGCATCGACTTGCAGCATAAGTCGATGCCTGGCGTCGACTTGGGGGCATAAGTCGATGCCTGGCATCGACTTGCAGCATAAGTCGATGCCTGGCATCGACCTGCAACAAAAGTCGATGCCTGGCATCGACCTCGTGGCAAAAGTCGATGCCAGGCATCGACTTAGGTCCCTAGGTCGATGCCAAGCATCGATTTTTAGTAGAAGGTCGATGCCTAGCATCTACCCCAACAAGAAATCGATGCCATACATCCGTTCTTTATGTTCTGTTTGCTGTACTGAAGAGCTCTTCTAATTGTTTTTCCAATTTGTTCTGCAGAAACCAAGGAAAAGTAAGTCTACAGAGGTACTAGATGATTGCCCCCCTGCATTCCTTGCTCACATTCAAAGAGCAAGGCATGAGAAATCTAGACTGAAAGCGAAGGAGATGGATTTTGATGATGAACCCGATCTTAAATGTTTCTCCAATCCCCTAGACCCCCTTAGGCCTGTATATTACAATGTGTTCTGTAGTGATGTAAATAATATTTGTTCTGTTGTGCCTAGAAAACATTTCTCCCTTCTCATAGCGGACATACCCTATGGATTTAGGATGTTAGGATCAGTTAATGATGATGAACCCTTCAAACACCCTCAGATTCGGAAGATGGTCACTGATTTTGCAGAGTTGACTATGTCTCCTCTTTGGAGGATAGTAATTTTCCATAGCAGAGACCAGTCTTTCTCTGTTTCAACTGCTCTGAAGGCAAGATGTCATGCTGTGGAGTGCCTCACTTGGTAAGTAATCTTCTTTCTATCTCCATGGCTTTCATGATGCCCTATGTGACTCATAGTTCTTTTTTGCAGGGTGAAGACAAACGTAAATCACACTCCTTTGCATCGGTTTGTGAGTGCCACTGAATGCATTACAGTGGGCTATTATGATGAAGTAAGCAAAAGGAGAGTCAGGGAGCATTGCAATGAGAATGGGATCTCAAATGTGCTCATGTTCCCAGCCGTTACCAAGAAACTTCGTCATGTAGCTGGGGACATGACATTGGTTAACCCTTATCAGAAGCCACAAAAACTCATAATGAGATTGCTTCAGCTATTTTCCAATGATGATGACTGGGTCCTAGACCTTTTTTCGGGCACAGGTAATTTCAATTTTCACAATTTTCATTAGTCATTGTTGATTGAAGCCTCTAATAGGTTTTCTGCTGTTTCAGGAACGACTCTGGCTTGCTCCTTAAAGATGTTCAGGCACTGCATAGCTGTGGAGAAGGATGATGCTCAAGTGAGCTTCATTAGAATGAGAATCAATGGGCTGAATGAATGCCCAGATGAAGACCAAGAGGTTGGAAGGAAGCACATTGCAGATACGGAGAGATTCCAAGCAGCTTCAAGGGAGCCTGTTCCCCCACTTGCAGATGAACCTGGGGACATGGCTGACCTTGAAGAGCCAATCTTGGAGCAAGAGAGGCAAGATAGGTGTTCTAATGTGCCAGAGGATACCAATACCCTTGAGCCTGAGGAAAGCTATGATCAGCTTCTATTGTAGATTCACATAACTCTTGTAAAACACATGAAATGTAAAATATCATTTTAATGGAAATATAATTTGGAGTTCTGCTTCCACTTCGTGTTCAGCTTGATTTATCTTGAGCATTTCTCTGATCATGTGTGAATGTTTCTTAGTATAATTTTGTTGAATATTATCTTCTCTTGGGAATGCTTTTGTGAAGTGTATTTCATATTCTGTTAATATGGCCAGGCATTCAATGGGGATCTTAACCATACAAAGGGGATGATCTTAATTGCCTTGTTAAAATGCTCTGATTTTTACAACACATGTTCTCTAACTTTCGAGTAACTCTTAATTAGCTATCTTCTGTGCTTGTTGAGGTTATAGATGTAATGAAGGAGCTTCGCGAGTTCTTACATGTACCTTTTCAACTCTAATCTATTGTCCAAGATCATGATGTGGGATTCTTGGTCATGCTCAACAAGTAGTTTTCATGGCAGCAAGAATTTTAGTATATCTATCTTGACTACTTGGTATCTGAGATCAAGCTTCTAAAGACAATATTTACAAGCAAGACTCGTGATGCTTTCTAGATATTGTAAAATGCCCACTTTTTTGCTTCATATAATGGTATTTAGGTAAAAAGAAAAAGAGAACATGTCTTTGTTCTCCTTTGTTGTGACTCAGTGTTGTGCACTACCTGTGCACTTTGACACCTGCACTTTAGCACTTTGATTTTGCACTTGTTGACTTTGACCTTGACCTTTTTGGCTTTTTCTAGTTTGACTTTGACCTTTTGTCTTTGACTACAATTGACTTTGACCAATATGAATTTTATGGGCTCAACAATATACAACAAAAGAATTCACACCAGTTATGAAAACACTTCAAACTCATTATGAAAAATAGATACTAAATGATGATAGGTTGTTGCAGGTTCCAAATAGTGCGGAGCAAACAAAAGTAATAGCTAAGGTATTTAAACTATAAAAAAAGAGAAAGTTAGAAGTGTAGTTGCAGGCAATGGAGAATAACCTGGGGGAAGAGGTTAAGCAACAATCAACATTGCGAATAGGTTTTGATGTATCAAGTATGAAGGAGAAAATGCAAGAAATTTCTATTTTTTAGACTGGCAGGACAAACAATTGAAAAAGTATGAAAAAGCTAAAGAGTCTCTTAATATAGAAAGCTATCAATTCTTATAGAAGCAGGTGCAACTATTTCAGGAAGAGGTAAACTAGAAAACACAGGTGTTGGAGGAATACAATCAACAAAGTAAAATGCAACAGATAATGGAGTTGTCAAAAGTG
The DNA here is from genome assembly GCA_020310875.1 of Ceratopteris richardii. NCBI lineage: Eukaryota > Viridiplantae > Streptophyta > Polypodiopsida > Polypodiales > Pteridaceae > Ceratopteris > Ceratopteris richardii. Next base: position 122,064,117 of record CM035410.1, on the reverse strand, counting down.
AAGCGGTCGTTACAGGAGTTTGATGAGTGGAAGAGCACTATACATGAAAAAATTGAAAGTGAGATGAATGGGTTTTCTACACTGAATGCTAATTTGCAGACAGAAGTCGTAGTACTTAGATCTCGGATGGAAGCATTATTATCACTAGAGAAACGAACATTAGAAAATGAGGATATGGAGTTTAATGTAGTTTTAATGACAGATTCGGATGTTGGAGTACTGAAGCAGCAGGTGCAGAGATATGTTCAAGACATATGGAAGGTGGTTAAAGGTCGTTTGCAAATTCTGTGTAGAAATTAGATTAAGGAGGTAGATAACTGTTTTGTTTCAAAGCATGAGAAGGGTTTACTACATATGGTTGAAGAATGTCAGAAGCAAATTGCTGAGCATGTCCAAACAATCAAAGAACAACAAGAACAATTGTTGCAAAGAGATGTGGAGTAGAAAGTGGATGCAATAGTTGAGCAGCAACAATTAGTTGATTCAATGGAACTGCAGAAAGCGCGGAAAGGTACTGAGGAGGAGGTGAAAGTGCTGCAGAGTCAAGAAGTTGGAGCAGAGGAAGCTAAGAATCCTCTACAGTTGATGGAAATAATATTGTACAATCAAGGGATTGTAAATTTGGGTCTGATTTTTTGAAAAATCCCCCACCGGGCTGTGCCAGCTGTTGAGGATATAAGAATCTTGAGGATAAATAGTTAATCTGAATTTTGAAAGTCTACTAACTCAGATATTGCTCAAGCAGATGTTGCTGAGTCAGAAATTTGCTGAATTTTTATTTTCTTGTTCGGATTTTAATAGACAGTTATCTTTTGTTAGGCGCTGATGTGACAATAAAGAGAGTAGTTATATTCCATAAAAAAGAGAGGAAGCTAGATAGGGGAAGAAGCGTCTCCAAGAGGGAGAGCGCAACAAACCTGAAGAGGCAAAAAGCATCCTCCGAGAGAATAGCGCCATTAAAGAAAGTGTTCTCAAAGGCATATTTTTCTATTTTGTAATGTTTTTTCTATCATCAAAAGCTTTAATGAACTATTCTGTCATGTAATACCTGATGTAGAAGGACTCAAATGGAGTAATTTACTCATATACATTCAGCGCAAGAATGAATCTATGTCTATTGGAGTTATGTTCTTGAAGAGGAATTTTGTTGCACCATAACATTGCTATTTCTGAAAATCTATTAGAAGTGTATTTCCTTGTGTGAAGTAGATCAGTGCTGAAGTCTGATTGTTCAAAAATTTATAGTGATGCGTTGAATGCGAACCCCAACAATAAGTTATGTATCTATCAAATATATTTAAAATTGAAAGTTTTGATATACTTATAGTATATAGTCCTTGCACCATTAGGAGACGATGGTGGAGTTTCGTCTAATTGATCCGAATCTCCAAATAAGCGTATTAGAAATTAATAATCTAGTTATTTACATACATAAACATTGATATATACACATTTACACATAGACACATATTCACATATACACAAATACACATTCTTGTGGGATAAATGCATGTATTTTGTATTAATGTGTGTATATGCATGCATGTGTATGTGTGAATCTATATGTGTGGATATCTATATGTGTGTTTATGTTATATGTATGTATATGTGTATATGCAGTATGCATGGATGTGTGTGTATATGTTTGCATGTATATGTGTATGTGGGTATGTGTGGATATGTGTATGTGTGTGTATGTATGTATAAGTGTATGTGTGTATGTATGTTTATGAGTGCATGTATATATATATATATATATATATATATATATATATATATATATATATATATATATATATATATATATATATATATATATATATATATATATGTATATATATATATATATATATATATATATATATATATTGCTATAAATATCTATATAAATATATATACAATAAATATATAGTATATATAAATATAAATATAAAGATATACACAATAATATAAATATGTATATAAATATATATATAGGTATATATATATTTACTATATATATATATATATATATATATATATATATATATATATATATATATATATATATATATATATATATATATATATATATATATATTACTATATATATATATTACTATATATATATATATATATATATATATATATATATATATATATATATATATATATATATATATATATATATATATATACATATTACTATATATATATGAGTATGTGTATCTGTGCATGTATTTAGTATGTATTTATGTATGTATGTATGTATGTATGCATGTATGTATAATTGTATGTATATGTGTATGTGCATGCTATATGTGTTTATGTATGTGTCTGTATTTTGATTCTTTTTTTATTTCTAAGATTAAAATAACAGGACATATTGCATGGTGGAAAAAAATAAGAGGAGACCTATCATACCACCTGAGACATGGCAGTTTTTTTGTAGATAGCTACATCTTCAGGAGTCATTTCCTTAGCATAAGGTATGAAAATTAATAGTTTATATTTACAACTCTCATATGTTTTATTAATTTTTTACATTTAACTTATGTATTTCTTTTCTATTTAAATAAATAGGCTACTAAAAAGAAGAGAGTTGATTCGGGCCACACATCTCACTTAGGCCAAATGGGCCATGGTCTTGTAGCTACATTTGTAAGTATATGTGTTATTGTAAATATATTTTCTATTTTAGTTAAAATGCAAGAGACTAATCTTTTTTACTTGTTTCAATACAGCAAATGGATTATGGTCGATATCCTACGAAACATGAGCTCAAGTATGCTACACATTTTGGATATCAGAGTTTGAGTGAGTATATGGGAGATCATCCGGATGTGTTTCCGAGTATTATTAACTTTCATATGATTATTTTATTTTTATGGATGTTTTGTATGTTTTTCTTATTTATGCTTGTTATATGTAATACAAGAGTATTATGGAGAGGCAGATATGAATGAGGTGGAGAGATAGACATAAGAGGGACGATCTCAATCATCATAGGCTGCTCACACAAATACATCAGATCATGTGGATGATCATGATGATGAAGATGATTATTATTATTATTAAGATTCTTGATTATGACATTGGATATGTATGTATGTATACATATATATATATATATATATATATATATATGTATATATATATATATATATATATATATATATATATATATATATATATATATATATATATATATATAATCTATTTATTGTTCATTCCATTTATGTTTTGAATTGTGTGTATGGTATTAAGTAATCAAAAGTCTTGTTCTATTGATTTTTATTATTTTTTATATCTAGCATATGTTTTATTACTTTAATTATATAATTCATTCATATTTATGTGTGCTTGTGTGTATATAAAATATATATATATATATATGCACATGTAGTTATATATCTATATTTGTGTAAGCGTGCCTATATGCATGTATATATATATATATATATATATATATATATATATATATATATATATATATATATATATATATATATATATATATATATATATATATATATATATATCTATATATATATATGTGTGCATGTATGTATGTACATATGTATATGTGTATATGCATGTATCTACATGTATCTGCATAAGCATGTGCATATGTATGTGTATGTGCATGTGCATGCATGTGTGTGTATATGTATGTATGTGCATGTATATATGTAAGTGTATGTGTATATGTGTGTATGTGCATGTATATGTGTGTATATGTATCTATGTGCATGTGTATGTGTGTATATGTATGTATGTGCATGTGTGTGTGTGTATTTGCATATGTGTGTGTATGTGCATATGTGTGTGTACGTATATGCATGTATATGTGTGTATGTGTGTGTATACATATGTATGTACATACGTATATGTGTATATGCATGTATGTGCATGTGTAAGTGTACATGTGTATGTATGTGTATGTGCATGTGCACGTGCATGTGTATGTGTGTGTATATGCATGTATGTGCATGTGCATGTGTAAGTGTATATGCATATGTATGTGTATGGGCAAGTGCATGTGTATGTGTGTGTATATGTGTCAATGTGTGTGTATATGTGTGTATGTGCATGTATATGTGTATATGTATGTAAGTGCATGTGTGTGTATGTGCACATGTGTGTGTATGTATGTGCATATATATATGTGTATGTGTGTGTATATGTATGTATGTGCATATGTATTTGTATGTGTATAAACATATAAAAGTGTATGTATATGCATGTGTATATGTATGAAACATGCATGTGCATGTGGATGCATTTTCATTTGCATCCATGTGTATATACATGCATGTGAATGTGCATGCATGTGGATGTGCAAATACATGTACATATATATATATATATATATATATATATATATATATATATATATATATATATATATATATATATATATATATATATATATATATACATATATATATATATATATATATATATATATATATATATATATATATATATATATGTGTGTGTGTGTGTGTGTGTGTGTATGTGCAATAATGCATGTATGAAAGTCTTCTTATGTGTTTGTAGAAATGTTTGTGCATATGCATGTGTATGTGTGTGTATGTGTAAGTGTATGTGCACATGTATGTGTGTGTATATATGTGTGTGTATGTGTGTGTATGTGCATGTGTATATGTGTGAATGTGCATCTTCATGTATAAGTGTATATATGCATATCAATAAGTGTGAGTATGCTAATTAATGAAAATAACACAATTCAAATGATATACAAAGAATGGAAATTGTACTTACAATAGTTAGCCATATTTTTTGCTTGGTAAACTTCTTGAATTACCTCCAACAAAGAGAGAGATAGAGAGAGAGAGAGAGAATTCAAAGAGAGAAAGAGGTGGAAAGAGAGAAACAGAGAGAGAGAGAGACAATAAGATAGAGATTAGACAAAACAACAATTCAGCAAACAATTGTTTTAGCTCCTAAGCGTAGTGCAATTGTGAATGTTGGAGAGCTCTTTGATCAAATGTGTATAGATGCCAATCGAGGAGCCTCCAACATTTTTATTTTTTCCGTCAAAGACCCATCGTGTAACTTATGCTAAAGCATCATAGTGTCACATAATCGAGGCTAATTAGCATCACTTATGCGATGCAAATTAGCATCGCTTTTGTGATGCTTTCTTACATCGTCACTTTAGCGATGCTCAATGTAACTGTTGCATATCCCGTCGTGCCATACATCGATAAAAATGTCAAAGTTTTCATCATTTAACGGACATTGCATGCTCGATGCTTGTTGCAATGTTTTATGCAATTTTATAGCGATGAAATTGTGTCACATTAACCGTCCTTATGTGCCCATATTCCTTATAGTCTGCATCTATATGCTCATATTTATACAAGTTTACTTTCCTCTTTTGAATTAAATTTCAAAATCCATTTGTTCAATCATATCACAACTAAATCTATAAAGTTTTGAAACAAAATATCCAAATATCTTTTTTCCTACTTTGTCCAAATAGTTTCACTTCATAATTTGACAAATCCATAATCTAGGTTTTATAATTTTATTAATTCATAAATGCAAATGATATGCATAATATAAAAAACAAGAAATAGATATCATAGAAAAATACCACCTGAAATTTAGCTTTGGCTTCAATCTTCAATCTTCAAATTCTTCTCAAATCGACCTCAAATCAACTTCAAATTATCTTCAGATTCTTGCTAGAAAATCATCAAAATCTAGAAAATGCAAGGCATCAAAATTTCCAGCAGAGGTAACTCATTTTTTCCCTTAACAATTCTTGGTCACTTCTTCATATCTTTTATAATTTGTTTGATAATATTTTCAACAAATTCTTTTTCCTTTTCTTTTTTCTCATTGTTTGAATCCTCATCCACATTAGCTTCTTGTTTACTTTTCTCAATTCCACTTTGGTTATAAGTTTGATTACTAGTTTCAAGGTTAACTTGAACTTTCAACTTTTCAGTTTTTGTTGTCTCAAGTATTTGATCATCTCTTAAGGACTTTTGATCAAATGATATATGTAATTCTTCACATTTCTCTATTTTCTTTTGAATTATCTTTTCATACTCTTGCTTATCATCTTTCAATCTCTCTTGCAAAATTTCTTCAACTTTGTGTTTATCCATTTTTATTTGTCCTATTTTATTATCTTCAACAGGTATCATCCTCCATTGTTTTCTAAATATTTTGTTTGATCTTGATTTGACTTTTGTTTAATCAAAATATTTTACCATTCCACCTCTACCTAAATTCAAACGTAAAGGTATCTGGTTATGATAATTGCATAGTTTTTTTTTTAATTTCAAGAATCAATTTGTTTTTATATGCTTCTTGACATGAAATATAATTCCAATACAGATGACCAAGTTGATCATACCAAAAACATCATTCAGGTTGATTTTGTGATATATATGATCTTATATGTATAATTCTAAAGGTAGATCTCCTCTAATCAAATGAATGGGTCATGTGCTCACTAGATTGGTCTACATCGTGATCAAAATCATCCATAAACTCTAGTTTAATAGTAGAGGCTCCTAGGTTTGAGTTCAAAAGTTTTCATACAGTTTTTTCATAACCCCCTTCCCCCAATTGATAGCTAAAGGAAGATGTGTCCTAAAATCACATAGTTTCCTATCAATTTCTATGAGAAGCCCTTGTTCTTTAGCCTCCTTGAAGGCCTCACATGAATAAATGAGATGATCAGTGGAATCACACCAAACACATCTCCTAATGTTGGAAGTTTGACGCTCATTAAAGTTTCTTTGGTTGTTCGGTTGAGGAATAGGTGGTGGTACTATTGGAGGATTAGATGACGAAATAGGCTAAGGAAATTTAGTAGGTTGAGTTTGCATAAAGGATTTATCCTGAGACTTTAGTGCATAGACTACATTTTGTAAGGCAAACACTTCTTTTGATATATTTGCATGCATCTATATCATATTATCTAATTTATTAAATAAGATTTCAAATTGTAAATCAGTTGATACCTTTGATGTAGATGTTGATTGTTCAACCTTTGTGGCTATATGAGTCTCTTTAGGTTCATGAGTAGAGGGGAAATTAGGAGATAGATTAGGCGTTGATGCATAAAGAAGAGATTGACATTGCTTCATATGTGCAACTACCTCAACCACTCCCTTAACAACATCCCAATCGTCAATAGGCCCATATTTTTTACCTGCCTCCTCAACTCTTCTCTCAATCTCAATTCTTACATCCGGAGTCAAAATCTTAAGAAAGTATAATACTATGTCCGGAGTACGGGCTACCATATCAGTCTCTAGTAATTGTGAAAAGTGCTTCATAAATCTGCCATGAAGTTGGGTAATTGAAACTTCAGGCTATAGGGCATTAATCCACTTCATAAAACCCTCCCTACTATGTTGATTAACGTCTTCTAAATAGAGCTCTTTATGCACTTGCTTCCTAAATTCCTCCCATTCAAGTTCACTATGTGGTTCAATTATGGCCATAACTATTCCTATTGCAAGCCTACCTAGGTACATTATCCATTTAGATTCTGGTAATCCATGTAGCTTAGCTAAATCTTCAAATGTATCTTGATAGTTTGTAACATTTACTCTTGCAAACTTGCCTTTTATCTTAATAAAACTTCCACAATCTTTTGCCCTTGGGTTTAATTCATCATATTTTTGAATAATTCATCCATTTCTATTCCCTCATGTAATTTAAATTGAACAATTTTAATAATTTCTTGAACGTCTTGTTTAATCATTTCTTTATGTTCAATTGCCAAATCTACAATCTTATTGGTGTCTAGTTTTGTTGCTTTATAATGTCCAGAAGATATGCAATTAAACAAAAAAGTTTGAGAATATGAAGAAACCTTACTGATCATGGTTCGAAGAAGAGGTTCCATAAATGTGTGCATGTGAATTATTTATACATTATTTTTCAATTTATCAAAATCCTAAATACAAGAATTGCTAAGAATATTGTGTGTATGTGTAATCATTTCTACTTCAATAGTCGATGGAATGGGTGGCACGGTGAGGATTGCCCACTTTCCTATATTTGTGGAGGCGCTCTCATCAAGATGATCAACCCTCAACACCCAGGAGATTGCACAAGGTTTAGCAAAAAGCTACCTCTCTCAAGGATGATCAAGCAAGCGTGACAAATTCTAATTATCATTTATGCATATGCAAAAAGATATAAATCATATATACCTGACTTGTAGTGCCCGTTCTTCATGTCAAGTTCACAAATGTTGATAGGATGGAAATCCTCAATTGGTGGATCAAGTCAACTACCGAATTCAACGGCTCACACTGGGTGATTATTAACAACTTCAAGTAACCAAGGAAGCCCAAAGAAAACATACACACTCAAGACAATTGATGAGAAACTTAGCTTCATCATATACATTCATATGCACTTTGTCGAAGGTAACCAAGTTAGCTTTTGGATCATTTTAAAACTTTAACTTTTAATAAATCAAGGATGAAAGTATCTTGTTTTAATAACAAAGTCAACGTTTAGTTGTAGGAAACAAGCCTAAGACTATAACATGAAAAATATACTCATTCTTTCTTTGCACCCATTGGTTGAAATTCAAGATAACATGACTTAATTGATCTCTCTCGATCTAGTTTACCTAAGTCCCATTGTTTCGCATTTTCCATGCATGACATCATCATATAGTTTGTAGATCAACCGTGAGTTTAGTGTAATGAATTATCCTAAAAGTATTATCCTCCATGCATTCAAATCTACTTTCCTCTTTTCCTTAATAGCGTTGAATCTCATCAAAAGCGTTTAAAAAATTATAGTTCATAATACAATGTCTGTTTGTTTTTCAACTCTAGGTGTATGTCATATATATTTACCTACCTCATCATAGTGTTGACTTTACAAGAGATAGTTAGCAAAGGTATGAGAAACATAAAGCAAATCAGTTGTCTTAGTCATAAGAATTGTATGAAATTCTATGATTATATAAACAGAACCTTGAAATACATATTTGGAACTTAACCTCTGGAACAATTGCCATTTTTCACCTTTCTACTTCAATGTGGAAGTTCATATAATTTCATCCTTTGTCAATCTCTACGCGCAACTGTAGGACTTTATTTCAGTATCACAAGGATGCACAATTTTCTTTTGGATTGGGTTGTTTAATTAGGCATCAATCATACAAGTCATCGGAATTTGAATGCTCAGTCCTCAGAGTTTCAGATCATGGAGTGCAGAATTGACGTTTGGAGAAAGGAATCATTGTCAAATATCAACCTCTACCTTCAATCAGATCAGTATACTCTCTCAATTATGTATGCAGAAGTTGTTGAAAGTTTTTTTTTTTTGATGGAGGTTTGGCCAAGGCCTACTCCCCCATGCTTTAACTTTGAAATTGCAATTGTATAAGGAAGGGTATAGTACCCATGGGACCCCCCTTATCCCACAAGAAGAGGGGTTTACATAGCTGGGTTAAACTACAGTCACAACTATCGTGGGGTAGGACGAAAGCTGGCACATCAGCCACAACATACAACTTTCCAAGTTAAACATGTCCCTTACATGGTGCCAGTAGGGGTTTAACCCTCGCCCCCACCTCAAGAGGCGAGAGGCTTAACCACATGGACAAGCGGCATGGATATAATATTGAAGGTAGACTTAAAAATAAAGTTATCTTTTGTTAGGCGCTGATGTGACAATAAAGAGAGTAGTTATACTCCATTCAAAGAGAGGAAGCTAAAAAGGGGAAGAAGCGTCTCCAAGAGGGAGAGCGCAACAAACCTGAAGAGGCAAAAAGCATCCTCAGAGAGAATAGCGCCATTAAAGAAAGCATTCTCAAAGGCATATTTTTCTATTTTGTAATGTTTTTTCTATGATCAAAAGCTTTAATGAACTATTCTGTCATGTAATACTTGATGTAGAAGGACTCAAATGGAGTAATTTACTCATATACATTCAGCGCAAGAATGAATCTATGTCTATTGGAGTTATGTTCTTCAAGAGGAATTTTGTTGATGTGTAACATTGCTATTTCTGAAAATCTATTAGAAGTGTATTTCCTTGTGTGAACTAGATCAGTGCTGAATGGAGAGGACATGATCTATCTAACCAACTGATCAAATCAAGAAATTGCATGAAACTACATTACAAGCTATAATAGGCACTTATGATGTAAAGAGAATACAAAAATACTAATATGATGCCCACATCAATGATAAAGGTGTGAGAATTGGAGATCCAGTGCTAGTTTACACTTTGAAACAACATTCTAAGAAACTACAAGAAAGAGGATATGGACCTTTGGTTATAAATCAAATTACGTCTAGTGGAGATATCAACTTAGCTAGATTGGATTGGAGACATCTTACCAAACTATACAAGCGGTTGCAAAATTAAAAAATACATGGAACCAATCACTGAACAAATTTTGACAAGACTCTTAGGATCTCAAAACCGAGAAAAAAGAAGAGGAGAGGATAAGAGAAAAGGTGAGATTAAAAGCACTAGAACGAATTAGAAAATGGAAAGGATGGATTAGAGAACATGATGAGAGATACATATGAGGTGAAGAACCCATTTCCATGGAAAATTATAGTGCGTAAAATATCAAAAACCTATATTACAAAGTGAAATAACCTTATTTAAATATAGGGATCAGAGAAGAAGAATATCACCTTGTAGATTCTTTGATTGATATTTGATCAACCTCAAGTACTGTTCATGTTTTTTTAATTAAAATTGCAAAAGAAGAAAATGAAGATCTCTAAAATAGAATCGAAATTATGAAGTTTCTAAGTCTATAAGAAAAAGAAGAAACATGAATTAGATGTCGCTCACTCCTACAAATGCGTATATGATTGGCATTGGATATAACCCATCAAATGGGGAGATCACTTTATCCTTACACTTAGGGAACAACATGATGCAACAAAGACTTTTGGTTTGCAGAGACTCTGACCTAATAAAAGAGCTACTCCTAGGACAAGATTGGATGTATGAATTTGAGGTTACCCTTAATCTTGATCAAGGATATATATCTACCGAAGTAGGACATACAGAAGTCCTTAGTCTCTTAGATAAGAAACCCCTAAAGATAGTTGAAATGGAAAACCCTAATGTATCCAATCAAAGTATGCGGGTGAAAGCATGTTAATGGTTACAAAAAAGTGATGTCCGAGACATAGTTAATTAGCTGGAAAAACTCGATCCTTCTTAGCAGAACATCGTGCAATGGTTATTGAAAGAGGAGTAAAACCAAGGTGGTGGGGCAAGAGTAGGCGGCAATACGCATGCTGGAGCATTCATGACATGGGTGTTTTTGCTTGCTGTAGGTTGGAGAATCCGCCGCAGTACCTCATCGCGCCTGGGAGTTTTTCTATGCTGATTGTTGTCTTTGGCAGCCATACATTCGTTATGGAGCGTGCAAGGCAAAAGTTTTCTTGGCTGGTGTTTTGTTGATCCTATGCTATTGTAACGAGTCAAGACAAAATCTTTCAGTCATTGTCTTGATGGGCGATGGAAGACATATGTGCGCAACACAAAATCAGAGGCTTTAATCAACTCTAAAGAATCGGTTCTCGCATTTGCTTCTGCTCATTGCACTTCCAGTTTCCTAACTTTCACACTGCCAAGAATAGGGTCGAACCAAAAACTCTGTATTGGATATTATTAGCCCAAGTTGAAGTGGAAAATTGACTCTATATAGAGCCAGAAACAGACTTGGGAAGCTACTACGAGCATGTATCCTTGGGACAGAACAAACATTACAAAGCTTGATGCGGTTTCTGTGGGTTGTAGAGTAGGAATGCTTTTCCAACTCCCTACGTGGAGCATTCATGACATGGGTTTTTCTGTGTGGTGCATGTTGGAGAGTATGTCGTAGTACCTCATCTCGCCTGGGAGTTTTTCTGTGTGCTGCACGTTGAGTGGGGAATAGTGAGAGGGACTCCATCACTATAGGCATTTTTTCTACATGCTATGTCCTGAGTGGGGAATATTGATAACATTTTTCTACATGTTGCATGTTGGATAGTACACCACAGTACCTCTTCTCCCCTGTAAGGTTTTCTACGTGCTACATATTGAGTGGGAACAATGAGAGAGACTCCATCACTATACGTATTTTTTCTACGTGCTACATCCTGAGTCTGTACAGATAACTATTTTTGTGCATATCACATAATTTGGTTTAGAGATCATTCCTAAAAAGGTAACCGACTTCTTCATATTTGATGGCAAGAAGCATGACACCTTTTTGCGTAACAATGTTTCTAATTAGATTGGCAATGGCTGAGAGAGCTTAACCTTGACTTAAGCCAATATTGGGTATGGTCAGATGGTGAAGCTTCTCGTTCTAAAGATTGATGACATTGATTTTATGGTGATGTGTGGGCTCTTGGCCCCTGCACATTTTGTACAATTCCCTCATTAATCTATTTTTTTCGTGTTCTCTAAAAAAAAAGGAAGTTATATACGAGTAACATCTCATATTGTGGATGATTGTTCCAGGTTTAAAAGTATGCCTAACATTGTCCATTTAGTTTCATATTGTTCATTCATTGTACCTAACATCTGAGTTTTTGGATTATTGTTGTAGATTTAAAAGTGGTATAACGAGTCTACATACGTAAGTGATGGAGCACATAATGATATCAGGTGAGCATACTCAATGTAAGTCAATATAATAAAGTGGATTGATTGGTAGATGTTATTGTATTTATTGTTTCTTCATCATTTGTAGTGTGTTGATGCAGGGCAATCTTGGACAAGCGAACTGATGGAAGTCAATACAATATCAGTAGTGGATAGTGATCAACAAGCATTAAGATGTTATTGGAAGGAAATTAAAAGGTAATATAGGACACAATAGGTCGAGAACTAATGTGGAGGGTAATGCTAATTGCAGTTCAAGCAACTTTGATGGCATTATGGATAAGATCATCAAGTATTTAAAAATCAAACTAGATACTTATGTTGTGAAGATAAAATAGAGGCACTAAATAGGATGTTGCAGAATCCATGTATTGGTCAACTTTTTAATGCAATGGGTAGTAACAAAGATCATGTAACATGTGCCCTTTTCATCAAGCTCTGGAATACACTGCAAAGTATGATAAAGGATTTTGATGACCTTGTGTTGAAGAGATCAACATTGATGATGGCTCTAAATAGTGATGCATATTCATCAACAAATCAGATAAATATTTCAAGACTTTCTAGGGTATTGGGAGTAAGCAAGAAAGTTATCTATAATACGATTGGATGGTTAAGTACAGTTGAGTCTGATCATAGTTTTTTGAAAGCAACTAGTAGGGCAACATGTACCACATGTATCACACAAGAGGTCAAGCGTTTGATTATCACCTTTTGGACTTGACTTGGCAGAAATCAATAATTTGGAGCATCCTCTTCACCTTCTTGATGTATCTTAGGTAATCCTATTTTTAATCATCACTTCACGATTGTAGCTAATTATACAAGAACCAGTAACAAGTAACTTATAGTAACAATCTAATAGTAATAGCTAACTAGTAACAAGCTAATAGTAATAGCTAACTAGAAACAAGCTATTTTGAAATAGCTTATTACAAGCAACTAACCAAGAAACTGGCTCTTAAGTAATAGCCAATTAGTAACAAGCTAATTAGTGATACTGGCTACTCACATCTATTTAAGAAGGGAGCACGTGCTCACAAGTTCATGTGTTTTTTTTCAGGTATTTACTATGCTCTAGACTATAGTCAAATTGTTTGCACTTAGTTCTATGGAAGCTCTCTGACAGGAGGAGAGAGAGAAGACCATCTCTCTTGTCCTTCAGTTTTGGGAAAGCAAATTTTTTTTGTTTTTAATTCAGAATGTACAGAGATTTATTTATTCCTTTTTTTCCCCTTTGTCCTCTTCTTTTTTTTTAAATGCTTCTTCTTTTTTTTCTTTATTTTTCTTTTCCCCTCTCTCTCCCTCCCTTTCTCTGCCGGCGGCGCAGCTCTGCTGCGCGCGCAGTAGAGAAAGAGAGAGAGAGAAAGAGGGAACAGTAGAGAGAGAGTGAGAGAGATAAGTTTTCTTATTTTTTTTACTATTATTTTTTCTTCTTCTTCTTTTTATTCCTCCCTCCCTCTCTTTCCCTCTCACTACAGCCGACGGCGCAGTCCACCGGCGCAGTAGAGAGAGAGAGAGAGAAAGAAAGAGAGAAAGAGGGAGCAGTAGAGAAAGAGAGAGAGAGAAAGAGGGAACAGTAGAGAGAGAGTGAGAGAGATAAGTTTTTTTTATTTTTTTTATTTTTTTTACTATTATTTTTTCTTCTTCTTCTTTCTATTCCTCCCTCCCTCTCTTTCCCTCTCACTGCAGCCGACGGCGCAGTCCGCCGGCGTAGTAGAGAGAGAGAGAGAGAGAGAGAGAGAGAGAGAGAGAGAGAGAGAGAGAGAGAGAGAGAGAGAGAGAGAGAGAGAGAGAGAGAGAGAGAGAGAGAGAGAGAGAGAGAGAGAGAGAGAGAAAGAAAGAGAGAAAGAGGGAGCAGTAGACAGAGAGAGAGAGAGAGAGAGAGAGAGAGAGAGAGAGAGAGAGAGAGAGAGAGAGAGAGAGAGAGAGAGAGAGAGAGAGAGAGAGAGAGAGAGAGAGAGAGAGAGAGAGAGAGAGAGAGAGAGAAAGAAAGAGAGAAAGAGGGAGCAGTAGAGAGAGAGAGAGAGTGAGAGAGAGAGAGAGAAAGAGAGAGAGAGAGAGAAAGAGAAAGAGAGAGTGAGAGAGAATGAGAGAATTTTCTTTTTTTTGTTGTTTGTTCTTCTTTTTTTTATTGTTATTGATATTTTATATTTTGAATCATATTTCTTTTTAATGTTTTTATATGTTTTATTTTAGTAGTTATTATAAATATTATTTATTAAAAAATGTATGAAATAAATATAATTTAATTATATTTACGTTTATTTATTTATATATGTGACTGTATTTATGTGTGTGCATAAGACTTAATTATGTTTTATTATAAGTATATATGTTTATGTATTATATATATGTATGTGTGTGTATTTAAGTTATGAGATTGATTGTTTATTGTATGATGTTATCCTAATGTTTTTGTTTTATATGGTCACAGGTTAGCAAAAAGATAGGTCCATTTAGCCTTGATTTCTTTCAAAGAAATATTTATTTCTTCCACCTCTCTTTATCCATATAATTTCCCTAATCTATCTTCCTTTATCCTTTCCTTTCTTTACCTTACCCTTAACCCAAGCTTCTTCAACCCTTATCTTGATTGATACCTAAGTTCATTTACCCATGATAATGTTAGCACATGAACCTATGTTAGTTTAGTGCATGAACCCTTATTAGTGCATGAACCCATGTTAGTTTAGTGTTTGAACCCATGTTTGTGTTAGAACTTGAACCCATGTTTTATGTTAGTACATGTTAAAGAAATTAGTGATAGGCAAGTTAGTTAGTTTAGCTAATGCATGTTAGAAATTTATCCATGTTAGTTCATGCATGTATATGTTTAGTATGCATATGTGTTTATGTTAATGTATGTTTATGCATGTATATGTTAGTAAGTGTTAGTATATGTATGCATGTATATAATTAGTATACATATGTGTATTAGTGTGTGTTTATGCATGTGCATCAGGTTCATGCATGTATGTTAGTGTACATGTATGCATGATCATTTATGTGTGTTAATGTATGTTTATGCATGTGCATGTATATTTATGTATGAATATTTATGCATGTATGTATGTTAGTTAAATGTATGATTATGAGTGAGCAATGTATGTTAATGTATATTAAATAATTATGTAAATGGATTTTTTATTGTAAAGTATATATTTTAATAAAAGAATGTACTTATTATATATGTGTTTTTTAGAAAGATAATTACTTTAATGTTATTTAAAAAGAAAATGCTAGATGAGTGTTATTTTTTATATAAAAGATATACTAAATTCTGTCATGTGTTTTTTTTCAGATTTGATTTATGAAGAATTGCAGCCTCTTGGTGAACTGAAGGCTGTTGCCCTCTTTCATATATGTGTTTTTTTTCAGAAAGCTATTGACGAACTGGAGATACACATGTGACCTGAAATTTGAAAAGCAGAGATTGTCCTTAGTTTGAAACTTTTATTAGCTTGTATAGGCTATCTTTTAGACTGTCATTTATAAACATCATCCTTGAGGTTGTATAGGACTTTGGTTATTAATTTAGTATCATCTTTTATGTCTAAAGAAAATTCTTCTAGTAACACCTTTCTACCTTCATCAACTTTTGAATTGTTGTTTCCAAAACCAATAGAAGATAAAGAATTAATAAAAGAAGTAATAGTAGAAGAATCTTTGTATGATCCTAGGACAAGTATAACTTTACTTTCTACAGTTCCTCCTAGTGTTAGTGAAGAACCTTTTCCTCCAACTGTAGATAGAAACGAAGAAAACATCCAAGAAGAAACAAATGAAACTATAAAAGATCAAATAGTTAGTGAAAAGATTATCCCACGTTCTTATTTTGACGCAATTGAACTTTATAGGAACGCTTCACCTTATGGACCCTAGGAAAACTTAAAACTTGTACCTGTCCTGCATAGTCACCCTGCGTGCGCCGTTAGCGAGGCGACTGAATTGATCCGCCAGTCGTCAAAAATCGCGCCCACACCGACATCGGTGTAACGGGCGATGTGGGCGTCGGAACCAAAGCGTCGGTATAAGCGTCAGTATAAGCGTCGGTATAAGCGTTGGTATATGCGTCAGTATAAGCGCCGGTATATGCATCAGTATAAGCGATGGTATGCACCTGGGCAAAATAGTCAATATAAGCATCGGTATATTCTTGAGGATACCAACGCTTATACCGTCGCCTATACCGACGACCATATCTGCAAAATGTTTTTGGGCAGAGTGTGTTGTCTCTTGCTACAGCAACATTCCCATGCTGTTGTGTAGCAAAAGACAATCCACTCTGCCCAAGAAAAAACCCAACTACATGTGACATGTATGACAGGCAACAAAAAAATGATTTGATAAAGTAAAACATACTGTCAAATACAAAAGACATGAGCAAAATGAATCATGAATTGTGTACACAGAAATGGGACACATAGACATGATATTTATAAACAACAACTAGAACACATGTATATGTGTGTCTGCCTATGTATATACATGTTCATGTGTACATGTATTATGTGTGTATATTTCTATATGTGTAAATATTTATCTGCATGTGTAAAAACCATAAAACCCTAATCCTAAAGACCCAAACCTAAAACATGTGTATGTGTGTACGCTTGTGTATATATATGTGTAGGTGAATATATATATGTGTATGTGTGTGTATGCATATGTGTATCTATGTTAAAATCCTAAAACCCTAATTCTGAAGACCTAGACCTCAAACATGTATATGTATGTATGTGTGTATGCATGTGTATATATATGTGTGTGTATATGTATTATGTGTTTATATGTGTATATGTGTGCATGCATGTGTGTATATATGTAAAATCCATAAACCCTAACCCTAAAACATGCATATGTGTGTATGTACATGTCTCATATGTGTATGTGTGTATGCATGTGTGTGTGTATGTGTGTATGCATGTGTATATATGTGTGTGTGTCTATGAATGTATGTGTGTGTGTATGTGTGTATGTGTGTATGCACGTGTATATATATATGTGTATGTGCATATGTATTATGTGTTCATATGTGTATATGTGTGTATGCATGTGTGTATATATGTAAAAGCCAAAAACCCTAACCCTTATCCTAAAACATGCATATGTGTGTATGTATATGTCACCTGTGTGTATCTATGCATGTGTGTCCGTGTGACTCTCTCTCTCTCTCTATGTGTATGTGTGTATGTATGTATGTATGTATGTGTGTTTGTATGTATGTATGCATGTGTGTGTATGTGTATGTGTATGTGTATGTGTATGTGTATGTGTATGTGTATGTGTATATGTATGTGTATGTGTATGTGTGTATGCATGTGTATATGTGTGCATGTGTGTATGTATTATGCGTGTATATGTGTAAAAGTAAAAAACCCTAATCCTAAAACCCTAACCCTAAAACATGTATATGTGTGTTTGTGTGGATGTATATGTGATGTGTGTGTATGTGTATGTGCATGTATGCATGTGTGTGTACACGTGTGTGCATGTATATGTGTGTGTGTATGTATACATATGCATATGCATATGTGTATGTAATATGTATGCATCTGTGTGTATGTATCTCTATGTCTCTCTCTTTGCATATACATATGTGTATGTAATATGTATGCATCTGTGTGTATGTATCTCTATGTCTCTCTCTTTCTCTCTATCTATATCTCTCTCTTTATCTCTCTCTCTCTCTCTCTCTCTCTCTTTCTCTTTCATCTCTCTCTCTCTCTCCCTCTTTCTCTCTCTCTCTATCTCTATTTATAATAAATAACAAAACAATCACTTACATCGATGTAATTCTTTTGAACGCTCTCATCAAAGCCCAATTGACATCGTCTCTTGTCAAATTCCAAAGAATCGTCAAATTCCAAAGAATCAATGCCAAAAATCTCCTGCAAAACAAAAGAAAAGAGAAATTCAAAAACCATAATCCTAAAACCCTAACCCTAAAACATGTATATGTGTGTATGTGTGTATGTATATGTGATGTGTGTGTATGTGTATGTGTATGTGCATGTATGCATGTGTGTGTATAGATATGTGAGTGTGTATTAATATGTGTGTGTGTATGTAATATGCATGTGTGTATGTATGTATGTGTGTGTCTACATGTATATGTGTGTGTATGTATGTATGCATATGCATGTGTGTATGCACATATGTGTGTGTATACATATGTGAGTGTGTATATAATATGCATGTGTGTATGTATGTATGTGTGTGTGTACATGCATATGTGTGTGTGTACATGCATATGTGTGTGTATGTATGTATGCATATGCATGTGTATGCACATATGTGTGTGTATACATATGTGAGTTTGTATTTATGTGTGTGTGTATGTAATATGCATGTGTGTATGCATGTATGTATGTGTGTGTACATGCAAATATGTGCATATGTATCTCTCTCTTTCTTTCCTCTCTCTCTCTCTATCTCACTCTATATCAATCGAAAACAAAACAAATCACTTACATCGATGTAATTGTTTGGAGTGTTGTCATCAAAGTCCACTTAATGTTTTCCTTCCTCGAATTCCAAAGAACTGATGCCAAAATCCTCCTGCAAAACAAAAGAAAAGAGAAATTCATAAACCCTAAGCCTAAAACCCTAACCCTAAAACATGTATATGTGTGTATGTATATGTGATGTGTGTGTATGTGTATCTGCATGTATGCATGTGTGTGTATACATATGTGAGTGTGTATACATATGTGAGTGTGTATATATATGTGTGTGTGTATGTAATATGCATGTGTGTATGTATGTATGTGTGTGTACATGCATATGTGTGTGTATGTATGTATGCATATGCATGTGTGTATGCACATATGTGTGTGTATACATATGTGAGTGTGTATGTAATATGCATGTGTGTATGTATGTATGTGTGTGTGTACATGCAAATATGGGTGTATGTATGTATGCATATGCATGTGTGTATGTATACATGTGTGTGTGTACATGTGTGTATGTATATGTGTGTATACATGTATGTATGTATGTGAGTATGATAATGAATATGTGTGTGTATGTATATGCATGTGTGTATCTAATATGCATGTGTGTATGTAATATGCATGTTTGTATGTAATATGCATGTATGTATGTATATGTGTGTATGCATCTGAGTATGTAATATGTATATGTATGTATATGCATGTGTGTATGTAAGATGTATGTGAGTGTAAATGTAATATGCATGTGTGTATGTAATATGTATGTGAGTATGTGTATGCATATGTGTGTGGATGTATGTATGCATCTCTCTCTCTCTATCTCATTCTCTTTCTATTTCATCTCTCTCTCTCTCTCTCTTTCACTCTCTCTCTATCTTTTTCTTTTATCTCTCTCTTTCTCTCTCTCTCTCTCTCTCTCTCTCTCTCTTTATGTTTCTCTACATCTCTCTCTTTCTTTCATCTCTCTCTGTCTATCTCACTCTATATCAATTGAAAACAAAACAATCACTTACATTGATGTAATTGTTTGGAGTGTTGTCATCAAGGTCCACTTAATGTTGCCCTTCATCGAATTCCAAAGATTTGATGCCAAAAAGCTCCCGCAAAACAAAAGAGAAGAGAAATTAGAAAAGGTAAAACACAAAGAAAGAGAAAGGGTGCTACAGTATGTGCAATTCTTACCAAAATTTCAGATCTAGAGAAAGAGAGATGTAGAGAAAGAGAGAGAGAGAGAGAGAGAGAGAGAAAGAGAGAGAAAGAGAGAGAAAGAGAGAGATGTATGTACACAATAGGTTCGGAATGTAGTTTGCACGTGCAAACTCGACAGTAGCAAAATTTGGCTCAAAATGCAAGCAGATGTCGAATTTTTGTTCTCGGGCCCGATTAAAAGTTGCCTCGGTATGAGCGTCGGTATAAGCGTCAGTATACGGGCGCTCATACCGATGTCGTGTATACCGACGATTAAATGACCATCGGTATTGCATCCATGGTTTTTCAAGCATTTTCAACGGTCATACCGACGCCGAGGGGTGACCGTCGGTATGGGAAACGTCGGTATGCCCCTCATATGTTGTAGTGCTAGTTACTTAGTAATAGCTAATTGCTAACAAGCTAATTGTTCTCAGTAATAGCTAATTATTGAGAAGTAACTAAGAAACAGCTACTTAGTAATAGCTAATTATAAATAGCTAACCAAGAACCAGCTACTTAATAATAGCTAATTACTAACAAGCTAATTAATAATAGCTAATTACTGAGAACTAACTAGTAACAATCTGGACGCTTGAAAAATTTCAACTTCCAAGCTATTGAAGAAGACGGCGACAGACGACGGACACACGCTGCTGAGATGACGGACACACGTTGCTGAGTGGTATTGCTTGAAGGTGATGACGGTGACGACGGAGGAGCAGCAGCACGAGACCATATGAAGTACTTGCTATCGAAGAAGACGGCGACAGACGACGGACACACGCTGCTGAGATGACGGACACACGCTGCGCGGACGACGGATTGGCTCTCTCTATTTCTCGGTCCGTCGTGACTGAGCGTGGCGACTGACCAGTCTGTGTTGATCGTGAATGAGTGCAACGACTGACTAGTTTCTTCTGTGTCCATCGTGAATGAGCGCCTTGCGACTGACTGAGCTCCGCGATTGACAAGGTCCTAACCGTCGTGCTGAGCTGGCAGCCTTGTCCGTCGTGCGCCTGGTGCTCTATCCGTCGCGCTCGCCTCCTTTTTCGCGATGGATGGTTTTTTGAACGACTGATGGTTTCTCTTTCTGGCGATTGACGGTTTCTTTACCCGCGATTGATGGTTTACTAGCGATCGATGGTTTTCGAGCTTGTGAAAAGCTATTTATGGTTTAATTAACTGATGATCAGCATTTTAAAAGAATATACAAGGGGAGTAAGACGACTTTCTGTCAGCTGTCGAGCGGGCGTTGTTGACCAGCATTGATTGGGCCCGGCGCGCGACTAAATGGGCCATCGCGACTGATTAGACGATTAATGACGGGCGGCTCGCGACTGAGGATTCACGTGGGCTGGGCGTCTCCTTCAGCGCACCACTTCTTGGTCTGGGCGCCGTGTCCTTAGCTCCGGCCGGTCTCGCGTTTGCTTGTGGAACTCGCCCAAATGAATTAATATTAAGTGGAATCTGTTAAAGTATTAATCCAGAGGTTCGGCGGGAGTCAAGGGGCACGTGAATTCTTCCGATTAAAAAAAAAAACCCCGATGAGGCATCCTTTTTTATCGCTTTAGTGCTTTGTCTTTTGAAAAAAAAGAGGAAAAAAAAAAAGAAGAAAAAGAAAAAAGAAGAAAAAAGAGAAAAGATTCGAAAGGAAAAAAAAAAAGAAGAGAGCTACCTTTTATTGTGGGATTTTTGGGCTTTTCAAGATGCTTCTCTTCTCAGAGTTTTAGAAAAAGATCTTCTTTCTCGAGGTGTCCCTCTTTTGTCATGGATTTGGCGACCCCCTCTCTTGTGAGAAGCAATCTGGCCCCTCCTCCCGGGGAGACCGTTAACCTGGCCTCTTTGTTGGAGGGGGGTTCTTGTGCCGCCCATGGGACCCTCGAGAGTGCTGAACCCCCCTTGGTCTCCCTCAATAGATCCGCAATTTTGTCAACTCAGGAGGAGCTCAAGAAAGTTTGCCTCGTCGGCCAAATGTTCGGCCCTAAGCCCCCGCTCAAAACTGTGCGTCAGTGGCTTCGCAACGAGTGGTTCCCCCGCGGGCTAGTTGTTTGTAAGTGTCAGTTCTTACCGGCAAGCCACTTGCTGCTAGTCTTTGAAAATGAAGACATGGCGTTTCGAGCCCTTAGTGTCGGAACTTGGCAACTCGGCCGGGCGACCCTTTGCCTATTCAGATGGTCCCCTGATTTTACTCCCGACAAATCGAAATCGCTTCGGTACCCCCTCTGGGTTGAGCTCCCTAACCTGCCATACTTCTTGTACAACTTCGTATGGGACATCGTTTCTCCTATCGGCAAGCCGTTGGCCTCACGCGAGGACATTGGTGGTCTCATTTATGAAGGCGCAAGACACTCGTTCAACGCCCGGTGGCACCCTCAAATCTGTGTCGAGGCTGACCTCAGTATGCCACTCCCATCGAAGATCAAACTGGACTTGGGCGAAGGGGATGTATGGGAGCAAGACATCAGCTACAAAAACCTTCCCAACGCGTGCTTTTGCTGTGGCCAACAAGGTCACAGGATCAAAGATTGCCCTTTGAGACGAAAAAGCAAGCGAAATCAAGAAGCCCCCAAAAATGCTCAAGACAGCAATGGAGCATTGAATCACTCGACGAAAGTAGAGGAACTCAAGGATCCCCGTAATCCAGAAGGTGATGCAGACGGGTTCATCGAAGTCAGAAGAAGAAGGAAAAGAAGCCTTAGGGCAACCTCTGAGCGAAACAACAAGTCTGTTTCCCCCTCCAGCAACTTGTATTGCAATCTGGAAAAGGAAATCAATGAGTTTGACTACCCAGGTGGGAACCAACTTGAGGAGGACACCGATGTCAAAGGCCTGGAGATCCCTGACAGTAGAGAAACCTTGCAGGAGGGTTACACTACAAGCAAAGAAGACGGCTTTACTACCAACAACGAAGATAACATGGATAGTGAAAGCTCCATCATCGGATCGACTATTCCGGAAACGGAGCTGAAAACGGTGTCCAGTTCTTCCCAGCAGGAGGCATCCCGCAAAGGAAAACAACCTTTGGAGTTACCGTGGAAAAGCCCCCACAAGAACCTATTGCTAACTCGGGATCCGATCCGAGCGAAAAAGAAAGATGAACCCAAGAAAAGAAAGGACAAAGCTCCCTCCCGCAAAGAGGGATTACTACGACAATGATCATCATCTCGTTAAATGCTAGAGGGCTAACCGACCCCTCAAGAGCGACCATCATTGGTCAATGGCTTCGCGACATTAGCCTAAACCCAGATTTTATATGTATCCAAGAGATTAAAATTGACGGAGAAGACCTCCAGAAATGGCTTAGGTTTGAAAAGCTCGAGAACTCCTTTGAAGATGATTGCCATCGATGGATTGCTATTTCTTTCGGTGCTCCCTTTTGTTTTACTTTAGTTTCTTTGTATGCCCCCAATGGGGAGTTAGAGAGACTTAACACTTGGGCCTCCCTGGTCTCGCTCCCCCACAACGTGCTTATCTGTGGTGACTTCAACATGGTTGAGGACCCTACGGACAGATGGATGGGCAAGGGTAGGGTCATCGACAGTCGGGAGAAAGAAACGTGGGACAAAACTAAACTACACTTGGATTTGGTCGAATTCAAAGACTCGAAGGGCTTTTCTTGGTCAAATCTCCAAGCAGGCGAGGACCTGAGGAAAGCTAGACTTGATAGATGCTACATCTCCCAGAGCTTTACTCATCAGTGGGGCCACCCTTCCCTCTCGCAACGCACCGACCTCACCATCTCTGATCACTACCCGATCGTCATCACTTTTCAACCCCCCACCAAGATTCGTAAGGCTCCGTGGTTCCATGCCAGTGTGCCCTCCTTCTCTCTCCCCTCCGTACATCAAGAAATTTCTGATGTGTGGAAGGAGGCATTTGCCTCTGGCTTGTCCCCAGCCAAGTGTTGGAGAAATGCGGTCGATAAGTCACGACAGATCATGATTAGATCCAGGAAGATGCTAGAGACTGTGCGGCGGGCTCGTAGAGAAGCTCTATATCATAGACTCTGGCGGCTCGAGGAGGAAGTGAACAAAGGAAAATCTCAAGCCCAGAAAGGACTTCGAAAAATCAGAGCGCTGCTGAGATATGAGGAAGAGATACAAAGGAAAAATTTGCAAATTTTCTTCAAGGAGTGGTGGGCTGGCAAAGCCGACAAACCCACCAAAGAGATGTGCCGTATCCTCAAAAGGAAACACACCAGAGAATCGATCCCCTTATTGCTAGACGCAAATGGCAATATATGCAATACGGAAGAAGATAATTTTGGGATCATTGAAGGGCACTTCAGGAGACTCCTGGGGACCTCAAACCCCCTCTCCCACCATAGAAGGGACTGTATGGCAGCCATATCTAGGGTTTCCTCCCACAGGATACCACCCAACCTTCACTCTCTGCTTCATGCCTCTATCTCTGAAGCCGAAATCATTGAGGTCATCGATGCCCTCCCCTCAGGTAAAAGCCCGGGCCCCAACGGGCTCACTAATGAGTTCTTTAAATCCTTCAAGTTGGTGGTTGCCACCCCTCTCCGTTTGGTTTGGCAAGAGGCACTCAAGTTTGGGGCGCTTCCTTCTTGCCTCAACAATGGCATTATCAAGCTAGTACACAAAAAAGGGGAAAAGAACAGAATTGAGAATTGGCGTCCCATTACAATGCTCCAAACAGGATACAAGATCATCGCCAAAGTCATTGCCAACAGAATCTCTTGCCACTTGAGAGCGTGGTTAAGCGAGGACCAAAAAGGTTTCATCAAAGGCAGGTCAATTTTGGAAACCATAATAGATATCTGGGAAGGTCTTGAATTTGCAAATGAGTCTAAACAAGAAGTGGTTTTCCTCAAGATCGACTTTGATAAAGCCTACGACAGGCTAGAATGGGACTATATTCTTCAGTCGCTACAGGATCTTGGATGTAGTCAGAAATTCACCAAGATGATCGTGACCCTTCTCGGAAACGCATCGACCCAAATTAACATTAATGGTAATCTTTCAAAGGTGATCAAACTTAGAAGATCTATCAGACAAGGGTGCCCTTTGGCTCCCCTTCTCTTTGCCATTGCCACGGAAGGTCTTAGCAGGCTGGTGGAGCATCAGGTGGAAGCTGGTAACATTAAAGGCCTTCGCTTGCCGCATGACCACAGTCAGATCACCATGAGACTTTTTGCCGATGATATGAACGCTTTTGTGCACAATGATAGTACTAGCCTTGAGACGTTCTGGAAGTGTCTTGCTACTTTTTCTGAAGCCTCTGGATCCATAATCAACCACTCTAAGACCGCCTTTAGAGCTATTGGTGGGTCACAGCCCGACCTTCTCATTGATCATGGCTGTAAAATCATCCCGCAGGGCCAAATTTTTCGGCTTCTGGGGATTCCCTTGGGGTTTGGGGTCTCTATGGAACAGCGGTGGAACTGGGTGCTTGCCAAACTCGAAAACAAGCTTAACTATTGGAGAGGTATGCAAATCAATCTTGCTGGTCGTGCTATGGTCATCAACACGTTCCTCTTATCATCTACCATTTATTTCCTTTCTTGTTGAAGACCGAAAGAGCAAGATCTGTCCAAACTGGATAGTATTTGTAGAAACTTCCTTTGGACGGGCGACCACAATAGGAGGGGGGTGCCTAAAATCAAATGGTCCATCTGCACCAGCCATAGAGATAGTGGGGGACTTGGTATCTTGGACATTGGGTGCATGGCTAACAAACTGTCGGCCAAATGGATGACTAAGGCTTGGTGCAACGGGGAGGCCTCGTGGGCCAAGCTGATCTTCAGAAACAAGAATGAGTTGGCGCTCATGGGTTCCCCAAATTGGAGGAATCTTGACATCTTGACCTTGCTGTTTTCCCCGATCCCCGTCTTCCCGAAAGGCTCTAATCTGGTGTGCTCCCTTTGGAAGATTTGGAACAAAGTCAAAAGCTTCACAAGAATAAGTGAAGACTGGAAGTGGGCTGCCGGTATCAGACAAAACGACTCTATCTGGTTTCCGATCCATGGCATCCGGAGTGTGGAATCTTGGAACATTCAAAACGCCAAGAAGCTATGGAACAAAGGCTTCAAAAAATGGAAACATCTCTGGAAACAAGACACCCACCGCTGGATCAGCTTTGAGGATATTGACCCTAGCATCAACATTTCGCATGAAGAATGGAACACTTTGCAAAGCAGATTTCTCGCCTGGGACCGACACAAAGTTCGCCTTCTCATGGGACACGACTTGCCGAGCTCGCTTGGTCTCAAATGGCACAATGGGAATAGTCTATCAAAAATCCCGAACATCAAAGAAACGATCGACTATCAGGTTAACCTCAACAAAAAGTGGTGCCTGTCATGGACGCGGCTTCGGTGGGACATGAAGTTCATGGCTATCTGGCACCCCCTCATAGAAATCAAAAAGTCTGTCCTCTTATGGTAAATTCTTCATCACGGAATCTGGACCAACCTTAAGGCTAGCAAAATTTGTGGGATCCCTCCCTGGTGCAAACGCTGCCACCGGTCTATCAAAGATGTTTCACACATCTTCTTCACCTGCCCCAACTCCAACAGACTCTGGCAGGTGGTTGGAAAGAGAATTAGACTTCAAAAACGTCTCAGTTGGCAGCAAGCCCTGCTGGGAGAAGCGATCGGCTGCTCCGCGACTCTCTGGAACGCCATCAGAGGGGAGGTTCTATGGAAAATCTGGCGGGAAAGATGTGCTTTCAACTTCGGTGACTCGCCCAAGGAGTGGTCAATTGAGAAATCGCTGTTCCTCCTTGGCAAAAGGATTGTCAACTGTAAAAAATCCCCCCCCTTTAGGCATCATCAAGTACTCCTTTTGATCGATAACAAGCTTAAACCCAAGTGGGCCCCACATGAGGGTGATGAGAGGGTAATTAACCTTCTTTGTAATGTCATCTAAGCTCTGTAAAAGCTTCCCCTGCTTTGTGGGATTTGGGGGGTCCCGTGGGCACTAGTCCCCTTCTCTTGTACTTTGCTTTATTTAATTCAAGTCCGGGAGAGTAGGCTATTGCCGAACTTCCTTTACATTAAAAAAAAAAACTAGTAACAATCTAACACCTTGTAACAACTAACCACCAACTACTTAGTAATAGCAAATTGATAACTAGCTAATTAATTACTACTAATAACCACTTGTTTGCGTAATGTAGATGGAACTATTTATATGCTTCAAACAATTGCATCCAATGATAAATATCCAGCTTTGAAAGTGCCAATCATTGAAGCCATATTTTGTTAAGAGATTGAAAGAAAGATTAACATGTTGCTGCATTTATCACGTTCAAATGTCATATCTTAAGGATGCAATAAATCTCCTACTTCAATTAAGCTCCGTCGTGCATATATTTCTTTGTAAATGTGATTGTTCTATTTGTCAAGTGGGGGAGACATCAAGGTGCAATGCTTCAACAACTATATTTCAATTGATTAACAGCATTATAGAGATTATTCTATGTCCACGTCAAAATGATACCACATTCCACCAGTACAAATGTGTAATGGGTGAGTGCTTTGATTGCGGAGTAGGACATTTTAAGTGGTGTCGGAGAGAGACTAGCATTGAGGAATATCATATTTTTATAAAGATCTTTCAAGATGTCGAGTCGTGGCTCTTCGCCTCTTGAGGCAAGGCGGGGGTTCAATCCCTGGCTATGGCAAGACATTATGTAACTCATCTAACCCTTGCTTTGTGGGATTCAGGGGGTCCCATGGGTACTATGCCTTTTCACTTGTACAGTTGCAACTCCAAAATTAAAGTCCGGGGGAGTAGGCTTAGGCTGAACCTCCATTTCAAAAGGAAAAAAGAAAAGCCTGGTAGCTTAGCCCACTCAGAACAAAACACACACTCCTAAAATAGATGAATTGATGTGTGGGTGGAAGCATGATTTTGGAAGGAAATTCCATTTATGTTCCATCGGAATAGTTTAAATCAACCCATAGACTTAAAAATTTTTTTTAATGGAAAATAGAGATTAAATTAAATTTAGGAAATATTGTACAGCTGTGTAGGGGGCAAGCCATCTTGGGACAATACATCTTAGAGAGAGTGACTCTCCACTGTTGGTATCTAACCTTACATATGATTTTTGAATACATGGCTTGATGCATAGGAGCATCAGAGATACAAGAAAGGTAGGTATGTCGTGCAAACTTCATTTCTTTCCAACAGTTGTAAATTTGATTTCTTCTACCATCTCCAAAGCATCTTTTATTTCTTCCAACCCACATGTTCCATAATATTTGTGCTCTCCATGTGTGCTCTCCATAATGTTTGTAGTGGTTGCACTTCTCCGTGGCTTTCAGGAGCAGTTCCCTCTGATCCATAAGCACCTGTTTACAACCAAGAGATAAATCAGCAATGTCATTAATGAAGAAAGGATCCACAATATCCTGCCCAGACATAAGGCTATTCCATGAGTTAAAGCCTTTTTGCCTGCACTTATTCATCTTAACAAGCAAAGGAGAAGCTTCTTCAGCATTCAACCATCCATTCCATAATGAGTCCTATGACAAAAACTATAGATTATAAGCAAACATTGGATTTAAGGTATAACCCCCTTTAAATTTCATCAACGCATAGAAATACCTCTAATAGTTTCTTGTTCAATTTTATCTTTGACTAACCATCCTAGAGCATCACTAGATATAGCAAACAGAAGAGGAGTAAGGGGACAACCCTGTCTGATAGATCTATAAAGATTGAAGGGTTCAGAAACATAACCATTCATAGCCACCTGAGAGTTGGCATTACTCAGTGTTTTTGTCTGTAATCTCGATTGTGTCTGTAATCTCGATTATGTATATAATCTCAATTATGTTCTCAATGTATTCCATGATATATAGAAAATCTCTCTTAATCAAGAGTAATTAATCTGGAAATAATATCTACATACTCAATATAATTTGGGGCTATTAACCATTTCCAAAGTTGATCACAAAGAGTTCCTGATAGATAGTTAAGTCTTTCATTGATTGTCATCTTTGGTAATGTTAGACAACATCTTCTAATGTTGTAAAATAACCTGTAAGCAGTAGTATCAATTATCAATGTATTGTCAGGCCTGTACTCCACATTCTTGTCCCACAAATGAGTCAGTTTCTTGAAATGGATTGAAAAATTCCAAAAGCATTGATCCCTCCCCCAAATATCTATAAATTTCCTCCGAAACATCGGGAAGATTGTATCAATACATTTTTTGACGTCATCTACATCATAGGCACTCCAAATCCAGACATTGAAATGTTCAAAGCACCATTGAAGAAAAGCATTATTGTCAGGAAAGGCCTGCTTACTTCGGATATTCATAAATACTTCAACTTCCAGAATCAGAGCCCTAGGTTGTAAATCCTTGTGAACAGGTTTCAATTCGTGTATCTCCTCCTATGATAGGCCATTTTGAATCTTTGGAGGGTCCCTTCCTATCTCAATAAATTTGAGTTCTATTATCACATGATCCAACCTCTTTCATTTTTTTGACTTTCCTAGTATTTGTTTATGCTCTTGATTGCCTTTTTGTGTAAACACTACTATAGGATTAGTTTGAGTTGAAACTAATACTTTTTGCTCAACTGATGTTGCAATAAGATCAGTTTGAGTTGAAATAGGACATGTTTAAGTTGAAATAGGATCAGTTTGAGTTGAAACTGATACTTTATTTAGTTTTTTTTTTCTTTTTGGGCATCTTTGTGCTCAACTTCTATTGCAGCGTGACATTGACTTGCTGAGGATGTAAGACTCTCTTTTGCAGTAGTTGTGGATGGAACTTTGTTCTTTATCTGACCTATAAGCCAAACATCATTACAACTTACAATCAATGACACTGTTAGTCTATCGAAAGTTGTACATAATAGGATAAATACAATCAATAACATCGTTACAAAATAGGCTAAATACAAAATCCTATGAGAGCCAATCGATTTGGAGAATGTCATGCGTGGATAGTAACCATTAGAAAGAGGTGCTGTATCATTGTAAAAATGCATCATGAGAGGACCGATTGCAAAATTCATACAAATGCATTCCTAATGTTTATAATGGCATTAAGACTTCAAATTATTTCCAAACTAGTGCTTAAGTTATGGAGAAATGCCATTTTGCCCATATAATACCAAAAGAAGAATTGTTTACATCATTACAATCAATGAGACAAGAGCTATCAAATATGTATGGGGTATATAATACGAGGCAAAGACAACAAAATATTTTAATAACATCGATACAAAATAGGCTGATCACAAACTATGATGATAGCTAATGTGCGGATAGTAACCATTACAAAGGACAATGCTATAAGAGGGTGAACACTGGTACTATTCTTTCAAAAGATCCTCTATATAAGGTACAATGCCTCCGTTCAAGTGCAATGGAGTAGTCTGCTGCCTTGTAATTGGGTGTGAATGGCTTGGCTTCTTCTGTCGTTTCACAGGTACTTGCAAATTTCTTTTTGCATTTGCCATAAACTGTGCTAGAGTAGCATCCTCTTATACATGAACACCTACAACCTTTGTTGGGGATCCACACATGTCAGAATCTGAGGCTAGGTTACAATAGTTTTGCTTCGAGGAGGTTTCATTTGTAGCATTTGTTGGAAGAACATCTCTATTGGGACTCTGATTAAGATCAAAAGTTCTATTTTGCAGATGACCTTTGTTTGAATAAACAACGGGATCATTATCAACTACAAAGTTGTGACTAGCTAG
The DNA here is from genome assembly GCA_020310875.1 of Ceratopteris richardii. NCBI lineage: Eukaryota > Viridiplantae > Streptophyta > Polypodiopsida > Polypodiales > Pteridaceae > Ceratopteris > Ceratopteris richardii. The sequence continues at coordinate 122,033,142 of CM035410.1, read as the reverse complement.
ATGAATATCTGATTTGCTAATGGGATCAAGAACATTCTCAATCGTTTAGTCTACACCACTATGAAAGTCAATGCGTGTGGAATCTGCATCATGCATGTTGTCAATTGGACAAGGATCCACACTAGCATCCATTGCAAACGATGTTTGAAGGAAGGATGGAATGATTTCTTTCTCTTTTGATGATGAAGATTGGGCATATGTCTTACTTTCAACAAATGGTGTACGTCCAACATTCTCACTTGTCCCAAGCTCCCTATCGTATGCAACATCAACATTGTTGGTAATTGTTCCTATTGATGTACGAGCAACTACTTAGCACAATGAAACTAGCTAGATTAGTGTTCCACTGGAGGGTTAAAGAGTAAGAAAGAGATAGTTGATGGATGACTTATTGCAAACAACTAATGAAAAACTAGATCCTTAGTAATCGCGAATTAGTAACAAGCTAATTAGTAATAGCTAACTACTAACAACTATCAAACAATCAGCTACTTAGTAATAGCTAATTAGTAACAAGCTAATTAGTAATAGCTAATTATGAACAACTAACCAAGAACTAGTTACTTTGTGATAGCTATTTAGTAACAAGCTAATTAGTAATGGCTAAATCGTAATAGAAAATTAATAATAGCTAATTAGTAATAGCTAATTAGTAATAGCTAATTAGAAATAGCTAATTAGTAATAGCTAATTAGTAATAGCTGATTAGTACAAGCTAATTAGTAATAGCTAATTAGTAATAACTAATTAGTAATAGCTAATTCGTAATAGTTAATTTGTCATAGCTAATTAGTAATATCTAATTCGTAATAGCAAATTTGTAATAGCTAATCATTAATAGCTAATCAGTAATAGCTAATTAGTAATAGCTATTTATTAATAGGTGATCAATAATAGCTAATCAGTAATAGCTAATTAGTAATAGCTACTCTTAATAGCTAGTTCATAATAGCTAATTCGTAATAGCTAATTCGTAATAGCTAATTCGTAATAGCTAATTCATAATAGATAATTCATAATAGCTAACTAGTAATAGCTAATCAATAATAGCTAATTAGTAATAGCTAATTCATAATAGCTAATTTGTAATAGCTAATCAATAATAGCTAATCAATAATAGCTAATTAATAATAGCTTATCAATAAAAGCTAATCAATAATAGCTAATAAATAATCATGAATTAGTAACAAGCTAATTAGTAATAGCTAACTACTAACAACTATCGAACAATCAACAACTTAGTAATAGCTAATTAGTAACAAGCTATTTAGTAATAGCTAATTACGAACAACTAACTAAGAACTATTTACTTCGTAATAGCTACTTAGTAACAAGCTAATTAGTAATGGCTAATTTCTAGTAGCGAATTAATAATATGTAATTAGTAATAGCTAATTAGTAACAGATAGTTAGTAATAGCTAATTAGTAATAGCTAATTCATAATAGCTAATTCGTAATAGCTAATTTGTAATAGTTAATTCATAATAGCTAATCAATAATAGCTAATCAGTAATACCTAATTAGTAAAAACCTAATCATTATGTTTAGGCATCAAGTTAATGCCATATCCACCATCCAAAATAACTACATTCTCACCCTATTATTCTCTCTGATTCCGGTCTCACCCAAAGGATCGATCCTGGTAAGATCCTTGTAGTTGAGTTAGAACATATTCAAACCTCACATCAGATTTAGTGATGATTGGAAGTGGGCAACATGTATAAGACAAAATGACTCTAATTGGTTCCCGATCCAAGGCATTAGAAATGTGGAGCCTTGGAATGTCTTAAGTGCCAAGAGACTCTAGAATAATGGATTCAAGCAATGGAAGCACCTCTAGAAACAAGACACGAACAGATGGGTGGACTTTGAGGACTTGACCCTAGTGCTGCAGTCACATATGAGGAATGGAATGTTTTATTGAGTAGATGCCATGCTTGGGACCGCTCTAAGATCCGACTAATTATGGGACAGGACACTCCGGATCTAATGGGCCTTAAATAGTATAATGGTAATCGCCTCTCCAAGCTTCCATATGTCCAAGCTCGCAATGACATTCACATCAGTCTCAATAAGAATTGGTGTCTCAACTGGATGTGACTTCGTTGGGATATAAAATTTATTTCTATCACTCTCTCATTGAAAACAAAAAGTCGGTCCTCCTATGGCAAATTGTACACCGTGGAATATGGACCAATGCAAAAGCTAACAAGATGTGTGGTGTTCTGCTGTAAGTGCAAAAGCGACAGTTGGTGGATTAAGCCAACCACTGGAATTACGGTGAACGCTTGGTGCTTGGAGCAAGCTCTGGTATATAGGAGACTCAAAAGATTATGAGTACTTCAATTGCAAAATAATTTATTGTATCTCTAAGAGCTTTGAAACCAAATGATTCATCATTCAAAAGAATATCATCATTCATTATCTAATTCATACATAGGCAAGTCATCTCTATGAAACTTGTTATATCACAACAATAATTTCAAGCAAGATTATGTAAAATACATCTTTTGATTAATTGCTCATGAGGTTGCACTCGTTCTTTTAGAGTGATTCAAGAAAATTGATGAATCTTCAAGAGCTCAATATGTGCAATCATCTTAGATCTAATTCTGACCTATTCTTATGTGAGGTTTTGCATAGATATTAAAGTGTTTTCCCTAATATTTGTTTCTTTTAAGTAAGCCAAAAACATCTTTTAATCTTGACAATTTGGTGGTCAAGGAAAACCCACAATACACATGTCGTTAGCGATCTTTCACAATTTAGAACAACATCTCAAATCAACCACAATAGTTAAATTACGCTCAAGGTGAATTTATGATATGATTTTAAACTTTGGCACTACAGAATGATATAATATTTAAATCAAAACTCTATCCACATTAAGTACAATGAGTATGTTTTAGGCAATTCATAGTCTCCCTTTCTTTACAGGATGATCGAAAAGTAAATCAATTGCAAACAATTTATTTCAAGACATATCATAAGCTCAAGGCATTAGCTAAGTTAATGGAATACATTCAAACTCGATGGTCATGTAAAGACAAAAAAAGCATATAGAGATAAAGTGATTAAATGAGATCTCAGAGAGAATTTGACTAAAGAAACAAGAATGTTGATTATAGGGAAATTTATTTCCTAAAGTTCTTGATGATAGGATAAGGGTTTTGCTTAAAACTATGCTGAGTTTTACCTTACAGAGAGTTTTTAGTTGATTTCAAACGAACTGATCATAATCTTTATGACAACTTGAATGTTAAGAATCGATCAAAATCACTTTTTGTTTCCTCAAGTGACATGCAACCTTTGTACACATATAAAGAGTAATGCTCACAATATAATCAAAATCTTCAATAATTTGAGCGCAGATCCTACGGTTTGGTTTGTTTTGAGAAATCTAGAAAGTACACCTAAATGAAATCTTCTAGAACGTTGGCTTCTAAATATTCAACTTCCTTTAACAGGGTATTGACTTGTGAAAATTCATTCGTTTAGAACAGAAACACCAATAAATGCAGAATTCACATATCACTTGTTTTAATATTAAACACAAAACAAGTCAATTAGCGCAAGGAACCAATATGTCAATTGAATAGTTATATGAATGTATATGGAAAATGTCTGAAGAGACGAACAACAAGAACAATGCGACGAAGGAAGAATGAAAGCTAAAACATGATTTAAACATGATTCAGACAAGATAATAAGAAGATCAATGGTTAACAAAGAGTAAAACTAACCTACACAGTAATCATTCTATTGAGAAATATGATGATGGTTGAAATAAAGTATCAGCACCATTAGCATATTTCTCAATAGAAGGATTACATTGTATTTGATAAGTCCTGCACTTCCTTCCATCGTTCGGCTCTCTGCTCTTTAATTAGTTAAGCATTTGATCATAATAGCATAGAAAGCCAGAAATGATGGATCAAGTTGCGCTAAGTTTTAGAAGACAAATGCTAAGTTTCAGAAGGGTTCTCTTTAACGCTATCAATTATCTTTGTCTATGATTGTTGTTCCAGTGTCAGGTACTGTTGTACTTCATTCGTTTATAGCAGAAATACCAATAAATGTAGAATTCACATATCACTTGTTTTCATATTAAACACACAACCAATGAGTAGAGAACAAGTCAATTAGCGCAAGGAAACAATATGTCAATTGAGTAGTTATATGAATGTATATGGAAAATATTTGAAGACACGAATAGCAAGAACAACGCGAGGAAGGAAGAATGAAAGCTGGAACATGATTTAAACAATAAGGAGAGGTAAAACCAGAGTGATTCAGACAAGATAATCAGAAGATCAATGGTTAACAAAGAGTAAAACTAACCTGCACAGTAATCATTCTTCTATTCCATTAAAATCGGCTCCAAACTGTTGAAATAAAGTATCAACGCCATCAGAATATTCCTCAACAGAAAGATTACGTTGTATTTGATAAGTCCTGCACTTCCTTCGATCGTTCCGCTCTCTGCTCTTTAATAGAAAGCCGGAAGAGAAATGCTAACAGATCAACGCTCTTCCTCTAGTGCACAAAGAATTCTCTTTAACGCTATCAATTATCTTCGTCTATGATTGCGCAATAAAATAATGGAGATACAATGATAAACGCCGTCCTTACAAATCATTTATGGCAGAGAATTAGAAGATTCTCACAAATGCTAGTAAATCATCAGTCTCGTTTGGTAGATCAAGCATCTATCAATCTCCGTGCTCGATCAGAGCTTAGTCAGATATATAAGAACATCATGCATCATTGTCAATTCATAAGGCTTCTACTCTATTGAACTAACAAAGATGTCCCTTGGAGAGTATCAACGCCAAAAAATAAGCATGAGTTTGGCCCCCCAGCTCCTTCCCTTCTATGCCTATTATATGTGTTGAATGATGCGCAATAATCCCCTTTTTTTTCTCCTTATCTTGATGCCTTTTTATATATTGGATCGGTCCAAATTTCCACGAATGTAAGTTTTGCACTTCCATTTTGTATTGTCAGTCCTTTTTCATCCTTCGATATTGCTACATTATAGCTTTTGTATCTCTATAATTAGAGATCTTAAATTATCCACGCGCTGCCTTCAATGTCAAGAATATCTTCTAGATCTCCGAGCGTTCCATGAAACTCTTTTGATCATAAACATAGGTGAGAACAACACTCTCCTTCAGCCTATGTCACCAAGTAGATCCCCTTTGATAATTATTCCAGTCTTCTTTGATGCCCTTTATTTTATTGGCATCTGATTTTTTATGAACCACACATGCCATCACGCGTCCCCTATTATTGCTCTCCATGATCAGATCAGTGCCAAAGAATCCTCATCATGGCTTTTTCTCTGCATGCATTTTGCCATCTTTTTTCATGTACGGCTCAGCATGCCTCTCCTTTTTCTTCTTTTGATATGTTGCTGTATCATGACGTCAATATTGCTATCCATAACTTTCTCATAATTCATATGTAAATATAAAGGAATGGAATATCCACACAGGAAAGAGAATCCCTCCGACACCGCCTTGGTGCAAGCGATGTTGTCGTAGCAAAGAGGATATTGGCCACCTCTTCTTTGCTTGCCCTAGATCCCTTCGATTATCGAGGGTCCTTGGTTGGTCTCTGGAACTCCAAGAATATATTAGTTGGAAGCAAGCCCTTATTGGTGAAGCGATCAGTTGCTCTATGGCATTGTGGAATGCGATCAAGGGAGAGATCCTTTGGAAGATTTGGTGGGAAAGATGCACTCACAACTTTGGCAATACCCCCAAGAAGTGGTCGCTCAAGAAGTCCCTTTTTACTTCTCGGCAAAAGAATTGATAACTATAACACCTCCCCCCCCCCCTTCAAGCATCACAAAGAGCTACAGTATGTCAACAATAAGCTTAAAGCAAGTGGGCACCACATGATGGGGATGCGAGGTTTATCAACCTCCTGTATAACTTCATGTAAGTGTTGCAAGGTCTTCCATGAAGGCTCTGAAAGAAAATTAGACTTCAACGACATATCATTTGGAAGCAAGCTCTACTGGGAGAAGCTATTGGTTACTTCACATCTCTCTGGAATGCCATTAAAGGGAAGGTCCTATGGAAGATATGGTGGGAATGATGTGTTCACAACTTTGGTGGCTGCCCCAAAGAGTGGTCGATTGAGAAATCAATCCTCCTTGGAAAAGGGATTTCTAATTGTAAGAAACCCCCTTTAGGCATCATCAAGTGCTCCTTTTGATCGAAAACAAGCTTAAAGCCATTTAAAATCTGTAAAAGCTATCCCCACTTTGTGGGATTGGGGGGATCCCATGGGCACTAGTCCCCTTCTCTGGTACCTTGCTTTTATTTGATTCAAGTTCGAGAGAGTAGGCTAAGGCCGAACTTCCTTTATTTAAAAAAGAAAACTCCTTGAAACTCATGACCTTTGATAGAGACTATTAGTCGAGGGCTCTTATAATCTGTGAGGGATGCTTCCCCTATGATTTTATCTTTATGCAGAACAACAATCTTCGCCACTAAACTTGTTGTGGAAGCCTCATCAATTATCTGCAAGATTTATGGCCTAAATTTCCCATCCATCTTTATTAAATAAAAAATACTAACCTCTTTTTTCATGGACTTGAGTAGTCTTGAAGATTTTGATTCCTTAAGAGCATGGTCTCCAATTGACTTATCAAATGGCTCATGACCTTTGCTGAATGCATGTCCAATCGCATCAGTGGTACCTATGAGACTTTCTTTTTGCCCTTTATCTACACATGTGTTTGCTTCTTCATCAAATGCCTCTTAGTCTTTGTTCAGCCCATTCGTCCTTGATTCTTGACCTATGTCCCATTGAGCCTTCCCCTTGCTTCTTCTCTGCACTGTAAAAGATTCAATTTCTTCTAATTGCACCATTCTCGCAAATGGTGATGGCATATTGACTTGTTCCAAAACTTCTTCTTTGCTCACAACAATCATTTGAATGTGTGGCCCAGATGAAGATGCCTGGTTCTTAGGACAACAAAAGGTATAATGGTCCCTAGCCTTTGGGCAATTCCTGCAAGGGTGGCATTTTCTAGTAAAGTACACCTACTTTGGTAATGCCCACATTCTCCACATCTGAAATAGATAATTGGCCTCCTTGGCCCATTTGCAAAGTTATCCATATGTCTAGGCTTGTAATTTTTAACTTCATTAGGTGCAATTGCCATCACATTAGCTGGTGGTTGGCCTTCTCCTTGTGTCTAATATGTTGTTGCAGGCATACCTCTTGATTGACATTCTTGGGCCTCATGGCCAGCTTTCATGCATAGTTGGCAAGTTACACTTAGAAGCGGACACTCACTTACCACATGACCCTGCTTGGGCTTCCTCTTCCTTTTGTAGTTTGAGGGCCTCGATTTCTCCAGTTCTTTCCTTAATTGAATCACTGGAACTGCTAGAGTATCTTGGTGCTCACTTTGAAGTCCCAAGATTGTCTGCAAAAGTAGGCAGCCAACGAATCCTTGTTTTTTCCTGTAGTGACTTTAGACTAAAACAAAAATTTTAATTGGGGGGCCATATTTTTACTTCTGTGTACACTGTCGCTTCACATACCTTCACATTTTGCCTTTTAATTCTTCAAATGTGCACCTAAGAGAGGGCTCACCTGAACCTTCGAAAACACTTTAAAAACACTTTGAACCTTAGAGAAATTACAGAAATACATCTGCAACCTGCAACCAACGTTTTGCAATTATACCCTTTGTGAGAATTAATTATGCACTACCTTTGCACCTTGACACCTTTGAAGACCTTGACTTCACACATGTTGACTTTGACCTTGAACATTTTGCCTTTGAATACATTGACTTTGACCCTTTGACTTTGACCAATGTGACTTTTATGGGCTCAACAGCCAATGTGTATCTTATGCACATTCCTAGTTTTCTTTCCATATTGACAATGCTCACAAGAGGGAAAATCAGAGAGAGATTACACAAGTAAGTAGCAAGAAATAGAAAGATTTCCCATTCCACTAGGGGATATACAACCCAAATTTCCATAGGTTGTTCAGTAACATCTAATAAGTGTTATTTCTATGATGCAAATAAAGGATAAAGTGAGCCAACTTAGCTTCCTTTTTTAATAACCATATTGCCCTTTGATATGCAAAAGGACAGAGCATGGAATACCACCTTGTAACCAAGGTCATCAAGTTGACCAAGTGACATCAACTGCATGAGAACTGAGGTACATGTTCTACACTATGCATAGTAAATTTTGAACCATTCAATGAACTACACAACCACATCTCCAATCTCGACAATGTCACACACTGATAAGAATCACCAAGTCTCACAGTACCAAGAGACTTTGCTGCATAAGTAGAGAACCAATCTCTATGTGGTATCACATGGAAAGAAGCACCAAAATCTAGCAAGCATGTGTGGGAAAGGGAATCTTCCATATGAGCCTCAGTAGTCATAGTATTGTCGAGTGTCAACGCATCAGCATCATCAAAAATAGCATTGATTTCTTCAATCTTCATAGTCAAAGTAGATGGTGCATGTAGCTCTTTAACATGCCCATCAACATTTTGCCCTTTAACTTTAGCATACTCTAATGTATAGCATTCTTTCTTCATGTGTCCTTTCTTATGAAAATAATGGCATTAGATATCCCTCTTCCTTGATTTACTTCTACTCTTATTTCGTTGACCATTGTTTTCCTTGTTCTTGCTCATGCCACATTGTTTATTGTTTCCTTGGTAAGAATCATGAACATTATATTCATCTCCACTCTGAATGCCAACCATATATTTCTATGAATCTCCTCACTCAAGAGTGCTCCACATTTGTCATCATAAACCACCAAGTACATTATTGCTAGTAGTCGTGCAAAATGTATCTCATGATGATGGCAAGGTGCACAACAACAAGACTGCTTTCATTCATTATCCGTGTCCATTTTTTGAGCCTCTAACTAAGAGAATATTGCATCAATCTAACTAAGATGAGCAACAAAACTATCTATGTCCTTCATTCAAGGGCCATATAACTTTCTTATCAGGTACACTTTATTTGATGACATTTCTTGTTCATATGTATTGAATGAATTATTCCAAAGCTCCTATGCACTTTCACAGTCCAATCCTGTAAAGTAAACATTATCTCCTAGGTGCAATCCAATGGTATACCTCGCAAATTCATCCAAATCTTCGCAATAATCTTCATCCACATTAGTAGGCTTCTTTGAGATTCCATTTATTGGCTTCCATTGCCTCATCTGAATCAAAACATCTTTAATCTAATTCTTCCATAGATCAAAGTTTGTGCCATCAAATTTTCCGATCTCAAAATGGTGTTTGCCCTACAAGTTATAGCTCCTTCTAGGAACACTAGTACTAGACCTTGATCCACTAGATGTGCTTAAGATCTTTGATGCCATGATGATCGAGAATTTATTGGAATGATATTGGAGCTATAGGAGTCCAAACACCACTAAGGCTCAAAAAAGGATGAACAAGTGTCAAATTCTGAGAAAAAGTAATAGAGTCTCCCCAAAGAAATGGATTAATGAATAGTAATGACCAAAAATAGGATTTAGTGAGAATATATGTGCGTACACCAATAAGTGTTTCAAGGAGTAAATCGACCACTATATAGTCCACAAAACAAAAGTTCTAGAAAAATCTTTGCTAGATTCTCCTTTGCAAAATGAGCATATGGTTAGTGTGAAATTCTCATAAAACTTCAAGTACTGACATATAAATTGGCATAGGCAATCAGTGACTCCATTGCATATAAGTAGTTAACCGAAAGAAGCCAACTTGGCTTCTTGAGCACCTATGAACAACTAGCATACATGTCCTATGGTGAGGCTAGGTAAGTCTTTCACCTTCATCTCCAAAGAGACACTAACATTTGGTTGTCTCTCCATTTAGAAAACCTCATCACAACCCTCTTTAGCAATGTCAAAGGCTTTATGCAAAAAACATAACCGCTATGTCAATGAACACATGGACATATATAAGCTATATCCACATAAGTGTTCATACTGTGTGTGTGCGCAATATATGCAATAATATGGTACTTAAAGGCTGATTTCACATCCCAAACAGTAGCCAACAACACTTGCAAGTATTTGTCAATTCTATTCTTTCGGCTCAAAAATCTACATAAACTTGTGGTTGCTACTCCCACCACAACTAAAAAACTTTCAAGAAAACTATAGAACTACTATGTTGACTGAACAACACAGCCCCGTAGGTGAATATTTGTTGTGAGAGAAGTAGAAAGAGAACTATTGTCAATGTTCTTGGACCTGTGTAATAAGAACTATGCACAAAATTACTCCAAAATGGCTCCAAGAATAACCCCAAAAATGCTTCAAAAGAGGCTTTAACACTAGTTTGGTACCAAAACAGGACACTTAAGTGTCCTTTTTTGACAATTTTCCAAAAAATCACATACCTTCTACAAAGAGAATTTGAAAAAATCCTTCAACACACATATTAAATATGATTCAAAGGTTAATGCAAAAATATAAAACATAATAAATCATCTTTTGTGTTCATGTAAATAGCCTCTCAACATGCTATGGTAGTGAACAGGATGAAAATTCCTGATTAAATGTATTTTTATCAAAAGAAAAAAATTCATCATATGAAAGAAAAAATTATACACATTCCTTGAAACATAGATCGCATGGTATGAGCCTCAAAATCACTTAGAAAAATCATTTCAATTCAAATAAAATCAATTATTTTGACTCTGTACACCAAAAACAGCAACTAGTTCTAATTATGGTTCAAACAAACTTATGGGAATCCATAGAAGTGTACAAATGTGCCAACAATCAAACAAGTTATGAAGACAACGACCAAGGTATACACATATAAAATCAACTCATATGACTCTAGTCACCAAAAATAGAAAACTAAAGCCAATATATGACTCAAAAGAATTTATGGACATCATTCAAGGTGTACACATTCAAGTTACTGAGTAGAAAATGTGTGACATAACAAACCAAAGCTTACATATACGAGGCTAAATAATTTATTGAAATCCACCAAAATTTTCATGTTTTTGGAGAGAACCAAGAATCTTTTATTGTGTGGGCATCAACCAAATTATATACATACAATCATGAATAGTTTGTGGACACATACTCAAAAGCCTTTGATATAATCTTTGATATCATAAAATGATAAGGATCATTTGAAAACATTTCATCATTTCCATCATGGATGCCATCTTCTTTTTGTCAAATGAAATATGTATGCCAATTATTTTCATTCTTATCAAAATCACCATTGCGGATCACATATTATTTGAGGAGATTCAGAATGAAACCTGGCATGAAAGCCTATTTTTGAAGGTTTCATACTTAGAATATCATTTAAATAATTATTATTTTTCATCATAATTTTCTATTCCATCTTTAGAGCTATGTTCTTTTTGTGAACATAGAAATATATGCTTTGCCAATTCAGCATCAAAGTTAGCACCAAATGGAATGGCTACTAGTTCAAAGTGGAGGCCATCTAACTTTGAATAAAAATATGCATTCAATTAGTATGAAGGTTATCCATTGATAACTTTCCAATTCACAACAATCTCACTTACACACAAATTATAGTGAGCCATTCTTTAAAAGGTGCAATAAACGGTAGTGCTCTAGAGAAGACAAGATTTGAGTCCAGGTTTATCACTTATGTAAGTGCTCAACCTTCTTCAAAGATCCCTAGACACTTGCTTTACACTACCAAAGTCCAGGAATAGCTTTCCATTTCCTAAAACATATCCAATTTGTCAAAATGATTGAATTGTGTTATTTTTTCAGTTACGCAAAAAGTTGAGTTTTCAAAAATCCCCATTTTCTTCTTCATTTAATAACACATGTGAAGTTGTAAAATATCAAAGATTATATTTTTCTATAAAAGTACATGATGTGGGCTATCAAATCCAAGTGAGTATGCCACCAAAGCCTCAAGGGTGTCATCAAGAAAAATCAATCAATTTGGCGTAAAAGCAGGACACTTAAGTGTCCCAGGACACTCAAGTGTCCTAGTACAGAACTAGTGTTAAAAGCAAAGAATGAATCTTTGAAGGTCCATAACATGTTCAAGGTAATGTTAACCTTATTCTTTCCGCTTCTTCAGACACCACCAGAGTGTAGCTTAGTGGCAAGAGTGCTTGCTAGTTAAGGGGGCTCTAGGGGAACAAACTGGGATTGGTGTCTACCCGAGAAGTGCCATGAACCTCCGTCTTCCTTGATCATTGAGGTCCTTTGTCGCACATAGCCAATAGTGCTGCGGGTGACTTTTATGGCTTGGATGACAAGGTATGCCAATGTCTATGCCATGGTTTCCACCTTAGTCATATGCCGTGGGTGTGTGGGCAGGTGCTCAGTTCGCTCACACAAAAAGAACAAATCTTTTGCATCAAATTGTTCTGATCCTAGTGAAGTATTTTGAAGGCAATGCATCACACTCAATTCTCCTTCTCAAGAGCTCCATGATGATACCCTGAGAAGTAGAAAACCAAGCTCTAGGCACCACATACCTTAGTCTGCACAAAGGGTACAACATGCATAGAAAAAACACAATTCACAGGGAGCACAAAGATAGATTTCATAGATGTTACAAATGCAGTCAAACATTACCATCTGTGGCTGACCAGACCACTATATTAATTCTTAAGGAACATATAGAAAAGTGTTCCATAGCCATTTGGCCTTTCACATGGACACTAACTATAACAACATGTCCATTAGAGTCTCTCCAATTACCTCCTTTATGTTTGACAAAGATAAACCTAAAATTAACCTTGGAACTTCATTCAAAATATACAATGTATAAGCTTATGCCTCAAATGCTATGTGAAGTCGTGATACAGGAATCAAGCACTTAGGATTGCTTCATGAACCAATAACTCCCCCTCAAGCCCTATGTGCTTGGGTCTTCAATCCATTGATAATTTGCAAATTCCAATCATACCTTTGCATCTATTTAATTTCACTCCATCCAATGCTTTAGTCATCATGTCTACATGTCATTGTTGAGTTGATGCATATGAAAGTTCAATTTACTTGCTTTTGATTTTCTCCCTTACATAATGATAATGGAACTCTTTGTGTTTGGTCATAGCATGATAAATTGGATCTGTTGCAAGATGAAAAGAGGTTATGTTGTCTGCAAAAATATGAGTGGAAGACTTTACACCCAAATCTGAGTATAATGCCTTAATCCACATTTCTTCCTAGGTTGCACTCACTAAAGTGAAAGAGCAACAATGGGTTCCTTCTTGGATGACCATGAAATGGGTTTGAACATGTAAAAGTGAGATAACCTGAAGTACTTCCTCTCTCATCTTTTGATCCTGCCCAACCTACATGAGAGAATAGCTTTATGGCTATATCAAAACTATATGTATAGAATAATCCTTCATTTATGGTGCCCTTTAGATACTTGAGTATTCATTCAACTCTTTCAAAGTGTGGCCTCCTAGGAGTATGCATGAATTGACTTAGAACACTTACACTATAACATATGTCTACCCTAGTGAGTGTTGCATAATTGAAACCCCCCACCAAGGTTTGATTCGCTCACCTTCATGAGCACAACATTAAATTTATCTACGTGAGTGTACTTAGAACCTTAGCATTCTCCATCTTGAACTTGGCTAGAATGTTCTTGATATATTTCTTTTGAGTGAGATACATACCCTTATGTATATACACAACTTCCAATCCAAGGAAGTATGTAAGTTGCCCTAGGTCAATGATCTTGAATTATTTCTTCATCTATTGATTAATCCTCCTAATAACTTCAACATCATTACCTATGTGTAATATATCATCCACATATACACAAAGATATATGACTTCTCCATGAGTCCTCTTGATGAAAAGTGAAGGATCTTCTTTACTAAGAATAACACCCTTATTAGGATCATATAGTATATAACCTTTTTTATTAAGATCGTAGCCTATAAAGATACGCCTATCTACCATAGGGTCTAGTTTATCTCTGACTTGAGATGGTATATGTGCGTAAGCGATGCACCCAAATATCTTGCAATGATCCAAGCTTAGTGTGCTTCCAATCCAAGCTTCATAAGGGGTCATACCATCTAAGGATTTTGAGAGTAATCTATTTATCAAATGTGTGGTAGTGGACACTACCTCGGCCCATAGATAATGTGATAGCTTCTTCTCATTCAGCATGGACCTTGCTACCTCAACAATGGTCCCATTCCTCCTCTCTATTACCCCATTATGTTCAAGTGTGTACTTGATAGTAGTTTCTCTCTTGATTCATCTATCTTTCAAGTAGGAATCAACTTCGTGGGAGATGTATTCTCCCCCTGTTGCTCTAGCACAATGGTGAGAACCACGTTAAGAAGCTCCACCTCCTTAATGTCAATCCGTGGAAGAGATAGGAGTGATATGAAGATCGTGAATGTGAGATGAAGTGAGAGTGAAGGTGAGAAGCATAGAAATGCACACACACATACACAACACTACGAAGAGACAAGCAAGACACAATGGAAGGTGAGAAGTCCACTCTATTGCTCAGGAACACTATTACAAGCTCAAAATAACTCTAAGCTCACACCATCCAACCTCAAAAATGAGCTCTCTAGCTCTTTTTATAGTTTCTAGACTAGTTTTTACCGGTTTCACATCTAGTGACCGGCATAGTTAAAAATTAGGTCCTAGATGCTATTTGGAAGGGTAAACGGTGTCTAAAAATAACGAAAATTCATACGCTTGTTCTACCTAAGCTCCTCAAGCTCAAGGACTCCTCGGCTTGCACAAAATGGAGCTAGAAATTAAGAAAAGGGTTTTTCTATGTTACATATGTTACATTAGTGATGAAAATCATTGTTGGAGGTTTTTGGAAAGTATTTGAAAACATAATTCTTTGAAAAAAGATTCGACTGGCTCCCTGCTCCATTGTTACATGCTTCCACGTCTTCTATGCCTGTGGCTGCTTCCAACACCCCCCTCCCTCTCGCTTCTGTCGTCCCTGACAGAACCTTGTTGCGAGGTATGCCGGATATAGTTGTGTAGGAGGTCTTGAGCGAGGGTGTGCTCGGAGATACGAATGCCTCGGGCAAGGTCGGCCTCAAGTTTCTCCCAGTCTATTGGTTGTGGTTCTTCCGGTGGTGGGAGCTGATAGTGTGTGGAATAGACCATTCGTTCATAGGCAAATAAGTGTCATAAATGTGTAGACCTGCTTATGAATACCTCTGAATGGTATTCCCAGAAGCTGGTTGTGAACATCTCTTCAAAAGTCTGCTTGTAGCACGCCGGTAGGTACTTTATTATGCAATGCCAGGCATAACACACCCGTAGCGATGGCGTTGTACTCATATCATATACCAGATCGAAATTGCCATGCTCAAAGCCCGGGGTGTTTACATGAGGTGCCTTGACGTGTCGGAAGACTTTAAAAATCATTTGCATCATGTCAAAGATTTTGACAATCATGTGCGCCGCTATATCGTCCATATGCTTTAATCTAGGGAGCCAGTGATGAATTGTAGCCATCATGTAGCCTACAGTTGGTAACTCAATGGGTGGCTTAAAATAGGGGTAATTCAACCAGTCCTGGCACTGCTTATTGTTTTGTACCTTAATAGCAAAGGCAGTCCAGGAGCGGCGTCGTGGTACTGGTCCCCAACATGGGTTGTACTTTAAGTGCAAAGGTGCCTTTACCCATGTACTCATCATTTCTGAATACTTCTGTAGTAAATCTTTTCGCCACTCTGGTTGATAGATCTCTCCTTGCTGTGCATCAAGTGGTAGATAGTCCTCCTCGAATTGAGTTGCATGCGATGGTTTCCTACCTGTCTCTTTCTCAATGGCTAACTGGTATTCAGCCATTAACATAAAATCCGGTTTATATTATAGCTCATGCCCAGATATGTATCGTCGCGGGGCCAAATGAGCAAAGAATGGAGACTATAAAATTCTTTCTTCTATCATCGCCATGGCATGTAATTGTGCCTCTACTCTAGCTGAGTGTGTTGTCCCAAGTTCCTCAATAGTCTTCATCCACGCGGGGGTCAGGAGTTCGTACGTCATCTAGCCTTCGGCCGTGAGGCGTCCGCCTCGGATGGGTTGTGGCTCGTACGCCTCTTCAAACGTTTCCTCCACCGGGATGGTGACAGTTTCTTCCTGAGCTGGAAGCTCAGGTGGGGAATCTGGCCTTGGTGGTGCTTCATATACTGCAATCCTTGATTCAAGGTTCGATACCTGGGCCCTT
Source organism: Ceratopteris richardii (assembly GCA_020310875.1). NCBI lineage: Eukaryota > Viridiplantae > Streptophyta > Polypodiopsida > Polypodiales > Pteridaceae > Ceratopteris > Ceratopteris richardii. Next base: position 122,016,911 of record CM035410.1, on the reverse strand, counting down.
AATGCGTTGAGTTCCTCTAAGATGTCAGGAGAGGGGTCCACAGGTGCTGGTATGTCTTGGTGTGCCGGTGCTCGTAACTGGAGTAATTTGTGATCTTCTTTGAGTTTCTGTAACTCCTCATTCATGCGATCGTATTCATCTAGCAGTCTTACATGATCTTCTAGCAGCATCCTCATCGAGTCTGAGGGAATGGCTTTGAACCGACTAGGACTCAAAGGTTGGTCTGGGTGGTCAAGAGCTGCTTCTAAGTTTTCTCGGTTCTGATCTTGTAGGCGCTGGTTTTCCTCCTTTGCTGTTGCTAGATGTCTTCAGAGTAAGCCCATGTTTCGTGTTAGCATTGCATTGCGGACTGTCTGGGCTCTTAATAAGTTATCCAGGTCAGCAGTGGCTTCCTTGGTCTTTTCTTCGCTTTCTAGTTCTAATTTATGATAGGCCTCTCTTAATTCTTGGTAGCGGTTGTTCAGCGAGGCATTCTCAATAGACAATAAATTAAGCTGCGACTGTAAGTCATTGGTTGTCCTCTGCAGCTGCTGGTAATTATCGCCAAGAGATGTGAACTCATCTCTTACTTGCGTCATACACATGAACATATGTCGAAATGCATTATCTATAGTGGGTGATAGTATTAATGGGGTGCTAAATGAAGATGCAGTGGGTGTAGATGCAAAGGGAACGGGGAATGGTGGTGGGAAGGTGGATGCTGTGGTGATTGTGGAAAATTGTGAGGTGCCTAAATATGTTTGTGCTGTGAGTGAAGTGAGTGATGGTGTAGTGGGTGGTGAGATGTCCATGTCATTGGACGTGTCCAGTGCGGTGACTGTGAATATGGGTGTGACTATGGGTGCTTGTGATGGTGTAAATACGGGATTTACAAAGGTTGAGGAGTAATTTATAGGCAGACTGGCTGGTGCAGCTGGGTGGAAAGGGAAAAGAGGGGTTACAGTGGGTCAGGGAGGTGAGACGGGGGAGAAGGTTAAGGGCGGTGGGAATGGAAAAAGGGGTCTTGGAGTTGTGGGGAAAGATGGAAAAGATGGATGGAGGAATGGGTTGAATGGAAAGGTGGGTGTGTGAGGGGGTAGACTAGGTCTAGTGGGTGCGGGAATTGTGGGGTTAGTGGTCGTAAAGATGATTTCTGCTACGCCACCAGCGATAGAAGATGTTAGTCGGGGGGAACGAGTTTGAAGAGGGGAGGCTGGATGGATGGGCGATGATGGAGGAGCGGTTGGGGTGGTCGGTACTTCAGTGACGACTGAGGTATGTACAGTTGTAGCGCGGGGTGGGGAATCTACAAGGATGGTTTCTGCTGCCAACAAAATTTCGGGGACGAGGCGTGCCTCCCTGGCTTGTTCTGAAGACTGTGCTCCTGTTGGTACACGAATGTATTCGCCGGGCTTTGCAAGTAGTCGTACTCTGTGGGGGTCAAACTGTGGTAGTGGCTTTCTTTGCAAGTACCTAAGTGCTTCGTTGGAGCCTACTGATTTGACTAACTCTCTGAATCCTTTAATGTATGTGTCTTCGAATCCGCCTGTGACAAGTTCTTGTTCTATTATCGCTTGACTCTCTTCCTGAGTCAGCTTTTTGCGTGCCCAAACTTTTTCCATAGTTCTATACAGCTTCTTAATAGCCAGTGTGTAAGCTGCTGCTTCACAAGTTTCATCTTCATGGGTACTTGTATCACCATGTGTGTCTGTTTGTTGGCCTTGGCCATCTGTCTATTCATGCTCTTGGGATTCGTGAGTGCCCTAGCTGGCTTCGTCGTCTCCTTCGTCGTCATCTGTTGTTGTTCTTTCGTCATCAGAGCTAGACACAATCTGTCCTTGTGGCTGATCCCTGGGTGTGGTAGGGTAGCTAGGCCTTTCAAATTCTTGAGAAAACAGTTGTCCTTCTGAAAATTGGAACTCATTGGAGAACGCATCGGGCATTTCAAAATTGAACGTTGCGTTTAGTGGCACTGCTTTTTCTGCTTCTAAATGGGGTATTGGAAAAGAGAATGCTTCCGCACCAATAGTGGTGGGAAGTTCTGCTGCCGTGGTGATAGGTTCTGGGGTTGTGTCTGCTTGAGGTGCAACAGTACTGGTGGTGCCCTCCGTTACAACTGGTCTTGATAATCTGATACGAATAGGTTGTACTGTGGGAGTGGCTGCTATTGGTGACTGCTCTGGAGATGGTTGTGGGGAGGGTGATTTTGGGACTTGTAAGCACGGGATAGTGCCTCTCATCCGCTTTCCGGCTCTGCCTTTGCTAGCCTTTCTAGCTTTCTTTGTGGTTCCTTTAAATGCCTTCAGCTCCTCACTGGTCATGGCACGCTCAATGGGTAAATCATATGCCAAACACATATATATAATCCTTGTAAGTGCACAACACCCATTAATGACTTTCTTTCGTTCCCATCTATGTTGTGCCAAATAGAGCTGATCAATTATCCAGCTAGCTAGATCAACCGTTTGGGGTCCACTACATGCTAAGTATAAGCCAAACCAGATTCTTTTGTGGGGCATGGTAAAACGATCCTGAGTTGGGAAAGCAAAATGCTGCATGCATATCCGCAATGGCTTGGAGAGCTCAGGGGTTATAGCTGAAATATCCTCCCACTTAGTTACATCACCACGTTTCATCGGCTCTGGGACTAGCCGTTCTCGCTCCGTCGGAGTATGCATTCCATGTATTTTGAGAGTTGCGCGAATTAAATCTTTAGACAAATAAAACCTTCTGAATGGAGGGTCATTTACCAAGGATGGTAACATGAATGTGCCGGGTAGATCCTTATTTTCTGAAGCCATCAAGGTGGTTACTAAGTAAAAGCATCTGTAAAAATCAGGTTTAAGCAGAGGGTCACTAAAATATTATGTAAATCCCGCTCGTGCCCAAACGTGCGTTAAATCTTGTGTATTCTGTTGTCCTTCAAATTCTCTTGAAAAGAACTGGTACTTGGCCCATGTGCGAAGATCAAATGCCAAATTGGCCTCAAATATGAAATCAGCGTCTGCTAATGGTCCTGCTAGGCCTTCAAACCAGTGAGAATTACGATGAATCTTCTCAGTATATCCTCTAGGAGGATCATCGATTGGCATGGGTCCTGGAAAACCTTGAAACTCTGGTGGTTGCATCGTGGGATGAGATTCCGTGAGTAATTCTCTAGTATTGGCCATTGGTGCACTGGGGCCAGCTTCTGATGGTCCTTCTTCCGTTTGCATGATGACTGACGAGCTAATGGAAAAGATCTGCTACAGAAGATTAGCACATTAGTATGGAAATTAATTATGATCCCATTAAGGTGAGACCGCAATCCCTTTCCATAACCGATGTGTAACCCGTGTAGCCAGGTGTTGTGAAGTGATTGATGCAATGATGTTTTGCAGAGCTAATGCATGTCTCTAGACGCCTACATGGTTCAGATTATGCATACATTTCATGATGAGCTTTTATTATGCGGGACGTGGGGTTATGGTTTGTGAATTCATACAAGGTTTAGTTGAGGGTGAATTATTACAAGGGTGGTGTTTAAGTGGGGTGGGAGAATTGTTAGATAAGGGGGTACAAGAAGATGTCTGGATACGTTTCGATATCCATCTCCTAAGAGTCTTGGAGTGGGTGGTGTGTTTCTGCTGAGAGACAAAACGTAGTATTGGGTTTGGTGGTATTGAGGGATGGAAAGATTTTTGAGGCATATATATTACATGGCTTGAGGGTTTGGCTATGATACATTGTTTGGGTACCCAAATTTGTGTGGGTGTGGGTCTATTCATTAGGTACTTCTTGGCGATCCAAATCTGTCGAGTATTTGTACTTGTAGAAGAAGATCGAGGGGACTTTGGATACTGACTCTACTGCTTTTGAAACCTTGTCCTGTTCTTGTCTGTAGTGTTGCCAAAAGCCTGTGGTTGCTGTCCTTTTGGCACCCATATTTGTCTCGTGCCACTTGTTCTGTGATGTTGATACTGCTGCTTTCTTTGCTTTGTCTAGTGGTGTCGTCGGTCTGGGTTCCTCTGTTGTGGTTGACTCCTTCGTGGTTGGGTTTGAGAGGTCCATTGGACGCTGTGCTTTGGAAAAGAAGGGAGATCCAACACTTGCATGACCTGCCCATTAGGAAGTGATTCGTTCTTTATCTTTAATCTAGGTCAGTCCGAAGCAAGTTTGGAAGGATGGGCACCGCAGGGTGTTTTGCCCATATGTCCGCTGATGCAACCCACCTGACCGCTGATTGTGTCCATCTGCCCTAGCGGTTGGGTAATTACCCCTTCTAGTTTGCAGGAAGCCCCAGGGAAGATCTCCTGGCGTCTTTCTGATTGACAACTATCTATAGCCAAGCCCGAGGGGGTTGGTGTAGACGTATTGTGACTGATCTGACCAAAGATCTTCCGGTCTTCCGTCGCATGCATTTCATGGGGTCTAGGGTTACAAACCTCAGTCAGAATGCCATTAGGGAAGTCAAGCGGTATCACTTGCTTCTGATCTAAGGTTCCAATCTGTAAGGAGCCTTGTCTAGGATTTAGGTCCACTGAGTGATCGTATAGCCAATCTTGGCCAAGGATTAGGGGTTCTATCAGGTCGTCATCATGGCACACTAGTAGCTTCGCTATCATGGTCACATCCTTAATGAGGATAGGAAGGTCCACCTCACCCATGCAAGGGGTTTCCATGCCTTCTAGCCCTATGAGGTATGCCTCAATTTGCCGCATTTCTATTCCAGAATCCTTATAGTGGGACCATCTAATCGCACTAGTCGCAGCACCTGAGTCAATTAAAGCCCTGAGCTCTCAGCAAGGGTTGCCGTGCTCTAGCCTAACTGTAATGAATGGTCTCCTGTCCACTATGCTAGGATGAGTGGTTGACTTTACTTGACACATGGCCATGGGATATCTTGGTGATGTTTCCAGAGGGTTATAATGTTCTCTCCCTAGTCCTTGTCTTCTTAGCTTCATGCGCTTAATGCGTTCTATTGCTTCTGCCTGAGCTTCTGCTCGTATTCTATTTTCTTCCTCCTTATGCTTCTTTGCCAACGTAAGTCGTCTAAGCATATCCTCAGTAAGAGGTTCCTGATATAACTTGACTCTACAGCCACTAATATAATTAGGCATTACGTCTCCTTCTAAGGTGGCTAACTGTACTGCTCCACTTGTCGAGAGTCTGTTAGTGATCATAGGTCCATAACCTCGCTTTTCTAACTTCCGTGCGTGCTGTTTCAGCGTATATACTAGAACTAGATCTCCTTCTTTCAAGCCTTTATCTTTCACATGTGCATCAAAATATGCTTTCTATCGTTTCTTTGCCGCGTATATTCCTGCTGCTGCTTTTAGCATGGTTTCTCCTAATCATTCCAAGTCCATTATTCTTGCTGATAATTCATGGCCGGTCCACTAATGTTCTTGTGCAACCTTAAGGGTCGGTATCAAGAAGTCCAAAGGAAGCACATCATTCTGACCAAAAACCATCTGAAAGGGAGTTGCATTGAGTACGGTCTTGTAGGCCACTCGATATGCCCAAACAGCGTGGTGTAACTGTTTGTCCCAATCTGAACATTTGTTGTTCACGAGTCTCGTCAGTACGTTACAAAGGATCTTATTAGTGCTTTCAGCTTGACCATTGGCCTGAGAATGATATGGTGCGGATTTCTTGTGAATCACCATAAAATCCTGTAACAAATATTCAATGACTTGGTTTAGAAAGTGAGTTTCGCGATCGCTCACTAACTCTATAGGCAATCCATATCTTGTAAAGACATTTTGAAATAAGAATTTTGCAGTTGTGTGTGGATCATTCTTTTTTGTGGCTTTTGCCTCTACCCATTTGGTAAGATAATCCGTCACCACAATGATGTATTCAGCATGTGTACCTTTTGCAGGGGGGTTAATGGGTCCTACAAAGTCTATGCCCCACTTTGAAAATGCACGTCCGCCCATCATGGGTTTCAATGGCATTTCATCTCTGCGAGTAGGAAACTGAGTTCTTTGGCACACATCACATCTCTTAACATAGGTATGAGCATCCATGTGAAGAGTGGGCCACCATAATCCTGCAAAGAGGATGGCTTTGATTATCCTATCGGGCCCAAAATGACCTCCTGCAACACCTTGGTGTGCAGTCTCTAGTATGCTTAGATAATCGCTTTCATGAACACATTGTCTTAGATATCCATCTCATCCTCTTTTGTATAGATTATCGCCAATAAGTGAATAGTCTTGAGCTTCCTGCTGCAGACTGCGTTGTCGAGCTAAGGTCATTCCTTGAGGGAATGTCTTCGTCCTCAAGTATGTCACTAAAGGTTCACTCCAGTCTGGTGTAAGAGACACGTGATATAATGTAGCATGTTGTACTGGTGGTCTTTCACAACAAACATGGCATTCTTTACACAACTTGTAGACATCTGCTTCCATCGAAGGCCAATATACTCCTAATCTATGCAGAGTCTGTAGTGTTCGATGTTTCGAATGATGTTGCTTTAATGCACCTACGTGTGTTAATTGCAACCAATTCGCATGTTTTGATTCATCTACACAACAAGCGAGAATCTTTTGATTATCCTGTTTATATATGCTTCCTGCTATGATTTGGTATCTTTGAGACTTGGTAATCTCTCCTTCTTTGATCTTTATCCTAGGGTTCTTGGGTCCGTATGTCAAAATAGGGACTATAGGCTTAGCCCATTCTGGTGCTATCTCAAGATTAAACAAGTATGCATCTGGTAGATCATCTGCTACTCCTTGAGGAGCTTCTCCTGAGGTTAATCTCGAAAGGTGGTCAGCTCTAAGATGTGTCTTTCCTTTCCTGACTACTACTTAAAAATCATACTCCATGAGTAATAGAAACCAACGTATCAGTCGTCCTGTGTTACATGGTTTGTTGACTAGGTACAATAGGGCTTGATGATTTGTAAAGAACTTGAATTTGTTTGCCAACAAGTAGTGCCTAGACTTCTTTACTGCGTAGATCATCCCTAATCCTTCTCATTCCGTAGTGGTGTAATTTCTTTCTGTTGCGTTCAATTGTCTGCTCGCGTAAGCTATGGGGAGATCTATGTTACCTTCATTCGTGGGTTGTGCTAACACACATCCTATGGCGTAATTGGATGCATCCACATGCACATGGAATGGCTTACTCCGATCCGGGGTCGTCAATATAGGTCCTGAGCACAAGCGTCGTTTAAGTTCATTGAATGAATTTTCACATTCATCTGTCCATTCAAAATTGGTTAAAAGAGAGTACAAAGGCTTGGCTATGAATGCATACATGTGTATGAATCTCCTATAATAACCACAATGGCCCATAAATGCTTGTACCTCTTTGATGTTTGTCGGCCTAGGTAGATCTGCAATCACCTTCACTTTTTCCTCATCCGTAGAGATTCCATTTTTTGACACAATGTGTCCTAGAGTTTTGCCTTGTCTGACCATGAAAACGCACTTTTCTAGGTTCAAACAAACCTGATATTCTCGACATTTGTCAAATATTTGCCTTAACTCTGGGATATGCGTCTGCTTGATATTAGAATGAGCACATATGTCATCGACATATACTTCCAAACTCTTGCGTAAGAATTCCTTAAAAACATGACACATGAGTCGCTGGAAAGTGGCGGGTGCATTTGTTAATCCAAATGGCATTACACGAAATGCAAATATGCCCAATTCGGTGGCAAATGCCGTCTTGTGTTGGTCCTCTGGAGCAATGGCTACTTGATTATAACCTGAAAAACCATCAAGGAAGCTGTAAACTTCCTTGCCCGCAACTCTTTCCAATAGATGTTCTGTGATAGGAAGAGGATAACTGTCTCAAATCGTGGCGGCATTAACTTTTTTAAGGTTAATACACACACGCAATTTTCCATTCTTCTTGGGCACAACCACAATGGAGGATACCCATTCGGTATGCTCAATCTCATAGATGAATACTGCTTCTATCAGCCGATCTATCTCCTCTTTAATCTTCACAGCGTAGTTATCATTGTACGTGTAAGGTTTTTGTTTCATAGGTTTTGCATCTGGAGTCATAGGGATTCTATGAGAACATATATCTGGATCTACTCCTTTCAAATCTTTGTAACTCCAAGCGAACACATCTCTATATTCGCGCAATAGGGCAACTAGCTCTTCTTCTTCTTCCTTCGTCAAATCATGCCCTATGTATGTACATTTTTCTTCTTCTCCTTCTATGGCTACTATTATTTTCTTGGTTTTCTCTCGGTTATCATATACTTGTCCGTCATTCACCTTTCTATTAGGCATTCATACCATGATTCTTCTATCTTCGATTTCATATTTCTTGAAATTCTCGAGTACTTCAAACAAAGATTCTTCTTTTTCTGACATGGTTTCTTTCTTTTTTCTTTTCTTGCCTTCACTCTTGTTAGTCACTTCTGTGGCTAACCTCACCTCATTCGTAATTTCCTCGTGTCTCTGAGGGTGAGTCTCTACTTTGTAGAAATATTCTTCCTCTGATGCAAAGGGTGGGTCCATGATAATTGATTCTAAATCGAAATCGCTTGCATCCTCAAATGCATCAGTGTTAGGTTCACACTCTTCTAAAATTGCATCGCACATGATTGTCTCTATCGTAAAAACTGAAATGTCATAGGCATCCTCGTCACAGTGGGGTGTCCATTGTTCTTCATTGATGGCTACATCCATGGTTGCTAGGATTTCTTCCCAACCATGGGGTTCAAACTCTTCGTCTAGGAATACTACAGGTGCGTAAGCTGGATCTTGAAGGGTTCGTGGATGTTGTTCTGCACCTACGGTCTTGGCTTCTAATCGTTCTTCCTCTTGTTTTGCAACTTTACACATCCATAAATGAGTGTCCTCGTGTAACCATGAGGGGTCTGACTCCAAAGAGTGTACTGATTGTGTTTCTACTGGTGTCTTATGGATGGTATTCCATTGTATTGGGGGTACGTCTCTATGTGAATAGTCTTTAAGATTGACTTTGGTAGTCACTCCTAAATGTTGCAAGTACAAAGAATTAGTTCCCCAATCTTGTACAATTTGCAACTGACGCATGAATGGTCGTCCCAATATCATCTCATAAGCATGATTTTCTGCAAAGTCACAAATGGTGAAAGTATGCTCAAATTCTACGCCACAAGTGGTGAGAGATATGCCTTCTAGTAAGCCTAATGGTTTTTCTATATGTCCATCAGCCATTTGTAGCTTCATCCTGGTGGGTCTTAATGCTGGCTTACCCGAACGTTTCCATAAAGCAGTGGTAGCTATGGCTACTCCGGCTCCTGAATCTAAGATGGCTTTCGTGGTGTAGCCCTGATGGGTTATCGGAAGATAAGTGTTACCTTCCTCTCCTTCGCTTACATCTCCAATCTTTTCTACGGGTATCTTTGGTATCTTATTTTTTGATCCTATTTGTGAGGGAGTAGTAGCAAGCTCAGGGAATTGATTTGCTACATGTTTCCACAATTCTGGTTTTACCTTTAACAACTCCTTGAGGGTGAGATTACACTGTACTTTGGTATTCTTGATCACTTCCGTGTTTCTAGGGACTACTGATTCTTCATTCCTCACTATTATCGTGGGTTCTCTCATACTAATAGACTTTGCTTCCCAAGGTCCTGTGAACTGAGGTAATTCTTGTGAAGAATTAGATTCAAAAGCTGTGTGTTCACTCAGTTGTTCCTCCTCTACCTCATTGTAAATAGAGGGGATATCTTGGGGAAATTGTTCCTGCAAGTCGTCTATTTCTTGAATAGGAGAATGAGTTCCTTGTTCTTTTCTCCATTTCTCTTCTTGGATTTCCCTCAAAAATTCATGTGAGTACCTATGTATGGAGGACAAATTGTCTTGACTTTCTGTATTGGGTACTTGAGACAGGGATGGTGCATTCCTTTCCTGTGTCTCTAGGACACTAAGATTCCTGTGCTGATCCTTTTTCTCTTTGCTTTCTATCAAGTATTCTAGCCTCTCCATTAGTCCTTGAAAGTGTAATTCCGGTTTTGCCATGTTATTCCAATTAAGATATCTAGAGGCTTCGAACAAAGCTTGTGCTAATTCCACCATCTTCATGCAAAGTTTAGTTCTCTCAATCTCTAGATCAGCTCGAGGGTAGTTTTTACTCAGTTCAGCTACTTGAGGTCCCTCTTTTAATCTAGCCTGATACGCACGAAACATCATGTCTAGATTCTCTAGTATGGGTTCCGCTAAAACTGATCCTGATTTCTAAGCTGGATTCTCTTGATTCAATTCCTGTGAAGTCAATTCTAGGATTTTGGCTCTAGATTCCTTCAAACTTCCTTCCAACTCAGTTATCTTTTTACTCCATTTTCTCTTAATTCCTTCTCTAGAATCTTTCCAAGATTTTGTCTTTTTACTGCTAGATTCTGCAACTTCACAACTTCCAGTTGCTTTCTCTTGATTAAGCTGTTGGTTCTGTAAGAGCGCCTGGCTCTGGTGATAGCTTGGATAGGCACGTATGTAGGGTTGGATCCATCTGCGTTGTTCACAATACCTATCACATTGATCGGTGTCACATTTGAAGCATTAACAGGGTTCTTAGGACAATCTTTTGTGATGTGCTCTTTCCCACAATCGGCACAAAAGCCTTGGATGTTATAGTACTGTGATTGTCCTGATATCGGGGGATGTGGACAATCCTTTATGAAATGATCTCCTTGGCACCTAAAGCATGGTCCTCTAGGGCCCTGTGGTCTTTGTTGTCTTACTTGGGGCTGTGGATTTGGGTTTGTGTACATCACATTAGCATAATCTGGCTCCCAACTAGGTTCCACTGGTGGACTATCGTAATGATATGTCTCCACATGTTCTGGTGACTCCATGTAATATGCGGGTGGACTATCTACATGCGTAGAGTCAAAACTGTTTGAGTTCGGGTCACTCTCTGTGATCAAAGGCGAAGAAGGCACTAAGGCCCTACTTAGGTTCACTTCTGCAGTAGTGTATTTGACTGAGATGACATTCGCTGGTGGGGGTGGCTGCTGAGCTAAGAGAGGTTGAGGTCTCTGTTTAGCCTGGTATGGGTAGTTCTGAGGAGGCCTATAGTAATAAGGCTGAGCATTGTATTGGCCTTGATACCTACCTAGCTCTGCGTATGCTTGCGGGTAGTTCTGTCTCACGGTCTGTTTGTTGTATGGGCAGTCTTGAGCCGTATGATTCGTGTATCTTCTCTCAATTGTACAGTATTGGCCACTAGGGTTGGCTTGTGGTTGTGGTGCATTGGGACACACATTTGCCATATGATCACCACCACAGGTGTAACAACGCTTGTTCATTAGTACCCTAGGTTTACTAGAAACTCCTAGTTTCTGGGCCACTTTTTCTGCGAGGTCTTCTATCGAGCTAGACAATTTTGTGGATGCTAGAGATGAACAGTCTGAGTCCTTGTAGACTTTTGAGAGTTCCAACTCATCTCCTAAGTTGTCCTCAATGTCTATACCAATTCTTATACATTGCTCTAGCGTTCTGGGCTCTTTCAGGTACACATAGGAGCGTAGTTTAGAGCTCAACAAGCCATCTAGAAACAATGACACTTGCTTGGCCTGTGAGGGTAGCTCTTGCATTGGACATCGTTCAACATATTGTCTAAACCTACGTCTTGCCAGTCTGGCTGTTTCCTGAGGGGTCTGTTTGAAGCTATGAATCAACGAAGACGTGTCATGTCTAATCCCACTTTTAGAGAATTCAGTGATGAATGACTCTAAAAAGTGATGGATGTCTCTAAATTGCCTCTGTTGCAATGGTTGGAACCAAGTTAAAGCGGTATTCTTTAACGTTAGTCCAAATGCATTGTATTGCGTGAACATGTCTTCAACTTGTTTGGCTCTTAGTACTTGCTTGAATTCCGCAACATGGTCATAGGGATCTCCTGTCCCATCAAAGTAATTTTTCATGGATTTCACTAACTGAGTGGGTCCCAATATTCTTGCGTGTTCACGTGGTCTAGGTAGAGGAAAATCATCTCTACCACCTAGTATTCCATGATCTCTTTGTCTATCTGCTCTATTAGTGTCCGTGGTTGTTCTATCTCTCCCTATGGGATGAGTGAAGCTTACTTCAGGTCTTTCTTTATTCTTTTCTCTTTGATTTCCATGGGCTGAGGATGTTCCTGCCCCTTGTTGACTTGTATTCATGTTCGTTCTAGATGGAGGGAATACCAATTCACCTCTCCATGTGTATGTGTTTTTAGCATGGTCAGGCACCACAAAGACTCTTTCTGAAGTCTCATCCAGGTATACAACCTTTCCAGGTGTATCCGGGTCCTTGAACTCATATATCGTGATGATACCTACCTCACTAAGTAGTTCTGTCTTGTATCTCCAAAAGGCTTCATCAGTTTCTTTATTTACAAACAACTCTATGCTTCTGTTGTCTTGAGGGATCCATTATGGGATTAGTACTCGTGTCAGTACAGATTTCCCTCTAGGTGTTCTAGGCTCTTCTACCGGTTCTTTTCCTTGAGATTTAGTTTCCATCTCTAGCTGAATCACGCCAAACTCGTTGGTATTGTTTGGATGCGTACTTAAGATATACATCGTTCCTTCTTTGTCTATGTACGCGTCTCTCTCAAATTTCACCACTGGATGTTCCAATCCAATGGGTTGATCGGGGTTGTGCATTTGCACCACTTGCCTTCACAAACCATCCTCATAGATGCGAGCACCTAAGCGGTTGGTTCGGAGGAACTCTAGTTGCGTCTTATAGGGTCCTTCTGGTTTTTCTAAATATGCTACATTCGACCCTCCTTCTGGTCTTTCTGTGCTAAATGCCATTTCTGAATCACTAGTATCTGAGCTCTCGTAGGGATAACTAGTGTTCAATTGTTGAGCCCACGATCGTGTAGTAGTTCTTACACTTGCCTCTGATGATCTAAGGCTTCGTCGGTCTGACTTGCCTATATGTTTGCCTGATCTAAGGTTCATTAATTTTCTTCCTTGCACACTCAGTACACGCTCAAATCGTCAATGATTCTTTGTTATTACTTTCTTGATTCTTTTTAGATTTCTTTAGATTCTTGTCTTAATGTATGCGTCAGGAATTCGACTTTCCGTGGTACTTTGAGTTCTCGTTCCGTCAGACTTATGTTCTTTCCTTTAGGTTTTCGTGTCACACACCTTTATCTTTAGTCTTGGACTTGATAAATGTAATTCTCTTGAACTTGAGGCGTTCCTATCGTCTTAAATCCACAATACTAACGTTTATCCTAAACTAAGAATTGACTGAGTAATCTTCCAACCTCGAGTCAGCTTTTCTGGTTGCTCTGATGCCCAAGAAGCCGCGCTTCCCAAGCTTTATGCCCTTCAATGCCTTGCCTTGGTTGCCCTTGATTGCCCTTGCTAGACCTGGAAAAATTCAACAGTTGGATAATCAAGCACTTGAGTATATACACCCTTTAAGTCCCTTCCCTTTTGCCCAACTTTTTAATGCTTTCCCCCTGGCTTTCTAAGTCCGACAAATGGTCAACCTCAAAATAGCTTATCTACAAATACGTATCCTTTAAGACGTCAAGAGCTTTCTAACGAGCTATTAAGCTCAAAAAACAGACTTCGGATGAAAAAGTTATGACCGTTCAGACCCTGGGGGGTAAAAACTGACAAACAGGTTTTTCTCCAAATATGAGCTAAGGGGTCTCCTATGAGTATAATCACCCAAAAATTTCCCAAAAATAGCCCCAAAATTGGCCAAAAAATGAAACCCTAAAATTTGCGATGGGGGTGCACAATCACGATGGCGTGAGACAATCGCGATGGTCTGGGACCATCGCGATGGCGTGAAGGTGAGCAATCGCGATGGTCTGAAGTGCACGGTCACGATGGTACAAAAGTGAGCAATCGTGATGGCTCGATCAGGCGGACAATCGCGATGGCATCAGTCAACGGTCAACGTGAACAATCACGATGGTCCAAAATTCGAGTTGTCGTGATGGTGTAAGGGTGTCGTCGCGATGGCGTGAAGTGTGAACCGTCACGATGGTCTAGCTTGCCACGTGGCACCGTCGGCGCGATGGCGTGAGCCAATCGCGATGGTGTGGGGTCAACCGAATAGTCGCGATGGTCCGCAAACCATCACGATGGTCCAAATGAACCGTCGTGATGGTTTGAGACCGTCGCGATGGTCTGGCCGAGCCGTCGCGATGGCGTGAGCCTATCGCGATGGTGTGACACAATCGCGATGGTCTGAGACCATCGCGATGGTCCACCAAAATGAGAATTTTGCAGATGCGTCAGTGGATTCGTGTGTGCGCTTGTGTCGCCTATCCCGTGGTGTGGTCGCTTACCAAAAATTCCACACTTGGCAGACCATCGCGATGGTCTGACATAGACGGAAATCTCTGACAGAAACTAGAAATTTTTCCTTTTCCAAACTTTCCTGATGCACTAGAGCTCTGTACCTGCAAGAAAACTCAAGAAAACAAAAGTACATGCAAGCACAAAAGCTCTCTCTCACTCTTTCGCATGCACAAATGAGGGGAAATGAGGAGAATGGGTGGATATGGTGAATTTTCTGATTTTTTTGGAGATGAAGATGAAGATGTGGTGATGAAGATGGAGTGTGGGGGAGGTGAAAAACACTAAAAACTAAGTAAAACCAACAACAAAAACTGAAATTTTTACCTTCCAATGCCACTTCTTGCTATACTCTTACCATCACACATTCGTCCTAGACTCGTTCCCCGACAACGGCGCCAAATTTGGTGTTGCTCTAGCACAATGGTAAGAACCACGTTAAGAAGCTCCACCTCCTTAATGTCAATCCGTGGAAGAGATAGGAGTGATATGAAGATCGTGAATGTGAGATGAAGTGAGAGTGCAGGTGAGAAGCATAGAAATGCACACACACATACACACACACTACGAAGAGACAAGCAAGACACAATGGAAGGTGAGAAGTCCACTCTATTGTTCAAGAACACTATTACAAGCTCAAAATAACTCTAAGCTCACACCATCCAACCTCAAAAATGAGCTCTCTAGCTCTTTTTATAGTTTCTAGACTAGTTTTGACTGGTTTCACATCTAGTGACCGGCATAGTTAAAAATTAGGTCGTAGATGCTACTTGGAAGGGTAAACGGTGTCTAAAAATAACGAAAATTGATACGCTTGTTCTACCTAAGCTCCTCAAGCTCGAGGACTCCTCGGCTTGCACAAAATGGAGCTAGAAATTAAGAAAAGGGTTTTTCTATGTTACATATGTTACATTAGTGATGAAAATCACTGTTGGAGGTTTTTGGAAAGTATTTGAAAACATAATTCTTTGAAAAAAGATTCGACTGGCTCCCTGCTCCATCGTTACATGCTTCTGCGTCTTCTATGCCTCTGGCTGCTTCCAACAACCCCTCCGTCAAACCCTAGTATTTTTAGGGTTTTACCTATTTGATTATCCACAAGAGCTAATTACTTTTTAAAACATGAAAACACCATCCTTATGCTTCATAACGTACAAAATATTCCATTTGATGTTGCCTATGGGATTTTCCAAATTGATATGCACTGCACTCGCATATCGTGTGTTCCTTTGGAATATTGGGTGGTCCAAGCACACTCTAATATCTATTAATTTTTTTGAGGGCTATTTCTCTAATGTGAGGTAACCTCTTATGCTAAACCTCTAGCTCTAAGAAGTTTTGGGTGTCATAATTGAACAAGGCAATATTATTGGTGTATTGGAGTTCAAATGTGAACAATCTACCTATTTGTATCCCTTTTCTATCTTCTTGAAACCTTTATATGGATCCTCTATATAGACTCCATGACTATTTGCATGATAAAGGTATCAAGAGAGAGGTCATTACTAGCTAATCTCCTCAACATGATGGTGTTTCTAAAAGATGGAACAAATCCCTAATTGGGATAGCTAGGACTATGCTTGAATAAAAGACGCTACCACACTAGCTATGTGCGAAAGCAACATCTACTATAGTATATCTTGTCAATAGACTACCACCCAAATGACTTCAACCATGACTCCCTATGAATCTTGGAATGCAAAAAATCCAAGTCTAGGTCATTGCAAAGTCTTTGATTGTTTAGTGTATCTACATATGCCTTTAGAAATTAGAGGGAAATGGGATCAGAGAGCAACCAAGTCTGCATTCATTGGATATGACTAAACACAAATAGGGTACCGATTTGATGACCTAACCAAAATTCACTACAAGGAAGGATTTTGTATTTCAAGAACGCATGTTGTGGTATGAAGAAGACAAGCAAAAGGTAAATCTACCCCATTATCTTGATATATATTTTCTTCCATTAGATAATAAGCATAATGCACAAGTGCGTGACTCTACAAGTGATTAGAAGATGAAAAATATGAGAAAGAAAGATATTATGAGCTTTGGAAATCAAGAGGCAATGCCAAATTGTAGTAATGTGGAGAATGCTTCAAGCATACTCCAAGAATATCAATAAGGCAAAGCAGAAAACTTGAAAGGTATGGTTATGATTCTAGATTCTTAACCAGACATACCATATAAAGATTCAATGTTAGAAGAACCCTCAACTTATGAAGAAGCTAAAGGTAACCATAATTGAGATAAATCCATGAAAGAGGAAATTGAAGCTCTAAAGAGATGGACACATGGGAGTTGGTTTGCATGCATTCCGACATAAAGCTAATAGGCTACAAATGGGTGTATAAATTGAAAAGGAATTTAGATGGATCTATTTGGAGGTATAAAGACACATGGTTGCTAAGGGGTGTTCTAAACCATAGAGCATGGACTATGAAAACACTTTCTCACCTGTGGCCAAGATGACCACCATTAGAATGTTCCTTAGTCGGAGGCTACTTCAACTTGATGTGAAATATGATTTGCTCAATGGATTCATCATTGAGGAGGTAAATATGTCACAATCCCTAGGATATGAAGACCCTAATTCTTCTAATTATGTATGCAAGATTAAGAAAGGATTGTATGCTCTAAAACAAGATCTTAGAGCTTGAAAAAAGAATTTTGTGACATACTTGTAGGATCAAGGTTTCAATTATGACAAGAGATGATATGATTCATACAGAATGAATCAAGAAACACATGTAGGTGGAATTCAAGATCAGTGATCTTGGAGAACTTACAATCTTCCTAGGGATGCAGGTTATCTATATAGATCAAAGGATGTACTTGACTCAAACAAGGTATATTCAAGATCCACTTTTGAACTTCAAAATCTATAATGCCAATCCTGAAGGAACTTCTATGGAGATGAATCATAAATGTAGTGTTTATGAAGGATAACACATAGAAGATGTAAAGGAATATCAAAGCCTTATGGGTACTCTAATTTATGTTACACATATAAGGGCAAATATATCATATAATGTTAAATTGTTCAATCAATTTATGCACTCTCCAAGAAAGCCACATATGGATGCAACTAAAATAGTGCTCAAATACCTTAAAGACACCGTCAATGAAGGTATATTCTACTCTTATACATCTATTTTTTATCTGAGATTATATTTAGATACATATTGGGTAGGTTCTATGTATCAAAAGAGAAGTAATTCAAGATTTCTAGCATTTGCACGATCAAAACTTCTTGGAGTTCTAAGATGTAACCCACAATAGAAATTTCCACACTATATGTGAGTACCCAAGCCTGTCAATAGCCACATAGGAAGCCATATGGTTGAAGGAGTTATATACAGGTTTGGGACTTGTGAGCTCAAAACCTCACATTTTTGGAGACAATATAACCTCAATGCATCTTGCAACAAACCCTACATATCATGCAAGAACAAAACATATAGAGATTCATTACCATTTTTCTAGATAGAAACTCTTATCAAAGGATATACATGTGTGAATTTTCCCAGTAGATAAGATAACCTGATCACTCAAGGCAGAGAATTTCTTCCATTCTCCTCCTCTCAAGTACTTTCAAAATGGAAGTGAGAGGCTTCTCCATGTGGATTTGCAAGAAGTGCAAGCAACACACACACATATATGACCATGGAAAATGTCACCAAGAATAATGTCACATGGAGCACTTCTCTTCTCTACGTCATGAGCACTCTCTCTGAATGAATGATGTCTCTCCTCTCTCTCTTTCTTTAGCATAGGCTAGGCTCACCTTGCTTAGTCCTCCAAGAGGAATTTCTTGCCTTGATTTGAGTGTTGGTTCACGTACGCTCGTAACTGCTAGAGTATCTTGGTGCTCACTTTGATTTCCCAAGATTGTTTCCACATGTGGGCAGCCAACGAATCCATGTTTTGTCCTGTAGTGACTTTAGATTCAAACAAAAATTTTCATTGGAGGGCCATACTTTCACTTCTGCGTACATTACCGCTTCACATACCTTCACATTTTGCCTTTTAATTTTTCAAATGTGCACCTAAGAGAAGGTTCACCTGAAGCATCCAAAACACTTTAAAAACACTTTGAACCTTAGAGAAATTATAGAAATACCTCTCCAACCTGCAACCAACTTTCTACAATTATACCGTTTGTGATAATTAATTGTGCACTACCTGTGCACCTTGACACCCGAACTCTAAACACCTTGACTTCACCCATGTTGACTTTGACCTTGAACATGTTGGCTTTGACTACTTTGACTTTGATCCTTTGACTTTGACCAATGTGACTTTTATGGGCTCAACAGTTGCCCACGACCTCATGGGCTCTTCGGGACAGCGAAAACTTTCAGCAGAGATGACACCATGATTCTTGTGCTGGAAACTCTTCAAAAGGACACATGAGCAGCTAACAAGTCCACCAACTGCAGTAGAGAAGAAACACCAGAGAAGAACCAATAGTGGCGATTTTGCACATAAAAGCAAAGGATGGAAAATGAAGGGTAGGAAGAAGGGGGAAGGGAGGGCTGAGGGGGCAGAGATTGATAGGGCAGGGAGGGGTAAGGATGGGGCTGGGTAGGAAGGTAAAGGGACGATGAGGAAGTAGGATTGTGGGCTCTGGAGAGGGCCTAAATGCAAAAACAATAAAGCTATAAAGGGTGTATAAGGGAGAATTTGAAACATATGGTAAAATAAAGTGAGAATAGACCATATGGACCCTGTGCATCAAGAAAAACACATGATAAATGTGCTCAAAGCATGTGGGTTTTGAATCAAAGTCAGAGAAATGGTGGGATTTGGAAGAAACTAAGTCAAAAAATGAGTCCAGGGGTTCCAAAAGACATGAAATTGACTCCAAGGTTGAAAACAACGGCCATCGGAGGCATGATCTAAAGCCAAAGGCATTTGACCAGGAAAATAAAAAAATATATATATTTTAAAGTAAATATATTATTATCTATATATAGTTTTTTTTAATGGACGTGAGGTTGAGCTTAAATAAAAAAAACTAAAAAGAAAAATAAAATAAAAATAAATAATTAAATATTAAAATAATAAAAATAAAAACTAAAAACTAAAAAATAAAAAAAAAGAAAAGAAAAAAGGAAACATAATGCATGGGGGGCAGGGGGGGAGGAATTAAACTTAAAAAAATAAAGTAAAAATAAAATAAAAGAAAAGAAAATGGGGGGTGACACGGGGGAGAAAATTAAATAAATATAAAAATAAAGAAAATAAAAAAAAGGCATGCGAGGTGTGCGCGGGGAGAGCGGGATATAGAAAATTAAAAATAAAGAAAATAAGAAACAATTCAGAAAAATAACAAAAACGATCGGGGGGGGGGGGGGGGTGTTGCGGGCGGGGTGCAAGGGGGGGGGGGGGGGAGGGGGGATGGGATGCGGGCAGGGGGCGCGTGGGCTACGGGGCTGCTACGGGTGGGGGAGGGGGGTGGGGGCAGCTGGGAAAAAAATAAAAAATAAAATAAAATAAAACAAAAATAAATAAATAAACAATATAAAACAAAATAAATAAATAATATAGAATAAAAATAAATAAAAAGAAAAATAAAAATAAACAAGAAAATTTTTGGGGGGCAGTTAGGAAAGAGAAAATTAAAAAAAAATAAATAAATAATATGATATAAAATAAATAAAAAGAAAAAAAATTAGAGGGGGAGGGGGATGGGGGATGGGGGGGGGGGGGGGGGGGATAAAAAAAACAAAAAAAAGAAGAATGTGGAGGGGGGCGAGGCACGGGGAGGCTGCAGGAGGGGAGGGGAGGGGGGGAGGGGGAGGGGGGAGGGCAATGAGAGAGAGAGAGAGAAAGAGAGAGAGAGAGAGAGAGAGAGAGAGAGAGAGGCTTCAATAAATTAGCCTTCAAGGGGGCCTGTTTCTATAATAATGAGGAGAATACCCTGAAAATATGAAAAATACTAATAAAATCCAAAAAAAATCAAAATAAAAAGCAAAAAAATCAAGAAAAAGTATTGAAAATTTTCTCAAAAATTTTATGCCACTTTCCCACTCAAAACCGTAGAGAGCTTCCTTTATTTCCATTTTATCCAAAAAAAGAACATTGAAAAAGATGAAAAAAATGCTAGAAAAAATTCTAAAAATGCTAGAAAAAATTCTAAAAATGCCTTAAAAATTCCCATAAATTTCCTAAAACATTTTCTTATACAAAGGTTAGGAAATGGCTTCTAAGATACATAAAAAAATCAAGGAACAAGCATAAAATATGAAAACAAAAACTACTAAAACGTAAGCAAAAATGGAATGAGAAGGCTATGTACAACCTGGACAGATTTTGCAAACTCCCAGTGATCCATAAATCTTCAATTGTGCTGATGATAGGCCTTGAGTCTTGATATTATGACAAAGAGAAACCCTTTGCCCTCCATAATCTCCAATTGTACTGTACTTCATTTGTTTCAACTTCTTTTTGGACATACTGGCCATCTGATAGGCCACCCTAAATCCTTCATCAGAATACTATTTCCTCCATATTGCATCTTTTATATCTTTGTTTCAGCTACTGTGTGATGTAATCTGCAAAATGTCATTTTTTTAATTCCTACTTGCTCATCCAATAGAACCCTCTATTTCCAAAGACTTGCAGGTACTCCTTCCACATCCTTGTAGAGCCCTACACTTATGATCATAAAAATTGACATAACAGATGATATCCATACCATTATCCATAACAAAGTGGCAATTCATATACAATTTGAAGTAGCTTCATCATTGCTGCATTTAAGGGCTTTTCTTTTCTTCTCTCTTCTATGGACTTTGACTGAGATGGTCTCACTCGAATCAATAACCTGAATGATGTCCTCTTTTTCTTCATAGACTTCCTCTCTACTTGAGTTTGGAAAAATTCCATAGCAAGAAGATGGGCCTTTTGCATGGAGCCAAGCCAACATGTTCTTGTCATCATATAAATTTGCTTCTTCATACAGGTGTGCCTCTAGGTTATCCAACAATACATCTTCCATACAAATACTAATTGTCTGCATTGTGCTGGTATGTCTTTGATTCTCTGGTCCTTCTTCTAAAAATATATGTTGCAACTCTTTCCTTACCCAAGTCATGTAGTACATTGGCATGCCTTAACCAAGGTCTCCTTCTACTTGTGGCAACCTTAGAACAACAAAATCTAAGTCAAAGATGGTACCTCGTATCTCCACTGGGACTCTAGGAACCACTCCCATCGGACTTACTATGCATTGGTCTACCAATGTTAGAGTGAAGTTGGCAGGTCTTGAGGGTTGTAGTCCAATCTTTTTCATGGTATGTTCAGGCATCAAGTTAATGTCAGATCCACCATCCACAATAACTACATCCTCACCCTATTATTCTCTCTAATTTTGGTCTCACCCAAAGGATCGATCTTGGTAAGATCCTTGTGGTTGAGTTGGAACAGATTCAAACCTCACATCAGAATCAATGAAGATTGGAAGTGGGCGGTAGGTATAAGAGAAAATGACTCTATTTGGTTCCCGATCCAAGGCATTACAAATATGGAGCCTTGGAATGGCTTTAGTGCCAAGAGACTCTGGAATAAGGGATTCAAACAATGGAACCACCTCTGGAAACAGGACACGAACAGATGAGTGGACTTTGAGGACCTTGACCCTAGTGCTGCAGTCACATATGAGGAATAGAATGTTTTATTGAGTAGACACCATGCTTGGGACCGCTCTAAGATCTGACTACTTATGAGACAGGACACTTTGGACCTAATGGGCCTTAAATAGTATAATGGTAATCGCCACTCCAAGCTTCCATATGTGGATGCTCGCAATGACATTCACATCAGGTTCAATAAGAAAAGGTGTCTCAACTGGATGCAACTTCATTGGGATATGAAATTTATGTCTATCACCCTCTCATTGAAAACAAAAAGTCGGCCCTCCTATGGAAAATTTTATACTGTGGAATATGGACCAATGCAAAATCTAACAAGATGTGTGGTGTTCCGTTGCAGGTGTGAAAGTGACGGTTGGTGGATTAAGCCAACCATTGGAATTACGGCGCACGCAGGGTGCTTAGAGCAAGCTCAGGTATATAGGAGACTCAAAAGATTATGAGTACTTCAATTGCAAAATAAGTTATCATATCTTTAAGAGCTTTGAAACCAAAATGATTCATCATTCAAAAGAATATCATCATTCATTATCTAATTCATACATAGGCAAGTCATCTCTATGAAACTTCTTATATCACAACAATCATTTCAAGCAAGATTTTGTTGATATGTAAAATACATTTTTTGATTAATTGCTCAAGAAGTTGCACTCGTTCTTTTAGAATGATTCAAGAAAATTGATGAATCTTCAAGATTTCAATATGTGCAATCATCTTAGATCTAATTCTCACATAGTTTTATGTGAGCTTTCGCATAGATATTAAAGTATGTTCCCTAATATGTGTTGCTTTTAAGTAAGCTAAAATCATCCTTTAATCTTGACAATTTGGTGGTCAAGGAAAACCAACGATACACATGTGGTTAGCGATCTTTAACAATTTAGAACACCATCTCAAATCAACCATAATAGTTAGATTATGCTCAAGCTTAATTTATGATATGTTTTTAAACTTTGGCACTACATAATGATATAATATTTAAATCAAAACTCTATCCACATTAACTACCATGCGTATGTTTTAGGCAATTCATAGTCTCCTTTTCTTTACACGATGATCGAAAGTAAATCAATTGCAAACAATTTATTTCAGGACATATCATAAGCTCAAGGCATTATTAGCTATGTTAATGGAATACATTCAAACTCGATGGTCATATAAAAACAAACGAAGCATATAGAGATAAAGTGACTAAATGAGAACTGAGAGAGAATTTGACTAAAAAAACAAGAATGTTGATTATAAGGAAATTTTTTTCCTAAAGGTCTTGATGATAGGATAAGGCTTTTGCTTAAAACTATGCTGCGTTTTACCTTACAGAGAGTTTTTCGTTGATTTCAAACGAATTGATCATAATCTTAATGACGATTTGAATGTTAAGAATCGATCGAAATCACTTTCTATTTCCTCAAGTGACATGCAACCTTTGTACACATATAAAGAGTCATGCTCACAATATAATCAAAATCTTCAATAATTTGAGCGCAGATCCTACGGTTTGGTTTGTTTTGAGAAATATAGAAAGTACACCTAAATGAAATCTTCTAGATCGTTGGCTTCTAATTACTCAACTTCCTTTAAGAGGGTATTGACTTGTGAAGATTCATTCGTTTATAACAGAAATACCAATAAATGCAGAATTCACATATCACTTGTTTTAATATTAAACATAGAACCAGTGAGTAGAGAACAAGTCAATTAGCGCAAGGAACCAATATGTCAATTGAGTAGTTATATGAATGTATATGGAAAATGTCTGAAGACACGAACAGCAAGAACAACACGAGGAAGGAAGAATGAAAGCTGGAACATGATTTAAACAATAAGGAGAGGTAAAACCAGAGTGATTCAGACAAGATAATTAGAAGATTAATCATTCTTCTATTCCATTAAAGTCGTCTTCAAACTGTTGAAATAAAGTATCAGCGCCATCAGAATATTCCTAAACAGAAAGATTACGTTGTATTTGATAAGTCCTGCAGTTCCTTCGATCGTTCGGCTCTCTGCTCTTAAATAGAAAGCCAGAAGAGAAATGCTAAGAGATCAATGCTCTTCCTCTAGTGCACAAAGAATTCTCTTTAACGCTATCAATTATCTTCGTCTATGATTGCTGTTGTACTTGATGCTCTCTAAAAGTGCGTAGTAAAAAATATAAAACAGAAAAGCGATGCGCAATAAAATAATGGAGATACAATGATAAACGCCGTCCTTACAAATCATTTATGGCAGAGAATCAGAAGATTCTCACAAATGCTAGTAAATCATCCGTCTCATTTGGTAGATCAAGCATCTGTCAATCTCCGTGCTCGATTAGAGCTTAGCCAGATATATAAGAACATCGTGCATCATTGGCAATTCATAAGGCTTATACTCTATCGAACTAACAAAGATGTCCCTTCGAGACTATCAATGCCAAAAATAAGCATGAGTTTGGCCCCCCAGCTCCTTCCCTTCTATGCCTATTATATGTGTTGAATGATGCGCAATAATCCCCTTTTTTTTCTCCTTATCTTGGTGCCTTTTTATATATCGGATCGGTCCAAATTTCCACGAATGTAAGTTTTGCACTTCCATTTTGTATTGTCAGTCCTTATTCATCCTTCTATATTGCTACATTATAGCTTTTGTATCTCTATAATTAGAGATCTTAAATTATGCACGCGCTACCTTCAATGTCAAGAATATCTTCTAGATCTCAGAGGGTTCCATGAAACTCTATTGATCATAAACGCAGGTGAGAACAACACTCTCCTTCAGCCTATGTCACCAAGTAGATCCCCTTTGATAATTATTCCGGTCTTCTTTGATACCCTATATTTTATTGCCATCTGCTTTTTTATGAACCACACATGCCATCACGCGTCCCCTATTATTGCTCTCCATGATCAGATCAGTGCCAAAGAATCCTCATCATGGCTTTTTCTCTGCATGCATTTTGCCATCTTTTTTCATGTACGGCTCAGCATGCCTCTCCTTTTTCTTCTTTTGATATGTTGCTCCATCATTTCTTGAATATTGCTATCCATAACTTTCTCGCAATTCATATGTAAATATAAAGGAATGGAATATCCACACAGGAGAGAGAATCTCTCCGACACCGCCTTGGTGCAAGCGATGTTGTCGTAGCAAAGAGGATATTGTCCACCTGTTCTTTGCTTGCCCTAAATCCCTTCGATTATGGAGGGTCCTTGGTTGGTCTCTGGGACTCCAAGAACATATCAGTTAGAAGCAAGCCCTTATTGGTGAAGTGATCATTTGCTCTACGGCATTGTGGAATGCAATCAAGGGAGAGATCCTTTGGAAGATTTGGTGGGAAGGATGCGCTCACAACTTTGCCAATACTCCCAAGGAGTGGTCGCTCAAGAACTCCCTTTTCCTTCTCGGCAAAAGAATTGCTAACTATAACAACCCCCCCCCCCCCCCCCCCCCCCCTTCAAGCATCACAAAGAGCTACAGTATGTCAACAATAAGCTTAAAACCAAGTGGGCACCGCATGATGGGGATGCGAAGTTTATCAACCTCCTCTATAGCTTCATGTAAGTGTTGCATGGTCTTCCATGAAGGCTCGGAAAGAAAATTAGACTTCAAAGACATATCATTTCGAAGGAAGCTCTACTAGGAGAAGCTATTGGTTACTTCACATCTCTCTGGAACGCCATCAGAGGGAAGGTCCTATGGAAGATCTAGTGGGAATGATGTGTTCACAACTTTGGTGACTGCCCCAAAGAGTGGTCGATTGAGAAATCAATGTTCCTCCTTGGAAAAGGGATTGCTAATTGTAAGAAACCCCCTTTAGGCATCATCAAGTGCTCCTTTTAATCAACAACAAGCTTAAAGCCATGTGGGCCCCGCATGCGGGTGATTTACCTCTGTGTAATGCCATCTAAAATCTCTAAAAGCTATCCCCACTTTGTGGGATAGGGGGGATCCCATGGGCACTAGTCCCCTTCTCTTGTACCTTTCTTTTAATTAATTCAAGTCCAAGAGAGTAGGCTAAGGCTGAACTTCCTTTATTTAAAAAAGAAAACTCCTTGAAACTCATGACCTTTGATAGGAACTATTAGTCGAGGGCTTTTATAATCTGTGAGGGGTGCTTCCCCTATGATTTTATCTTTATGAAGAACAACACTCTTTGCCACTAAACTTGTTGTGGAAGCCTCATCAATTGTCTGCAAGAGTTATGACCTAAATTTCCCATCCATCTTTATTAAATAAAAAATGCTGACCTCTTTTCTCATGGACTTGAGTAGTCTTGAAGATTTTGATTCCTTAAGAGAATGGTCTCCAATTGACTTATCAAATGCATCATGAGCCTTGCTGAATGCATGTCCAATCGCATCAGTGGTACCTATGAGATTTCCTTTCTGCCCTTTATCTACACATGTGTTGGCTTCTTCATCAGATGTCTCTTCGTCTTTGTTCAGCTCATTCATCCTTGATTCTTGACCTATGTCCCATTGAGCCTTCCCCTTGCTTCTTCTCTGCACTCTAAAAAGATTCAATTTCTTCTAATTGCACCACTCTGGCAAATGGTGATGGCACATTGACTTGTTCCAAAACATCTTCTTTGCTCACAACAATCATTTGAATGTGTGGCCTAGATGAAGATGCCTGGTTCTTAGGACAGCAAAAGGTATAATGGTCCCTAGACTTTGGGCAATTCTTGCAAGGGGGGGCATTTTCTAGTAAAGTACACCTACTTTGGTAATGCCCACATTCTCCACATCTGAAATAGATAATTGGCCTCCTTGGCCCATTTCCAAAGTTATCCCTGTGTCTAGGCTTGTAAATGTTACCTTGATTGTTGGTGCATTTTACCCAAGCCTACATGCTTGATATATTTGATATCATCCTCATTTGTAAGTCACATGAGTAGTCATGTGAAGACCTCTTGTAAAAGAGTTCATTTTTATCTCTTGTAATTGAAAAAAGAAAAAGGAAAAGGATGGCTTACCTCATGCATGAAGTAAAAGCAATTTCATGGCTCTAACTACCTAAAACCACGAAATTTAGAGCTGAGGGAATATCTCCTAACTTTGGGGATCACTTTTAGGTGGAGCCATTCGAATTCGAATTCAAAACTCCCTCCAAGAATAGCTATAAAAAGAGCAAGAAGGAAGAGGCGATTCGCAAGCCTTGTACGTGACCACTTCATGTCATTTTGTAGAGATTGAAGAGCTTACTCCATAGCTCTGTCATTCTACTCCCATTGTGCAAAGATTCATTGCCAATATGGTTGTAATAATATATGAATTTATACATTTATCATCATTCACTTCTCTGTTTTGTTCTCTGTTATACTTACTTAGAGCAGTACCTTCAGAAGGTCATAACTCCAGTTATACTGATTTTTTTTCAGTGATTTAACTTGCATTGGATAGCTCATACTGTTTACGTTGTACCTATAAATTTTCAAGGTCATTGGATTTATAATTTTGGAGCTATCTGCATTTTACTTCTCACTGGTCTATCTCTCGAGAGCCTCGAGAATGGTGGGCATGTTCCAGAAATTGATAAATCTTGTTCTCAGTGCTCAGTCCATCATTTGAAGTGTTTTAACTTGGATTGGGAAGCTTCCTAAGTTTATTTGCTATGCCCAAAAGGAATTGAGAGCAGTGTTCATTTTTTCCACCAGGTGTATGTCCAAAAATAGCAAGTTTAGGGAGCTAGTCATTTCGCAACTTGTCTGTCTTGACTTAAACTTTTGGGATACATGTTCCAGAGTACTTGGCTGATATTTTGGTGGATTTAGGAAGCTTAAAGGGTCTACTAATCAACTCTGAAGTCTTAGTTGGGCTGGTGTGAAGCTAGTTGTAGCAGCACCTACTCATCTTTGGAATGCATCCACCATCTCTCTTCACAGTGGTATCAGAGCATAGTCAAGCAACATGGGAGATGGATTTCCATCAACAATTGACAAATTGGATCGAAACAACTACCCGGCATGGTCTCTAAGGATGAAGGCTTACCTTCAAGCGAGGAATCTATATGGATTCATATCCGGAGATGAAGCAATGCCAACCATGAGGAACAAAGGGCAACCATCACATGAAGAAGTGGAAGGACTTTCGAATTGGTGTTCGAAGGATGCACTTGCAAGGTCCTATATTCTAAACTCAATCTCTGATCTTCTTTTACCTCATGTCAAGGGATGCAAGACATCAAGAGAGACCTGGAATGCACTTGCTTCTTTCTTCTCTTCCAACACTCGAGCAAGGAAGAACCAATTGTGGATGGAGTTCACAACAATGAAGAAAAGCCCGAAGCAAAATGTGACTGATTATGTCACAAAGATGAAGGAGATTTCCGACCAACTTGAAAGCATTGGAGAGGTAATTGAAGAGGAGCAAATCATAAGACAAATCATGAATGGAATCAAAGCAGACGACAAGTGGGAGTCATTCACAATAGCCATGGAGTTATACATGGATATGCATGTACCTGACCTCAACACACTCATGGGCCAACTCTTCACTCATGAAGCAAAGATTAGCAAAGGTGGTGAGTCCTCAAGAGGTAATCAAACTTCTGCCTTATATTCTGATAAAGCTAAGGTCAAGGACAAGTCAAAGAATAGGAAGAATGAAGATGAAGGAAGCTCTTTCCAAGCAAACTTTGCAGGTAGAGGAAGAGCTAGAGGAAGAGGCAGAGGTGGAAAGCAAGGCAGGGGGAGATTCCAATCATCTCAACCTTGCAACATATGTGGCTTATCTAACCATACTACTGAAGAATGTTTCAGGAACCCGAGGAACTCAAGAGGAAGAGGATTCAATAGAGGTGGTTATGGATCAAATAGAGGTAGATACAATGGAGGCTACAACAACAACAACTACTACAATAACAATTACAACAACAACAACAACTATCAAAGTGGCCATAGAGGAAGAAGAGATTACAATAACTATGCAGAGGACCAAAGTCAAGAAGAATCATTATTGATTATGAATCTATCAGCGAAGAAGGGTAAGGATGATGATCACATATTTTACATTGATTCGGGATGCTCGAACCATGTAGCAGGAAATGTGGCTTTACTTTCTGATTTGGAAGATCCTCATAACAAGCATGAAGTGCAGACATGAGATGACACAAAGCACTCAGTGGAGAAGATAGGTAATGTGAAGACATCAGATGGGAATATGAACCTCTTAAGCAAAGTCTTGTATGTCCCTACAATTACGAGAAATTTAATAAGTGTTGGACAGATTGTTGAAAAAGGATTGCAGGTTAGATTCAATCGATTTGGAGCATATGTTGAAGACCCAAGACAAGGCTTTCGAAGGATTGCCAAAGGAGAAAACACAGGAAGGCTTTTCACTTTTAAAGTGGAAGATACAAAGAACATAGCTTTGTTTAGCTATGGATCTCAAACTCTAACAGAGTTGGAGATATGGCACAAAAGGCTTGCTCACATTGGTGAGAGGACACTCAAACAGATTTGTAGGGACCAAAGTGTACTTGGTTTGCCTAATATCACAAGGCAACACATGATTTATAAGTGTGAAGCTTGTCAGCTCGGCAAGGCTCATAGACAACCTTTCAATAAGAAAGGATATATGCATCAAAATCCTTTGGATCTAGTGCACACGGATGTGTGGGGTCCAAGTAAGGAGCCATCTATATCAGGCTCAAGATATTATGTTTCTTTCATAGATGATTGTAGCAGGTGGACCATTTTGTTTTTCATGAAGCACAAGGATGAAGTGTTTAATTGCTTTAAGAAGTATATTGCTCTTGTTGAAAACCAAGCAGGTAGGACTTTGAAACGACTCAGATCAGATGGTGGAGGAGAATACTTCTCTTCTGAATTTGATACCTTCTTGCATGAAAGAGGCATTAAAAGGGAAGTCAATACAAGGTATACACCCGAACTCAATGGTGTAGCAGAGAGGAGAAACAGAGCTATTGTCGAAGCTGCAAGGTCCATGCTCAACGAAAAGGGATTGCCGAACTACCTATGGGCTGAGGCTGTGTCGACAGCCACATATCTCATAAATAGACTTCCATCTAAGTCACTAGATGGAACCACTCCATATGAAGTGTGGAATGGAAGAAGACCTAGTCTAGAGCATTGCAAAATCTTTGGATGCTTAGCCTATGCTCACATTCCTTCTCAAGTAAGAGGGAAATTGGATCCCAAGGCAGAGAAGTGCGTATTTATTGGCTATGACCAAAACCAAAAAGGATATAGATTGTACAATCCAACCAATAAAGGATTTTCTGTGAGTAGAGATGTATTTTTTTATGAAAACAAATCATGGTTTGATGATGATAGGAAAGTGAAGCTTCCATATGACTTGGATGAAGATTTTCCATCACTTCAACCAAAGGAGCCAAAGCAGATTGAAGAAAGTGATTTGGAGATTGACCTAGAAGACTTGGAAAGACTAAAGCTATGGAAGAACAAATGTAAAGCAAAGATGCAAGATGCTACATATGGACCCGAGACCTCACATCAACCACTTAGAAGGTCTTCGAGGGAGAAGAAGAAACTAGAGAGGTTTGGTTATGATACTTCTTTGGTCACCAAGCACTCAATCTACATTGCAAAGGATTCAACCAATGAAGAACCTACCACATTCGAAGAAGCACAAAGCAAGAAAGCTTGGAGAGATGCAATGGATGAAGAAATGGAAGCCTTGAAGGAGAATGACACTTGGGAGCTTGTACCTAACAAGCCATCTATGAAGATAATCGGATCTCGATGGATATACAAAATCAAGAGGAATCCAGATGGAAGTATAAATAGACACAAAGCAAGGTTAGTTGCTAAAGGGTTTGCTCAAACCCATGGTATTGATTATGAGGAGACTTTCTCTCCTGTTGCAAAAATGCCTACAATTAGGGTTCTCATTAGTCTTGCTGCATCTAGAAATTGGAATCTTTATCAACTTGATGTAAAGAATGCTTTCTTGAATGGATGGATTTCTGAGGAAGTGTATATGGCACAACCTCCTGGATATGAGGATGCACTTCATCCTAACTATGTATGCAAACTAAAGAAAGCTTTGTATGGATTCAAGCAAGCTCCAAGAGCTTGGAATTTCATATTGGTGACTTATTTGCAGGACCAAGGATTCAAAGCTAGCAAGGCGGATACCTCTTTGTTCATAAAGAGGAATGGATCTGAAGTGATCTATTTATGTGTGTATGTTGATGATATTATTATCACAGGCAATGATCTTGACGGAATCAAATAGGTAAAGAGTCAAATGAAGGAGGAGTTCAAAATAAGTGACCTCGGACCACTCACTTATTTTCTTGGATTGGAGTTGATCTACACAGATTCAGGTATATACATCACACAAAGGAAGTATGTCCATGACATGCTCATCAAGTTCAAGATGGAAAATACCAAGTGTGCAGGTACACCTATGGAGCAAAATCATAAGCTTAGTGCTTATGAAGGAGAGCCAATTGAAGACATCACAAGCTATCAAAGCTTGGTTGGAAGTTTGAACTATGCAACACTCACAAGGGTGGATATATGCTATAGTGTTAGCATATTGAGTCAGTTTATGCATAAGCTGAGAAGACCACATATGGAAGCGGCCAAGAGAGTCCTCAAGTCCCTAAAGGGGACCATGAATGAAGGTTTGTTCTATTCATATACTTCAAATATTGAGCTAAAGGTCTACTCAAATGCAGATTGGGCCGAATCTAAAGATGATAGAAGAAAATCATCAGGGTATATATCATTTGCAGGTTCAAAAATCATTTCTTGGTCATCGAAGAAGCAACCAACCGTGGCATTATCTTCTACCGAAGCGGAATATAGAGGTTTGGCTAATGCAACTCAAGAAATCATGTGGTTAAAGTCTTTGTACATAGATCTTGGACTTCATTCTTCAACACCTCATATTTTTGGTGACAACACAAGCTCACTACATCTAGCAGCTAATCCGGTATACCATGCTAGAACCAAGCATATTGAAGTCCACTACCATTACGTAAGGGAGAAGCTAATGAGCAAGGATGTTCAAGTATCGTATGTCTCTACAGATATGCAATGTGCCGACATGTTGACTAAAGCTCTTGATGGTACAAAATTAAGTAGATTCAAGTTGATGATTGGCTTGCAGGAAATCAAGGACAATTGAAGACTTATTTGAAGGTCCAGCATGTTAGGCTTGAGAGGGAGCTGTTGGTGCATTTTACCCAAGCCTACATGCTTGATATATTTGATATCATCCTCATTTGTAAGTCACATGAGTAGTCATGTGAACACTTCTTGTAAAAGAGTTCATTTTTATCTCTTGTAATTGAAAAAAGAAAAAGGAAAAGGATGGCTTACCTCATGCATGATGTAAAAGCAATTTCGTGGCTCTAACTACCTAAAACCACGAAATTTAGAGCTGAGGGAATCTCTCCTAACTTTGGGGATCACTTTTAGGTGGAGCTATTCGAATTCGAATTCAAAACTCCCTCCAAGAATAGCTATAAAAAGAGCAAGAAGGAAGAGGCGATTAGCAAGCCTTGTACGTGACCACTTCATGTCATTTTGTAGAGATTGAAGAGCTTACTCCATAGCTCTGTCATTCTACTCCCATTGTGCAAAGATTCATTGCCAATGTGGTTGTAATCATATATGAATTTATACATTTATCATCATTCACTTCTCTGTTTTGTTCTCTGCTATACTTACTTAGAGCAGTACCTTCAGAAGGTCATATCTCGAGTTATACTGAACCTTTTTCAATGATTTAACTGATATTTTGGTGGATTTAGGAAGCTTAAAGGGTCTACTAATCAACTCTGAAGTCTCAGTTGGCTGGTGTAAGCTGGTTGTAGCAGCACCTACTCATATTTGGATTGCATCCACCATCTCTCTTCACATTGATTAGGTGTAGTTGCCATCACATTAGCTGGTGGTTGGCCTCCTCCTTGTGTCCAATATGTTGTTGCACGCATACCTCTTGATTGACATTCTTCGGCCTCATGGCCAGCTTTCATGCATAGTTGGCAAGTTACACTTAGAAGCGGACAATCACTTACCACATGACCGTGCTTGGGCTTCCTCTTCCTTTTGTAGTTTGAGGGCCTCGATTTCTCGCCTTAACAAGGTTATTGCATTTTCTTCTTTGTTTTGAGGTTTACTTCTTTTTAAGTTCTCTAGTTCTTTCCTTAATTGAATCACTAGAACTGCTAGAGTATCTTGGTGCTCACTTTGATGTCCCAAGATTGTCTCCAAAAGTGGGCAGCCAATGAATACTTGTTTTGTCCTGTAGTGACTTTAGACTAAAACAAAAATTTTAATTGGGGGGCCATACTTTTATTTCTTTGTACACTGCCGCTTCACATACCTTCACATTTTGCCTTTTAATTCTTCAAATGTGCACCTAAGAGAGGGCTCACAAGAATCTTCCAAAACACTTCAAAAACACTTTGAACCTTAGAGAAATTGTAGAAATACCTTTGCAACCTGCAACCAACTTTTTGCAATTATACCCTTCGGGAGAATTAATTATGCACTACCTCTGCACCTTGACACCTTTGAAGACCTTGACTTCACACATGTTGACTTGGACCTTGAACATGTTTCCTTTGACTACATTGACTTTGACCCTTTGACTTTGACCAATGTGACTTTTATGGGCTCAAGAGTCAATGTGTATCTTGTGCACATTCCTAGTTTGCTTTCCATATTGACAATGCTCACAAGAGGGAAAATTGGAGAGAGATTACACAAGTAAGTATCAAGAAAGAGAAAGATTTCCTATTCCACTACTTAGCTTCCTTTTTCAATAACCATATTGCCCTTTGATATGCAAAAGGATTGAGCATGGAATACCACCTTGTAATTGTCACGAGGAAGGAGATAAGGAAGAGAGCTCACACACACACTCTCACTCTCAAGGAGAAGCACACACACACAAATTGAGGCAAGGAAGAATTATCTTCTTCTTCTTCTATTACATAAAAGGAATGTACAAGAATGACCTAAAAAACAAGAATACAACCAGTGCAATATATAAAGACCAGTACATAAGGAAAAACCTAATGTCCGCGAATGAGTGAGCTGGCAAGAAACAAATGTGCCATCACTCTCGGTAGATAAATCTAACAAAGCTCAATGAAGTATCCTTGACATATACCGGCGTGACCACTATACATGTAAAAGAAACAAAAAACTGGTACGTGTCATCCTGGATCATCACATGTTGAGCTTGATATCTCAACACTCCCCCTCAAGCTCAATGCCATATCCTATAATCCAAGCATCTTCCGAAACTTCTTCAACTTCTCAGCTCCAAGTGCTTTGGTGAAAATATCAGCAACCTGCTCATCTGTTCTCACATAAACAAGATCAATATCACTTGTTAATACCTTCTCTCTCATGAAGTGATAATGTACCTTGATATGCTTTGTTCTAGCATCGAAAACAGGGTTTTGTGCTAACTGTATGCTGCTAAGATTATCACAATAGATAGTGATAGACTTTTGCACTTCCACACCTAAATTTGCAAGTAACATCTCCAGCCATGATGCCTCACATGCTGCCATTGCAGCACCTCTATACTCAGCCTCTGTACTCGACAAAGCAACAGTGGGTTGCTTCTTACTGCTCCATGTAATAGCTGCACCTCCAAGTGAGAAAAGAAAGCCATTAGTAGATCTTCTATCTGGAGTACTACCAGCCCATTCTGCATCAGTGTATCCATGAACCTGCAAATCTACACTAGCTTCATAAAACAATGCGTAATCCAAAGTAGCACTCACATAACGTAAAGTGCGCCTCAGAGAATCCAAATGTGGCTTCCTGGGAACCTGTATAAACTGACTTTCAAGTCCAACAGTGTAGCTTAAATTAGGCCTTGTAATTGTAAGATATATAAGACTTCCCACAATTTTCCTATACATAGTAGCATTTTCCAATGCTTCACCTGATGTAGTGTGCCAAAAACTTTCAGATGTAATAAGTTTGGCTTTTTACCTGTAAACTTCTCTTCAGGTGTAACTTGATGGACAGCAGCAGTCGGAGTTCTGTTCATGATGTATACAGTCGTATGCACAGCTTCTGCCCAATAACAATGAGGCATATTCTTCTCAGCCATCAAGGCTCTTGCTATTTCTGCAATATGTCTATTTTTGCGTTCAGCAACACCATTCTGTTGTGGTGTGTACCTGCATGAAAATTGACGCCAAATTCCATGATTTTTTAGAAAACTGCTGAACTCATTTGACATGTATTCACCTCCTCCATCAGATCTTAATGTTTGAATGTACTTCCGTGTCTGCTTTTCCACCATAACTTTAAAATTCTAGAAGTGAGTAAACACCTCGCTCTTCTCTTTCATGAAATATACCCATACTTTGCATGTATGGTCATCAATGAAAGTAACATAAAACCTACAACCGCCCATAGATGTGGTCTTTGCTGGACCCCAAACATCTGTATGTACTACTTCTAGTACATTCTCACTAACATGCTTGTCATGTGGAAATGATGCTCTTGATTGTTTACAAAATTGACATGCTGCACATACCTTTTGCATTTTTGCAACTTTGAAATTTGGTAGTCCATGGACAATCTCCTTTGACTGCATCAGTTTCAGCCTTTGCAAGTTTGCATGTCCAATCCATTTGTGCCATATCTCTATATCTGCAATAACTCGTGCACCTTTCGCAAACATGGCTGCATTCATTTCAGGAATCTTCACATTTAAGGTGAACATCCTACCCACTTTGTTTCCTTTGGCAACCAATCGTCCATCCTGCTTGTACTCTTCTACATATAATCCATCAGCATTGAACCTGACTTGTAATCCCTGGTCAACCATTTGTCCAACAAAAACCAGATTCTTTGTTATATTTGGAACATGCAGCACATCAACGAGATGTTTTACCTTTCCGTCCTCCATAGACAATGCTATGTTTCTTGTATGCTCAATAGGATGTGATGTGTCATCAATTGTTTCAACATATCGAGGAACTGGTATTTTCTGCAAACTACTAAACCATTCTGCATGACTGGTCATGTGATTTGAAGCACCTGAACCAACATACCAGAAATTATCATTCGATTTTGAAACACCAGCAGACATCGTATTCATCATGTGATGTTGAACCATAAACAGCTTCTCATAATCATATGCACTTGTGGATGCATAGTTGTTTTGCTGCCTTCTGTTATTTTGATTCTTTATCCTCCAATCACGTTCAAAGTGTCCAGGTTTACCACAATTCCAGCGTCCTTTACTATCATTACCTGAATCATTTCTTTGGAAATTTCTGCGACCTCTTTGGCTCCCCCTGTCTCGAAACTGTTCTCTTCCTCCTGCATGATTCTGTTGTTGACCTTGGTCTTGGTTACTGTTTCTTCTTCCACTTCCAAAACCTCTACCTCTACCTCTTCCTCTCCCAGAGTAGAATACCTGCTCAGAACTGGGCTTTCCTTGGGAGTTTGAATCCTCACCAGGATTCTTTTCTTCAATGATCAGCTTAGAGACCAAATCAGCAAAATTCAGAATATTTTCCTTGGTCTGTATAGAAGTTCTGAACTGCTTATATGCAGCTCCTAAACCACGAAGGCACACTTCCACCTTATCATCATCATCTACATTCACGCCAATAGATGCAAGTTACTCACATATGCTTTTGATTTTGAGAGTGTAGTCACTTACGGACATGCTCTTTTTCTCCAATGTATGCAGCTCGTTCTTGAGTTGCAATTTTCGTGCCTTTGTATTGGTCTCGTACAAAGTGACCAAACTGTTCCAAGCCTCTTTTGGAGTCTTGACATCCTATATGTGTCCAATCATGCTATCCTGTATGCTAAAAGATAGCCAATACATTACCTTTCGTGCTCCTTGATTCCATTCCTCATATGCTCTTAACTGTTCTGCAGTCCGATTCCTTTCTCGTAACTGTGAAGCATTTTCATTCTCTCCTTTAATGTACTTCCAGTAGCCTTTTCCCATCAGGAAATTCTTCATTCTAAATCTCCAAGCATGGAAGTTATTCTTGTCCAGCTTATCGCTCATAAGCTGACTCATTCCATCTGCGTTTGCCATTTCTGCAACAATTCACAACACCGAACACACTACAAGCAGCACTTCTGCTTGAACACTGTCGCACTATGACGTGACAGTTCGATCTCAGAAAAACACAGTTTTTGTGTATCAACAGTACATGGAATCGCTTGAAATTCTGAATCTAGAATATATGAGTGTTGCCGAACACAACGCAAGTTACAATTTCTGAAACTGACCTAGTTTTTCTGTGGGCCCCACTTTGCGGGCTCAACGGAGGTCGAGATGGCTCCGAAACTTCGATCTGACAAAAACAAGTGACCCTAAAGGGATAACTCTCAAAAATATTTTGAGGTCTTCTACCTTCAGGGCGATTTTTGTAGCAAACGGAGGCCGTTTGTGAAATTGCGTTTTCTCCATGCCTTGCCACGTAGTGTTCATCGTCGCCTTCTCCACGAGCTCTCTACAGCCACATTGGCTCTGATACCATGTCACGAGGAAGGAGATAAGGAAGAGAGTTCACACACACACTCTCACTCTCAAGGAGAAGCACACACACACAGATTGAGGCAAGGAAGCATTATCTTCTTCTTCTTCTTCTATTACATAAAAGGAATGTACAAGAATGACCTAAAAAACAAGAATACAACCAGTGCAATATATAAAGACCAATACATAAGGAAAAACCTAATGTCCGCGAATGAGGCCAAATTTTGTTTGATTTTGAGACTATGACCGAATATATGTTTGCGATGCCCAAGATGAAGCGGCAACCTGCTCTGATACCAATTGGCGGCGTTACACGTCTGTGGAAGCACATGAACAACACAAGGAAGAAGAAGAAGCTTAGAGCACAACACACAATACTGAATGTATTACCAGTAGAATGTACAAAAGATGAGTGATCCATGAAGGTCATATGTTGGAGTCAATATCATATGTTCCAACAATTCTTATTCCATGTGAACCTGAAACTTCATGGTGTGAAACCACTTAATTCAAAAGAAAGATAAATAGCAATGATGAGTTGTATTGAAAACTCATGAAAAGTTAATGAAAGTGATCTTTACGCATAAAGAAAAAGCATGCTTTATTGATCGCTACAAATCATGTGCTATGTTTTTTATTGGTTGCTACTTTTTTTATGGATCGCCATGTTGCTTGCTTAGACTACGTTTTGCTTTATTTGTGGAAATTGTAGCTTTTGCTTTATTCATGGAGACTTATACTATATAAGGAGCATGGTGGAAACACACTTGATAATCACTCAAAGTTAGAAGGAGGTCTTCTTGAAGAGAGAGTGTTCACACTTCTTGAGAAGGTGAAGTTTTGGTGAAGGAGAGGCTACTCTCTTGGAATAAGAAGTCTTCTACAAGGTGGTGGTAACTATCTTTTGTGAGTTAACCTTATATTTTGACCCTTACCACAAGAGATAGAGAGGTTACATTTGAAGAGTTAGAGTTCTTCTTACTTCATGATGAAGATCAGTTGAAGGGAATGGAAGAGAATGAGGAAGAACTTTCATCTTCATCAAAGGGTAATAAGAAGAAGAAGGATAAGAAGGAAAAACAATCCAAGAAGGAAATTAGGTCCCTCTCACCTTCTACTTTAGATTCTATATCTACTACATCTAAAGGGAAGTCTTCTAAGAAGAAGGAAGTAATATGTTTTTACTGCAAGAAACTTGGACATTTAAAAGTAGCATGTTTGCAGCAGAAAAGAAAAAGGCATTAGGTTACGTTGCAGAAGATGATAAAAAACGAGAAATATCAAGGTGATTCTTATGCCTCTATCACTATTGAGGAAGTAGCTTTTGATCAGGCAACTTTACAAGTTCTTTCAACAAGTCCTTGGATACTTGACTCAGGTGCTACAAAGCATATGATAGGTTGCAGATATGTGTTTTCTTCCCTTTTTTATTCTACACGTAGAAGAGTTACCATTGCAGATGGCAACGATTTGGATGTTGTGGGAATAGGTACAGTAACCCTAAAGTCAAGAGAAGTTGCTAAATTTTAGATTTCAAATGTTTTCTACATACCTTAAATGAAGAAGAATTTGTTGTCTATATCTGCATTTTTAGGTGATGGTTTTAAAGTTGTATTTGAGAGAGATATTTGTAAGATCTTATCACAAAAAGATGACAAGTGTGTATTGCAAGGTGAACATACAGGAGGGATCGTCTTTTTGTCAAAAATCAGTTAGGCATATGTGATCAACTCTTCGTCACCGGTGGAAGATATGAAGCAATGGCATGAAAGATTTGGACATATTATTTTTGGAGCTCTCAAGAGTATCAAAGACAAAGGTATGGTTGAGAGTTTACCCTCATTGAAGCTGCTAGTTAATTTAGATATATGTGAAGGATGTCTTGAATGTAAGATGCATAAATCACTTTCAAGAAACATGGTCATATTACAGCTATTAGGAAATTGCAGATTATTCATTCAGATGTGAATGGACCTATGAGAGCAGAATCTATTTAGGGCTTCATGTATTTTGTTCTATTTATTGATGATTTTACAAGATACTCATGGATCTATGGTCTTAAGTTAAAGTCAGAAGTCTTTCCTATGTTGAAAAAGTTTGTAGCTATGGTTAAAAATGAAAAATAGGAAACTATCCAGATTCTGAGAAGTGATAAGTGTGGAGAAAACTTGTCAAATGAGTTCCACACATTTCTTGATGAGAAAGGTGTTAATTGACACCTTACTATTGCTTATACTCCTCTACAGAATAGTGTTGCAGAAAGAAAGAATAGAGTACTTGTTGAAATGATGCGGAGCATGATGGCATCCATGAAGCTTTCATCGAAATTTTGGTTTGATGCAGTACATACAGCTAACCACATTTTGAACAGTTCATCTACAAAAGCTTTAAAGGTAATCACACCTTATGAAGCTTATTATGGTAGAAAACCTAATATGAGTTACTTCAGAGTGTTTGGATCACTTTCTTATATACATATTGAGAAAAAAGAACAAGGCAAACTAGATGTAAAGGCAAAGAAAGCTGTTTTTATTGGATATCCTTTTGAGAGTAAAGGATACAGGTTTTATGTTCCAGAGACAGGTGAAGTTATTCTTTCATGTAATGCTTATATTGCTGAAAATAAGTTTTATGATAAAGAAGAAAAAATTCTAGAGTTCATTAATGAAAATCACTATGGATTTTTTAGAAAGATTGTGGATATACATGTTCAACCATATCAGGAGGGAGTTAAAAATCCTAGGATTCAAGAAAGAGTTGAAGAAAGAGGAATTTCACAACCTTCTAGAGAGTCAGTTCCACATGAGACTTTGGTTCCAGAAATGAAAGAAGTTAAAGTTCTAGAAAGTCCTAGTACCTCGGCAGGAGAAGTTCCAGAACCTCTAGAAGCAAAAAATTTAGAAAGAGTTTCACCACTATTTAAGAATACACTTACATGGTTATATGAGACTTGGAAAGATGGTGGTATAAAGACTTTTTTTGGAAGAACAAGGAGTCAGATTAGACAACAACAACAAGATCATATACGAACAAGAAGTTAGACTAGACAACAACAAAGAGATCATGCAAGTTTTGTTGAACACTTTGAGATTCATGATATTTTGGCACTTACTAAAATTGAGGATGAACCTGCATGTGTTAAAGATACACTTAACATTCTTATTTGGAGAAAAGCTATGCAAGAAGAGATTGATTCTATTCATGAGAATCAAACTTGGTAGCTTTGTGAGTTACCAAAGGGAAAGAATGCTATCGGTGTAAAATGGATCTTCAAAATCAAAAGGAAAGCAGACGGTACTATTGATAGATACAAGGCCAAGTTAGTTGTCAAAGGATATGCACAACAAAAATGTATTGATTATGATGAGACATTTGTTCCTATGTCTAGGGTGACTGTTATTAGGGTAATACTTGCTTTAGCAGCACATTTTGGTTGGCATATATATCAATTTGACATTAAGAATACTTTTCTAAATGGTGATTTACATGAGGATCTGTATATTTAGCAGCCAGAAGGTTTTGAAGAGATAGGCAAAGAACACTTAGTGTGTAAACTTAGAAAAGCTTTATATGGATTAAAACACGCACCTAGAGAATGGTATGAAAAGATACATACATATCTTTTATCCATTGCTTTCCATAACTGAGATGTAGCTCCAAGTCTTTATGTCAAAGCTTAAACAAGTATGATGATTATAGCAATTATTTATGTGGATGATATTGTGTTCACAGGTCCCAGAGATGAAGATTTGCAAATGTTCAAAGAACAATTGAAGCAAACATTTGATGTGAATGATTTAGGCATTTTGCATTATTATCTTAGGATTGAGGTTTTGTTTCAAGATGGGTGTATCTATATAACACAATAG
Source organism: Ceratopteris richardii (assembly GCA_020310875.1). Classification (NCBI taxonomy): domain Eukaryota; kingdom Viridiplantae; phylum Streptophyta; class Polypodiopsida; order Polypodiales; family Pteridaceae; genus Ceratopteris; species Ceratopteris richardii. The sequence continues at coordinate 121,975,681 of CM035410.1, read as the reverse complement.
AAGTACATTGAGAAACTTTTGGAAAGGTTTCAAATGACTAATTCTAAACCTATGCAAACACCTATGGATCAGAACATGTCTTTACAAATGGTAGCAGATGCAGAGCATTTGATGCTACTCTATATAGTCAAGTAGTTGGATGCTTGATATATCTTTGTAATACACGTCCTGATATATAGTTTGCAGTTTCTCAAGTATCAAGGTTCATGTAGAATCCGATAGTGTTACATTGGAAAGCAGTAAAGTGGATGTTTTGATATTTAAAGGGAACTTCAAATTTTACTATGGTATTTTCGAAATCTACACATTTTTTACTAAAAGGATTTTCAGATTCTGATTGGGCAGGTGATAGAGACACAAGAAGAAGTACTAGTGGATTTTTTTTTCTATCTTTGAGATTGTCTTATCTCATGGCTTTCAAAGAGACAACCCACTATTGCCACTTCATCATGTGAAGCTGAATATCGTGCAACATTTACTGCTACTCTAGAGTCAGTATGGTTGCAGAAGATTTTTAGTTATCTTGATGTGAAAGTACATGAACCCATTTGGATATTTTCAGATAGCCAAAGTGCTATAGCTATAACAAAGAATCTAGTCCATCATGCAAGGACAAATCATATAGAGGTACACTAGCACTATATTCCAAAGTAGATAGCTAAGAAGCACATTGAGGTGGTTTATGTTCCTTCTAGTGAGAATATTGCAGATATTTTTACCAAAGCATTGACTAGAGACAATCATGAGAAGATTTGCAGGTTACTAAAGCTTGTACCAATATGACATTGAAGGAGAGATTGTTGGAGTCAATATCATATGGTCCAACAATTCTTATTCCATGTGAACCTCAAACTACATAGTGTGAAACCTCTTAATTCAAAATCAAGATAAATAGCAACGATGAGTTTTATTTAAAACTCATGAAAAGCCAACAAAAGTGATCTTTATGCATAAAGCAAAAGCATGCTTTATTGATTGCTACAAACCATGCGCTACATTTTTTATTGGTTGCTACCTTTTTTATGGATCGCCACATTGCTTGCTTAGACTATGTTTTGCTTTATTTGTGCAAGTCTAGTTTTTGCTTTATTCATGGAGACTCATACTATATAAGGAGCATGGTGGGCACACACTTGATAATCACTCAAAGCTAAAAGGAGGTCTTCTTGAAGAGAGAGTGTTCACACACTCTTGAGGAGGTGAAGTTTTGGTGAAGGAGAGGCTACTCTCTTGGAGCAAGAAGTCTTCTACAAGGTGGTGGTAAATATCTTTTGTGAGTTAACCGTATATTTTGTTTTTAGGGTGTCTCTACCCTAATCTCAAAATTAGGGTTGGTTGATTTATATTTTTGTTACACTATTTTGTAAAAATAAGGTTAGCTTTGTTGCTCATTCACTTCACACACTTAGATTATTTCAACATAATATAAATTCTGTATCATCATCTTCTTGGATATTCTTCCATTACTGAGTGCATCACTTCATATTGTTGAGTAGTACTCCCATGTTGTAATTTGGACATCTATTTTTTAGTGCATAAGCATCTAGCTTACATTCCCTATACTTGTCTCAAGATTTTTCTTTCTATCTCTCACTTATCATCTTAATTAATTAAGTGTCTTTCATAGATGATTGTAGCAGGTGGACCATTTTGTTTTTCATGAAGCACAAGGATGAAGTGTTTAATTGCTTTAAGAAGTATATTGCTCTTGTTGAAAACCAAACAGGTAGGACTTTGAAACGACTCTGATCAGATGGTGGAGGAGAATACTTCTCTTCTGAATTTGATACCTTCTTGCATGAAAGAGGCATTAAAAGGGAAGTCACTACAAGGTATACACCCGAACTCAATGGTGTAGCAGAGAGGAGAAACAGAGCTATTGTCAAAGTTGCAAGGTCCATGCTCAACGAAAAGGGATTTCCGAACTACCTATGGGCATAGGCTGTGTCGATAGCCACATGTCTCATAAATAGACTTCCATCTAAGTCACTAGATGGAACCACTCCATATGAAGTGTGGAGTGGAAGAAGACCTAGTCTAGAGCATTGCAAAATCTTTGGATGCTTAGCCTATGCTCACATTCCTTCTCAAGTAAGAGGGAAATTGGATCCCAAGGCAGAGAAGTGCGTATTTATTGGTTATGAACAAAACCAAAAAGGATATAGATTGTACAATCCAACCAATAAAGGATTTTCTGTGAGTAGAGATGTAATTTTTTATGAAAACAAATCATGGTTTGATGATGACAGGAAAGTGAAGCTGCCATATGACTTGGATGAAGATTTTCCATCACTTCAACCAAAGGAGCCAAAGCAGATTGAAGAAAGTGATTTGGAGATTGACCTAGAAGACTTGGAAAGACTAAAGCTATGAAAGAACAAATGTAAAGCAAAGATGCAAGATGCTACATATGGACCCGAGACTTCACATCAACCACTTAGAAGGTCTTCGAGGGAGAAGAAGAAACCAGAGAGGTTTGGTTATGATACTTCTTTGGTCACCAAGCACTCAATCTACATTGCAAAGGATTCAACCAATGAAGAACCTACGACATTCGAAGAAGCACAAAGCAAGAAAGCTTGGAGAGATGCAATGGATGAAGAAATGGAAGCCTTGAAGGAGAATGACACTTGGGAGCTTGTACCTAACAAGCCATCTATGAAGATAATCGGATCTCGATGGATATACAAAATCAAGAGGAATCCAGATGGAAGTATAAATAGACACAAAGCAAGGTTAGTTGCTAAAGGGTTTGCTCAAACCCATGGTATTGATTATGAGGAGACTTTCTCTCCTGTTGCAAAAATGCCTACAATTAGGGTTCTCATTAGTCTTGCTGCATCTAGAAATTGGAATCTTTATCAACTTGATGTAAAGAATGCTTTCTTGAATGGATGGATTTCTAAGGAAGTGTATATGGCACAACCTCCTGGATATGAGGATGCACTTCATACTAACTATGTATGCAAACTAAAGAAAGCTTTTTATGGATTGAAGCAAGCTCCAAGAGCTTGGAATTTCAGATTGGTGACTTATTTGCAGGACCAAGCATTCAAAGCTAGCAAGGCGGATACCTCTTTGTTCATAAAGAGGAATGGATCTGAAGTGATCTATTTATGTGTGTATGTTGATGATATTATTATCACACGCAATGATCTTGATGGAATCAAACAGGTAAAGAGTCAAATGAAGGAGGAGTTCAAAATAAGTGACCTCGGACCACTCACTTATTTTCTTGGATTGGAGTTGATCTACACAGATTCAGGTATATACATCACACAAAGGAAGTATGTCCATGACATGCTTGTCAAGTTCAAGATGGAAAATACCAAGTGTGCAGGTACACCTATAGAGAAAAATCATAAGCTTAGTGCTTATGAAGGAGAGCCAATTGAAGACATCACAAGCTATCAAAGCTTGGTTGGAAGTTTGAACTATGCAACACTCACAAGGGTGGATATATGCTATAGTGTTAGCATATTGAGTCAGTTTATGCATAAGCCGAGAAGACCACATATGGAAGCGGCCAAGAGAGTCCTCAAGTACCTAAAGGGGACCATGAATGAAGGTTTGTTCTATTCATATACTTCAAATATTGAGCTAAAGGTCTACTCAGATGCAGATTGGGCCGGATCTAAAGATGATAGAAGAAGCACATCAGGGTATATATCATTTGCAGGTTCAAAAATCATTTCTTGGTCATCGAAGAAGCAACCAACCATGGCAGTATCTTCTACCGAAGCGGAATATAGAGGTTTGGCTAATGCAACTCAAGAAATCATGTGGTTAAAGTCTTTGTACACAGATCTTGGACTTCATTCTTCAACACCTCATATTTTTGGTGACAACACAAGCTCACTACATCTAGCAGCTAATCCTGTATACCATGCTAGAACCAAGGATATTGAAGTCCACTACCATTACGTAAGGGAGAAGCTAATGAGCAAGGATATTCAACTATCCTATGTCTCTACACATATGCAATGTGCCGACATGTTGACTAAAGCTCTTGATGGTACAAAATTAAGTAGATTCAAGTTGATGATTGGCTTGCAGGAAATCAAGGACAATTGAAGACTTATTTGAAGGTCAAGCATGTTAGGCTTGAGGGGGAGATGTTGGTGCATTTTACCCAAGCCTACATGCTTGATATATTTGATATCATCCTCATTTGTAAGTCACATGAGTAGTCATGTGAACACTTCTTGTAAAAGAGTTCATTTTTATCTCTTGTAATTGAAAAAAGAAAAAGGAAAAGGATGGCTTACCTCATGCATGATGTAAAAGCAATTTCGTGGCTCTAACTACCTAAAACCACGAAATTTAGAGCTGAGGGAATCTCTCCTAACTTTGGGGATCACTTTTAGGTGGAGCTATTCGAATTCGAATTCAAAACTCCCTCCAAGAATAGCTATAAAAAGAGCAAGAAGGAAGAGGCGATTCGCAAGCCTTGTACATGACCACTTCATGTCATTTTGTAGAGATTGAAGAGCTTACTCCATAGCTCTGTCATTCTACTCCCATTGTGCAAAGATTCATTGCCAATGTGGTTGTAATCATATATGAATTTATACATTTATCATCATTCACTTCTCTGTTTTGTTCTCTGCTATACTTACTTAGAGCAGTACCTTTAGAAGGTCATATCTCGAGTTATACTGAACCTTTTTTAGTGATTGAACTGATATTTTGGTGGATTTAGGAAGCTTAAAGGGTCTACTAATCAACTCTGAAGTCTCAGTTGGCTGGTGTGAAGCTGGTTGTTGCAGCACCTACTCATCTTTGGATTGCATCCACCATCTCTCTTCACATTGATTAGGTGCAGTTTCCATCACATTAGCTGGTGGTTGGCCTCCTCCTTGTGTTCAATATGTTGTTGCACGCATACCTCTTTATTGACATTCTTCGGCCTCATGGCCAGCTTTCATGCATAGTTGGCAAGTTACACTTAGAAGCGGACAATCACTTACCACATGACCGTGCTTGGGCTTCCTCTTCCTTTTGTAGTTTGAAGGCCTCGATTTCTCGCCTTAACAAGGTTATTGCATTTTCTTCTTTTTTTTGAGGTTTACTTCTTTTTAAGTTCTCTAGTTCTTTCCTTAATTGAATCACTAGAAGTGCTAGAGTATCTTGGTGCTCACTTTGATGTCCCAAGATTGTCTCCAAAAGTGGGCAGCCAACGAATCCTTGTTTTGTCCTGTAGTGACTTTAGACTAAAACAAAAATTTTAATTGGAGGGCCATACTTTTATTTTTGTGTACACTGCCGCTTCACATACCTTCACATTTTGCCTTTTAATTCTTCAAATGTGCACCTAAGAGAGGGCTCACAAGAATCTTCCAAAACACTTCAAAAACACTTTGAACCTTAGAGAAATTGTAGAAATACCTTTGCAACCTGCAACCAACTTTTTGCAATTATACCCTTCGGGAGAATAAATTATCCAGTACCTCTGCACCTTGACACCTTTGAAGACCTTGACTTCACACATGTTGACTTGGACCTTGAACATGTTTCCTTTGACTACATTGACTTTGACCCTTTGACTTTGACCAATGTGACTTTTATGGGCTCAACAGTCAATGTGTATCTTGTGCACATTCCTAGTTTTCTTTTCATATTGACAATGCTCACAAGAGGGAAAATTGGAGAGAGATTACACAAGTAAGTATCAAGAAAGAGAAAGATTTCCTATTCCACTACTTAGCTTCTTTTTTCAATAACCATATTGCCCTTTGATATGCAAAAGGATTGAGCATGGAATACCACCTTGTAACTGTCACGAGGAAGGAGATAAGGAAGAGAGCTCACACACACACTCTCACTCTCAACGAGAAGCACAGACACACAAATTGAGGCAAGGAAGAATTATCTTCTTCTTCTTCTATTACATAAAAGGAATGTACAAGAATGACCTAAAAAACAAGAATACAACCAGTGCAATATATAAAGACCAGTACATAAGGAAAAACCTAATGTCCGTGAATGAGTGAGCTGGCAAGAAACAAATGTGCCATCACTCTCGGTAGATAAATCTAATAAAGCCTAATGAAGTATCCTTGACATATACCGGCGTGACCACTATACATGTCAAAGAAACAAAAAACTGGTACGTGTCATCCTGGATCATCACATGCTAAGCTTGATATCTCAACACTCCCCCTCAAGCTCAATGCCATATCTTGTAATCCAAGCATCTTCCGAAACTTCTTCAACTTCTCAGCTCCAAGTGCTTTGGTGAAAATATCAACAACCTGCTCATCTGTTCTCACATAAACAAGATCAATATCCCTTGCTAATACCTTCTCTCTGATGAAGTGATAATGTACCTTGATATGCTTTGTTCTAGCATGGAAAACAGGGTTCCGTGCTAATTGTATGCTGCTAAGATTATCACAATAGATAGTGATAGGCTTTTGCACTTCCACACCTAAATCTACAAGTAACATCTCCAGCAATGATGCCTCACATGCTGCCATTGCAGCACCTCTATACTCAGCCTCTGTACTCAACAAAGCAACAGTGGGTTGCTTCTTACTGCTCCATGTAATAGCTGCACCTCCAAGTGAGAAAAGAAAGCCATTAGTAGATCTTCTATCTGGAGTACTACTAGCCCAATCTGCATCGGTGTATCCATGAACCTACAAATCTACACTAGCTTCATAAAATAATGCATAATCCAAAGTAGCACTCACATAACATAGAGTGCGCCTCACAGCATCCAAATGTGGCTTCCTGGGAACCTGTATAAACTGACTTTCAAGTCCAACAGTGTAGCTTAAATTAGGCCTTGTAATTGTAAGATATATAAGACTTCCCACAATTTTCCTATACATAGTAGCATTTTCCAATGCTTCACCTGATGTAGTGTGCCAAAAACTTTCAGATGTAATAAGTTTGGCTTTTTACCTGTAAACTTCCCTTCAGGTGTAACTTGATGTACAGCAGCAGTCGGAGTTCTGTTCATGATGTATATAGTCGTATGCACAGCTTCTGCCCAATAACAATGAGGCATATTCTTCTCAGCCATCAAGGCTCTTGCTATTTCTGCAATATTTCTATTTTTGCGTTCAGCAACACCATTCTGTTGTGGTGTGTACCTGCATGAAAATTGACGCCGAATTCCATGATGTTTTAGAAAACTGATGAACTCATTTGACATGTATTCACCTCCTCCATCAGATCTTAATGTTTGAATGTACTTCCCTGTCTGCTTTTCCACCATAACTTTAAAATTCTGGAAGTGAGTAAACACCTCGCTCTTCTCTTTCATGAAATATACCCATACTTTGCATGTATGGTCATCAATGAAAGTAACATAAAACCTACAACCGCCCATAGATGTGGTCTTTGCTGGACCTCAAACATCTGTATGTACTACTTCTAGTACATTCTCACTAATATGCTTGTCATGTGGAAATGATGCTCTTGATTGTTTACAAAATTGACATGCCGCATATACCTTTTGCATTTTTGCAACTTTGAAATTTGGTAGTCCATGGACAATCTCCTTTGACTGCATCAGTTTCAGCCTTTGCAAGTTTTCATGTCCAATCCGTTTGTGCCATATCTTTATATCTGCAATAACTCGTGCACCTTTCGCAAACATGGCTGCATTCATTTCAGGAATCTTCACATTTAAGGTGAACATCCTACCCACTTTGTTTCCTTTGGCAACCAATCGTCCATCCTGCTTGTACTCTTCTACATATAATCCATCAGCATTGAACCTGACTTGTAATCCCTGGTCAACCATTTGTCCAATAGAAACCAGATTCTTTGTTATATTTGGAACATGCAGCACATCAACGAGATGTTTTACCTTTCTGTCCTCCATAGACAATGCTATGTTTCTTGTATGCTCAATAGGATGTGATGTGTCATCAACTGTTTCAACATATCCAGGAACTGGTATTTTCTGCAAACTACTAAACCATTCTGCATGACTGGTCATGTGATTTGAAGCACCTGAACCAACATACCAGACATTATCATTCGATTTTGAAACACCAGCAGACATCGTATTCATCATGTGATGTTCAACCATAAACAGCTTCTCATAATCATATGCACTTGTGGATGCATAGTTGTTTTGCTGCCTTCTGTTATTTTGATTCTTTAACCTCCAATCACGTTCAAAGTGTCCAGGTTTACCACAATTCCAGCATCCTTTACTATCATTACCTGAATCATTTCTTTGGAAATTTCTGCGACCTCTTTGGCTCCCCCTGCCTCGAAACTGTTCTCTTCCTCCTGCATGATTCTGTTGTTGACCTTGGTCTTGGTTACTATTTCTTCTTCCACTTCCAAAACCTCTACCTCTACCTCTTCCTCTCCCAGAGTAGAATACCTGCTCACAACTGGGCTTTCCTTGGGAGTTTGAATCCTCACCAAGATTCTTTTCTTCAATGATCAGCTTAGAGACCAAATCAGCAAAATTCAGAATATTTTTCTTGGTCTGTATAGAAGTTCTGAACTACTTATATGCAGCTCCTAAACCACGAAGGCACACTTCCACCTTATCATCATCATCTACATTCACGCCAATAGATGCAAGTGACTCACATATGCTTTTGATTTTTAGAGTGTAGTCACTTACTGACATGCTCTTTTTCTGCAATGTATGCAGCTCGTTCTTGAGTTGCAATTTCCGTGCCTTTGTATTGGTCTCGTACAAAGTGACAAACTGTTCCAAGCCTCTTTTGGAGTCTTGGCATCCTGTATGTGTCCAATCATGCTATCTTGTATGCTAAAAGATAGCCAATACATTACCTTTCGTGCTCCTTGATTCCATTCCTCATATGCTCTTAACTGTTTTGCAGTCCGATTCCTTTCTGGTAACTGCGGAGCATTTTCATTCTCTCCTTTGATGTACTTCCAGTAGCCTTTTCCCATCAGGAAATTCATCATTCTAAATCTCCAAGCATGGAAGTTATTCTTGTCCAGCTTATCGCTCATAAGCTGACTCATTCCATCTACGTTTGCCATTTCTGCAACAATTCACAACACAGCAACACACTACAAGCAGCACTTCTGCTTGAACACTGTCGCACTATGACATGACATGACAAACGCAAGTTATAATTTATGAAACTGACCTGGTTTTTCTGTGGGCCCCACTTTGCGGGCTCAACGGAGGTCGAGATGGCTCCGAAACTTCGATCTGATAAAAACAAGTGACCCTAAAGGGATAACTCTCAAAAATATTTTGAGGTCTTCTACCTTCAGGGCGATTTTTGTAGCAAACGGAGGCCGTTTGTGAAATCGCGTTTTCTCCATGCCTTGCCACGTAGTCTTCACCGTCGCCTTCTCCACAAGCTCTCTACAGCCACACTAGCTCTGATACCATGTCACGAGGAAGGAGATAAGGAAGAGAGTTCACACACACACTCTCACTCTCAAGGAGAAGCACACACACACAGATTGAGGCAAGGAAGAATTATCTTCTTCTTCTTCTTCTATTACATCAAACGAATGTACAAGAATGACCTAAAAAACAAGAATACAACCAGTGCAATATATAAAGACCAATACATAAGGAAAAACCTAATGTCCGCGAATGAGGCCAAATTTTGTTTGATTTTGAGACTATGACCGAATATATGTTTGCGATGCCCAAGATGAAGCGGCAACCTGCTCTTATACCAATTGGCGGCGTTAGACGTCTATGGAAGCACATGAACAACACAAGGAAGAAGAAGAAGCTTGGAGCACAACACACAATACTGAATGTATTACCAGTAGAATGTACAAAAGATGAGTGATCCATTAAGGTCATATGTTGGAGTCAATATCATATGTTCCAACAATTTGTATTCCATGTGAACCTGAAACTTCATAGTGTGAAACCACTTAATTCAAAAGAAAGATAAATAGCAATGATGAGTCGTATTGAAAACTCATGAAAAGTTAATGAAAGTGATCTTTACGCATAAAGAAAAAGCATGCTTTATTGATCGCTACAAATCATGTGCTATGTTTTTTATTGGTTGCTACTTTTTTTATGGATCGCCATGTTGCTTGCTTAGACTACGTTTTGCTTTATTTGTGGAAATTGTAGCTTTTTCTTTATTCATGGAGACTTATACTATATAAGGAGCATGGTGTAAACACACTTGATAATCACTCAAAGTTAGAAGGAGGTCTTCTTGAAGAGAGAGTGTTCACACTTCTTGAGAAGGTGAAGTTTTGGTGAAGGAGAGGCTACTCTCTTGGAATAAGAAGTCTTCTACAAGGTGGTGGTAACTATCTTTTGTGAGTTAACCTTATATTTTGACCCTTACCACAAGAGATAGAGAGGTTACATTTGAAGAGTTAGAGTTCTTCTTACTTCAAGATGAAGATCAGTTGAAGGGAATGGAAGAGAATGAGGAAGAACTTTCATCTTCATCAAAGGGTAATAAGAAGAAGAAGGATAAGAAGGAAAAACAATCCAAGAAGGAAATTAGGTCCCTCTCACCTTCTACTTTAGATTCTATATCTACTACATCTAAAGGGAAGTCTTCTAAGAAGAAGGAAGTAATATGTTTTTACTGCAAGAAACTTGGACATTTAAAAGTAGCATGTTTGCAGCAGAAAAGAAAAAGGCATTAGGTTACGTTGCAGAAGATGATAAAAAACGGGAAATCTCAAGGTGATTCTTATGCCTCTATCACTATTGAGGAAGTAGCTTTTGATCAGGCAACTTTACAAGTTCTTTCAACAAGTCCTTGGATATTTGACTCAGGTGCTACAAAGCATATGATAGGTTGCAGATATGTGTTTTCTTCCCTTTTTTATTCTACACGTAGAAGAGTTACCATTGCAGATGGCAACGATTTGGATGTTGTGGGAATAGATACAGTAACCCTAAAGTCAAGAGAAGTTGCTAAATTTTAGATTTCAAATGTTTTCTACATACCTTAAATGAAGAAGAATTTGTTGTCTATATCTGCATTTTTAGGTGATGGTTTTAAAGTGTTATTCGAGAGAGATATTTGTAAGATCTTATCACACAAAGATGACAAGTGTATATTGCAAGGTGAGCATACAAGAGGGATCATTTTTTTGTCAAAAATCAGTTAGGCATATGTGATCAACTCTTCGTCACCGGTGGAAGATATGAAGCAATGGCATGAAAGATTTGGACATATTAGTTTTGGAGCTCTCAAGAGTATCAAAGACAAAGGTACGGTTGAGAGTTTACCCTCATTGAAGCTGCTAGTTAATTTAGATATATGTGAAGGATGTCTTGAATGTAAGATGCATAAATCACTTTCAAGAAACATGGTCATATTACAGCTACTAGGAAATTGCAGATTATTCATTCATATGTGAATGGACCTATGAGAGCAGACTCTATTTAGGGCTTCATGTATTTTGTTCTATTTATTGATAATTTTACAAGATACTCATGGATCTATGGTCTTAAGTTAAAGTCAGAAGTCTTTCCTATGTTGAAAAAGTTTGTAGTTATGGTTAAAAATGAAAAACAGGAAACTATCCAGATTCTGAGAAGTGATAAGTGTGGAGAAAACTTGTCAAATGAGTTCCAGACATTTCTTGAAGAGAAAGGTGTTAATCGACACCTTCCTATTGCTTATACTCCTCTACAGAATAGTGTTGCAGAAAGAAAGAATAGAGTACTTGTTGAAATGATGCGGAGCATGATGGCATCCATGAAGCTTTTATCGAAATTTTGGTTTGATGCAGTACATACAGCTAACCACATTTTGAACAGTTCATCTACAAAAGCTTTAAAGGTAATCACACCGTATGAAGCTTATTATGGTAGAAAACCTAATATGATTTACTTCAGAGTGTTTGGATCACTTTCTTATGTACATATTGAGAAAAAAGACCAAGGCAAACTAGATGTAAAGGCAAAGAAAGCTATTTTTATTGGATATCCTTTTGAGAATAAATGATACAGGTTTTATGTTCTAGAGACAGGTGAAGTTATTCTTTCATGTAATGCTTATATTGCTGAAAATAAGGTTTATGATAAAGAAGCAAAAATTCTAGAGTTCATTAATGAAAATCATTATGGATTTTTTAGAAAGATTGTGGATATACATGTTCAACCATATCAGGAGGGAGTTAAAAATCCTAGGATTCAAGAAAGAGTTGAAGACAGAGGAATTTCACAACCTTCTAGAGAGTCAGTTCCACATGAGACTTTGGTTCCAGAAATGAAAGAAGTTAAAGTTCTAGAAAGTCCTAGTACCTCGGCAGGAGAAGTTCCAGAACCTCTAGAAGCAAAAAATTTAGAAAGAGTTTCACCACTATTTAAGAATACACTTACATGGTTATATGAGACTTGGAAACATGGTGGTATAAAGACTTTTTTTGGAAGAACAAGGAGTCAGACTAGACAACAACAACAAGATCATATACGAACAAGAAGTTAGACTAGACAACAACAAAGAGATCATGCAAGTTTTGTTGAAGACTTTGAGATTCATGATATTTTGGCACTTACTAAAATTGAGGATGAACCTGCATGTGTTAAAGATACACTTAACATTCTTATTTGGAGAAAGGCTATGCAAGAAGAGATTGATTCTATTCATGAGAATCAAACTTGGTAGCTTTGTGAGTTACCAGAGGGAAAGAAGGCTATGAGTGTAAAATGGATCTTCAAAATCAAAAGGAAAGCAGATGGTACTATTGATAGATACAAGGCCAAGTTAGTTGTCAAAGGATATGCACAACAAAAATGTATTGATTATGATGAGACATTTGTTCCTATGTCTAGGGTGACTGATATTAGGGTAATACTTGCTTTAGCAGCACATTTTGGTTGGCATATATATCAATTTGTCATTAAGAATACTTTTCTAAATGGTGATTTACATGAGGATTTGTATATTTAGCAGCCAGAAGGTTTTAAAGAGATAGGCAAAGAACACTTAGTGTGTAAACTTAGAAAAGCTTTATATGGATTAAAACAGGCACCTAGAGAATGGTATGAAAAGATACATACATATCTTTTATCCATTGTTTTCCATAACTGAGATGTAGCTCCAAGTCTTTATGTCAAAGCTTAAACAAGTATGATGATTATAGCAATCATTTATGTGGATGATATTGTGGTCACAGGTCCCAGAGATGAAGATTTGCAAATGTTCAAAGAACAATTGAAGCAAACATTTGATGTGAATGATTTAGGCATTTTGCATTATTATCTTAGGATTGAGTTTTTGTCTCAAGATGGGTGTATCTATATAACACAATAGAAGCACATTGAGAAACTTTTGGAAAGGTTTCAAATGACTAATTCTAAACCTATGCAAACACCTATGGATCAGAACATGTCTTTACAAATGGTAGCAGATGCAGAGCATTTGATGCTACTCTATATAGTCAAGCAGTTGGATGCTTGATATATCTTTGTAATACACGTCTTGATATATAGTTTGCAGTTTCTCAAGTATCAAGGTTCATGTAGAATCCGATAGTGTTACATTGGAAAGCAGTAATGTGGATGTTTTGATATTTAAAGGGAACTTCAAATTTTACTATGGTATTTTTGAAATCTACACATTTTATACTAAAAGGATTTTCAGATTCTGATTGGGCAGGTGATAGAGACACAAGAAGAAGTACTAGTGGATTTTTTTTTCTATCTTTGAGATTGTCTTATCTCATGGCTCTCAAAGAGACAACCCACTATTGCCACTTCATCATGTGAAGCTGAATATCGTGTAACATTTACTGCTACTCTAGAGTCAGTATGGTTGCAGAAGATTTTTAGTTATCTTGATGTGAAAGTACATGAACCCATTTGGATATTTTCAGATAGCCAAAGTGCTATAGCTATAACAAAGAATCTAGTCCATCATGCAAGGACAAATCATATAGAGGTACACTAGCACTATATTCCAAAGTAGATAGCTAAGAAGCACATTGAGGTGGTTTATGTTCCTTCTAGTGAGAATATTGCAGATATTTTTACCAAAGCATTGACTAGAGACAATCATGAGAAGATTTGCAGGTTACTAAAGCTTGTACCAATATGACATTGAAGGAGAGATTGTTGGAGTCCATGTGAACCTCAAACTACATAGTGTGAAACCACTTAATTCAAAATCAAGATAAATAGCAACGATGAGTTTTATTTAAAACTCATGAAAAGCCAACAAAAGTGATCTTTATGCATAAAGCAAAAGCATGCTTTATTGATTGCTACAAACCATGTGCTACATTTTTTATTGGTTGCTACCTTTTTTATGGATCGCCACATTGCTTGCTTAGACTACGTTTTGCTTTATTTGTGCAAATCTAGTTTTTGCTTTATTCATGGAGACTTATACTATATAAGGAGCATGGTGGGCACACACTTGATAATCACTCAAAGCTAAAAGGAGGTCTTCTTGAAGAGAGAGTGTTCACACACTCTTGAGGAGGTGAAGTTTTGGTGAAGGAGAGGCTACTCTCTTGGAGCAAGAAGTCTTCTACAAGGTGGTGGTAAATATCTTTTGTGAGTTAACCGTATATTTTGTTTTTAGGGTGTCTCTACCCTAATCTCAAAATTAGGGTTGGTTGATTTATATTTTTGTTACACTATTTTGTAAAAATAAGGTTAGCTTCGTTGCTCATTCACTTCACACACTTAGATTATTTCAACATAATATAAATTCTGTATCATCATCTTCTTGGATATTCTTCCATTACTGAGTGCATCACTTCATAGTGTTGAGTAGTACTCCCATGTTGTAATTTGGACATCTATTTTTTAGTGCATAAGCATCTAGCTTACATTCCCTATACTTGTCTCAAGATCTTTCTTTCTATCTCTCACTTATCATCTTAATTAATTAAGTGTGTATGCTCAAAAGGTTTTCGTTTGGAACGATCGTGGGGCCCAGAATTTCAACATTATAAACGTATCTAAAAAAATGTTGGAACAACAAGCTTTCATTATGCTTGAAGTGGACATGGTCTTCATCAAATTGATCATTGGAATGATGCCACATATACTCCTTGTAGAGTTTTATTTGCATTTATTTATTCTATTGAGAGTTTGATCATAGGATCTGTTGGGAATGATGGATGGAGACTTCAAGATGATGAGTAGGTACTGCCAAATCCTGCTTTGTACCAGCCCTTTGATGCTTGAGAGTTGATACGTAGACCTTCTTAGCTTTCCAATAACACAATAAAATGGCCTATGTACTTTGGAAATGATGTATGAAAAGATTTAATCAAAATAGATAACTTTGAACTTCAAATCTTCAAGAAAACCTTCTATTTTTTACCATACACATGCTGCATCTTTTCCTCAGTATGACCAATACAGTAGGAATTGATAAAATTCCTTTTAGTGGTATCTAATTAGCTTAGCAAGCTAACTATTCCAAGTAGGATCACTTAAAAGGATTAACTATGCTCAGAGAAATTAATTTAGCAAGTAAATCTTTACCCCCGATATTTTAGGACTGTTGCAGACTTCGACCACTCATGACCTCGATAGAGGTTTCTCTGAAATGGCTGAAAAGAAATCCTTCAAATTTTGACTACATGTAGAAAACGTTTATTTGGTTCCAACAAGCTATAGATCTTTGAATTTGGTCAAGAAATGAGTGAGATATTCTCTTCACAAGTTTACTGACTAACAAAGACTATGACACTGAACTTAGCAATGAACAATGTAGATATATGTATTAATGAACAATGTTTTACAATACCATAGGCATGAAGATCATTGTCTAATGGTGTAGAAAGGTGTGGTCTAGAGTGTAGGCCTCACACACACTCAGAAAGTACAATGAATAGCTCGGGATTGATGAGTCTTCTACCGTGACTTCTTCTTAGAAGTTTATATAGATGATCACTTCCAATTTGAATTTGAATTCAAATTGTTGGCTCTCTCGAAAAAGTGATCCTCCATTATAGGAGATATTCCATCAATCAACACCTAACGTTTCCATGAGTTCTTCTTGGTAGGTGTTTACAAAGATTCCAAGTCAAATATGACTTTTACAAAAGGATAAAATGGTAATTAACCATTAGCACTGATTCGTATGCATCTTCATATGTGTATGAACTACAAGTCAAATGTGTAGGCTTGTAAATTGCACCAACAGCTCCCCCTCAATCCAAACATTTTCGCTTGGTCGTCATCTTTAGTCTTCATGTATATCCTGCAATCCTATCATTGATTTGAACCTGCAAAGTTTGGTTCCATCAAATGCTTTAGTTAACAAATCTGCACACTGCATATTGGTTGATACATATGTTAGTTGAATGTCCTTGCTTAAAAGCTTCTATCTCAGATAATGGTAATGGACCTCTATATGCTTGGTCCTAGCATGATAAGTAGGATTAGCTGCTAGATGAAGTGGGCTTGTATTATCTCCAAAGATCAATGGTGAGGTAGTATACAAACCCAATTCTGTATACAATAACTTGATCCATATGGCTTCTTGAGTGGCATTTGCCAATCCTCTATACTCTACCTCTGTAGAAGATAAAGCAACAGTAGGTTGCTTCTTTGAAGACCATGATATTGGTTTATCACCTGCAAATGAAATGTATCTAGAAGTGATTCTCCTATCATCCTTACATCTTGCCCAATCTGCATCTGAATAGATCTTAATATCCAAGTCTCAAGTGTAAGGAAAATACAAACCATGATGTTGAGTGCCTTTGAGATCCTTTAGAATTCTTTTCGCATCTTCTAAGTGAGGTACCCTTGGCTTGTGCATGAACTGACTTAGCACACTAACTCCATATGCAATATCTATCCTTGTTAAGGTAGTATAGTTCAAGCTTCCCACTATGCTTTGGTAACGTGTAATATCATCGATTTCATCACCTTCATGGGCACTTAGTTTTAGGTGTACCTCCATTAGAGTGCTTGCAACTTTGACATCTTGAAAATGAAACTTCTTCAACATATCCGGTATGTATTTTTTCTTAGTAATATAGATTGCAGAGTTAGTATAGACTAACTCAAGTCCAAGAACATACTTTAGTGGACCAAGATCACTGATCTTGAACTCCTTCATCATCTGGTTCTTGATTTGTCTGATTCCATTGACATCACTACCTGTAAGTATGATATCATCAACATATACACATAGGTATATTACCTTTGAATTACTGCTCTTGATGAATAGAGAAGTGTCTGCCTTGCTCGTGACAAAACCTTGGTCTTGAATGTATGTGGTCAACCTGTGATTCCATGCCCTAGGTGCCTACTTTAATCCATAAAGAGATTTATTCAATTTGCACACATATGTTACCTTGTTTGGATCCTCATAGCCAGGAGGTTGTGACATCTATACCTCCTCAAAAATCCATCCATTAAGAAATGAATTTTTTACATCTAATTGATACATGTTCCAATTTTTAGATGCAGCCACACTTACCAATACCCTGATGGTTGGTATCTTGGCTATAGGTGAGAATGTCTCTTCATAGTCAATGCCTTGGGTTTGTGCAAAACCCTTGGCCACCAATCTGGCTTTGTACCTATTTATTGACCCATCAGAATATCTTTTGAGTTTATAGATCCATCTGGATCCAATTACCTTCATGGACTCTTTCTTTGGTACTAGTTCCCATGTGTCACTCTCTTTGAGTGATTCAATCTCTTCATCCATAACTTCTTTCCATTCTGTCTTTGTTTTTGCTTCTTCATATGATCCTGGTTCTTCAATTGACAAATCTTTGGCAAGATAGACAGAGTGTTTAGTAACAAGAGAGGTGTCATACCCATATCTGATAGGGTTTTTTCTCTCCCTTTGTGATCTTCTAATTGATTGATTCGAAGATTCAGGTATGTCTTCAAGTTTCTTCATCTTGAGTTTGCCTTTGGACTTCCATGCCTTGAATTCTTCAAGATTGATAATGTCTTCATCATCTGAACTAGTATTTTCATTTTGAGTGGGTTCCTCCTTAGTAAGACTTGGAAACTCCTCCTCTAAGTCATAGGGTAGTTTAACCTTCCTACATTCATTCTCATACCAAGAATCATTTTCATCAAAGACAACATCTCTGCTAACCATAAATCCCTTATTTGAAGGATTGTAGACATGTACCCTTTTTTATTTAGATCATATCCAATAAAGATACACTTCTCAACCTTAGGGTCTAGTTGACCTCTTATCTGAGAAGGAATGTGTACATATGCTACACATCCAAATATCCTGCAATGATCAAGTGAGGTTCTCTTACCATGCCATGCTTCATAAGGAGTCATCCCATCAAGTGATTTAGATGGCAAACAGTTTATGAGGTAAGTGGTAGTAGATACACTCTCTGCCCATAAGTAGTTAGGTAATTTCTTTTCATTCAACATTAACCTAGCTGTTTCAACAATCAATCTATTTCTTCTCTTAGATACCCCATTTTGTTCAAGAGTATACCTTGTGGTGATTTCTCTCTTGATTCCTCTGTCTTGCAAGAATGCTTCAAACTCATTGGAGAAGTACTCACCTCCTTCATCTGAGCTTAGCCTCTTTAGGTTTCTTCCTATCTGATTCTCAACAAGTGCAAGATATTTTTTAAAACAATTGAACACTTCATCTTTGTGCTTCATAAAGTACAATACAGCCCACCTGCTATAGTCATCAATAAAGGATACATAGTACCTTGATCCTGAGATTGAGGGTTCTTTGCTTGGTCCCCATACATCTATATGGACAAGTTCTAGATAGTCCTCATGCATGTAGCCTTTCCTTGAGAAGGGTAACCTGTGAGACTTCCCGAACTGACAAGCACCACATTTATAAATCATGTGTTGTTTGGAAACATTAGGTATTCCAATTACAAACTGTTCCCTGCATATTTGTTTCAAGGTTATTTCTTCTACATGCCCTAATCTGTTATGCCAAATCTCAAGTTTTGAAAGTATTTCATCTTTATAATTGTAGAGTGCAATATTCTTTGTATCTTCTAGCTCGAAAGTAAAAAGTCTACCAGTCTTTTCTCCTTTAGCAATTCTCTTGAACCCATGCTTGGGATCCTCTACAAATGCTCCAAATTGGTTGAATCTAACTTGCAAACCTTTTTCCACAATCTGCCCAACACTTATCAAATTTTTGGTAATGGTTGGTACATATAGTACCCTAATCAAGAAGTTTTGGTTTCCATCACAAGTCTTAACATTTCCAACTTTAAGCACTGAGTGATTGGTGTCATCACCTATTTGTACTTGATTCTTACTTCTTGGTTCTTCAAGGTCAAAGAGTAGAGCTACATTGCGAGCCACATGATTTGAGCATCCTGAGTCAATGATGAAGAGATGGTCATCATTTGTACCTCGTTTTGAGGTCATGTTCATAATCATAAGAGAATCATCTTGTTCTTCTATGTAGTTGTTGTAATCCTTTCTAGATTTGTATCCTCCTTGGTAGTTGCCATTGTAGTTGTTGCTGTAGTTGTTATTGTAGTTATTGTTGTACCCTTGATGATAGTTGAATCTGCCTCTTGGCTGTGAGTATCCACCTCTTTGATATCCTCTTCCTCTTTGATTTTTGAAGTTCGTGAAACACTCATCTGTAGTATGATTTGATAAACCACAAATGTTGCATGGTGAGGAGTTATGATCTCCCCCTACCTTGATTACCTCCTCTGCCCCTTCCTCTTGATGATCTACCTCTCCTTGCATAGTTGGCTTGGGAGATAGTTCCTTCATCCTCTCCTTTCTTGTTCTTGCCTTTATCTTTAGACTTACTTTTATCAGTGTATAGGGTAGAAGAGCTATTACCTTTGGATGTCTCTCCATTCTTGTTGAACTTGGCTTCATGAGTGAACAATTGTCCCATGAGAGCTGTAAGATCTTGAATTTGCATGTTCATGTATAAGTCCATGGTAGTGGTGAAGCTTTCCCATTTGTCATCAGCTTTAATCCCATTGATCACTTGCCTTACTATCTTCTCTTCTTCAATCTCTTCTCCTATGCTTTCTAACTGATCTGCTACATCTTTAATCTTAGTCACAAACTCTGAAATAGCCTATTTAGGTTGCTTCCTTAGTGTGGTGAATTCGATACACAATTGGTTTTTTCTCACCCTTATGTTGGAAGAGAAATAGGATGACAAGGTTTCCCAAGTCTCTTGGGATGTCTTACAGTTTCTAATATGTGGCAAAAGAACATCAGAGATGGAGTTGAGTAGGTAAGACCTGTTAAGGAAACACTCACGAATTTGACGCAACAGACAAAGAGAGAAACAGAATCTTCTGGAAAATCTATGCACAGGTGTACAGTATGCGAAGTTAGTGCACGGTGTGCGCATAACAGAGCAATTAACCGCGGCGGGCGCGTGAGGCGCGCATAACGCGAATTGAAGAATGACAGCGCAGAGGAGCGCCAAAAGAAAGTGTATATATATACAACAAGATTTGAAAAACATACATAGACGGAGAACACAGATAGAGCGAGAGTGTGTGTATGCGCAAGAATAGAGACGAGATATAGCAGATGCGCAGAGACGCAGAGTGACAGATAGAAGACGCCATAGATCGCGTATGTAGAAGAAGACGCCAGAGATCGCGTTTGTACAGATGAATAACACAGGCCTGAAGTGTCGGGTCGTTTCATCTGAAGAGAGATGGTAATAAGAAACTACACACTGTAGGAGAGTTTCTGTAGCTTGAGCAAGAAGAGGCCAAGCTTATTTGTACACATCTTCTCTAATCGAAAACACATGTTCATGTGGATGTCTGCGCGTAATCTTTACTTGTGAAGAATCTGAAGCTATTTCGTGTTACAATAGGAAGTTCCGTTTATCGTTAACTGTCACGACTCGTTACTGTAAACGCATGTTTCGGTGAATAACAGTTTACTCAGTAAACATATTTCAGTAATTTCTGGCCAGTTACAGTTTCTCAGAAACAAGATTTTCCGGTAGAACAACGAAGTATAACTCGTAGCAGAGTTCAAAGTTTTGTATGAGAGATAGCTCATCTTGTAGCTACACATCTCTACTTTAAGCTGATCACAATTTCCGGTGAAAAGGAGATGTGCATGCAGTACAAAATCTAACCCGAAAGAAGCACCTCAGAACTGTGAAGTTTTTTCTTAAACTTCATAAGAGTTCATTAAGTGGAGAAAGCTCACGAATCATTTACTTACTTCTTGTATGTTCACTTGAAGTAATTATAACCAAAGTAGAAGTTCATTTCGGTGAAGTTCCGGTACGATTACGGTATCTGTCCAGTGACAATCTGGTGAAGTTCCGGTGGAACTTGTGTCGCAGGATTACACAGTTAAGGCAACGTTAATTAGGCTGAGCTACCGTTGATTACAGAGGTGTTCTGTATCACTCTAGTTTAGCATTCTACTATGGTGGCGCGACAATTTCCGCAGGCCTGACAGAGTTCAAGCTTTGTCGCGAAACCCACCCTCAGGGCGAAAAATATTTCCGCACCAGTGGTATTAGAGCTGAAGTTTTCGCCAACAATTGGTATCAGAGCAGGTTAGTTTCCCAAGAATTGGTATAAGAGCCTAGAGCATTCCCTATCATGGCAGATCACGTCCAAATTGATAAACTGGACAGAGATAATTATCGCGCATGGGTAATGCGCATGGAAGCCTTGCTTATGAGTAAGGACTTAATGGTGTACGTGACCGGAGAAGAAAAGAAGCCGACTTTCGAAGATGATAGTCAACCGGAAAAAGAAGAACTAGACGCCCTAAAGCTGTGGCAAAAGAAAGATGCAACGGCAAGAGCCTACATCTACAACACTGTTTCAGATCATCTGCTACCGCACATTAGAGGTCTGGAGAAAGCAGAGGACATATGGAGTGCATTGGAAGATCACTTCCAAAATACTACGAAAGCCAGGAAGGCTAGCTTATGGTCCGAATTTACGACATTCAAAAAGAAGCCGAGTCAAAGCATCAGTGACTACGTGACTAAAATGAAGGATCTAGTAGATAGTCAAGGATCCATAAATGAAGAAGTCAAAAATCATAGATTGATAGCACAACTACTCACAGGTTTGAAAGGAGATGAAAGGTGGAAACCTTTCGTACTATCAACTAAACTTTCTTTAAATCATTTTGTACCAGATTTAAATCAGCTGCTTGGTTTGATGCTCACATATGAGCAAGACCTGAAAGGAGACGCAGACAGAGGACATAGCTCTGCAATGTACATGAAGAACAAGAAGAAAGACAAAGGTAAGTCAAAAGACGAAGAAGAATCAAGCTCTCAGGCCTATTACGCAAGAGGTAAAGGCACTGGCAGAGGAAGAGCAAGAGGAAGAAGCCGCCAGAATACCACCAAGAAAGCTTGCTGGATTTGTGGACTAAGTAACCATCTAGCGCATGATTGTTGGCACAATCAACAAGGATCAAATCAAAATCAAAACAACAATAGCAGAGGCAGTAGTGGAAGAAATCAGAGCAATGCTGAAAGAGGAAGACAAAACCAAAGAGGAGGCTATGGTAGAGGTGGAGTGAGAAATTGGGGACAGAGCCAATCCTACAACACCACCTACAACAACTACGCAAATGACACACAGAATGAAAGTCATACATCGTTGATGATGAACTCAATCAGCACATCTGACAACGAAGATCTAAAGGTATTTTACATTGACTCTGGATGTTCTAATCACTTGTCAGGAAACATAGAACTGATGTCAGAATTGGAAAAAGGAAGTGCGAGTCACACTGTTCAAACAGGTGACAATACAAGACACAAAGTACAATCAATCGGAAAAGTGAAATGTAAGAGTGGAGCAGATTTGCTAACCAATGTTTTGTATATTCCAACAATACCGAAAAATCTGATCAGTGTGGGACAGATAGTCGAAGAAGGGTTTCAGGTCAGATTTACAAATAAAGGAGTATTTGTAGAAGATCCCAAGAACGGATACTATCACATTGTCTCTGGTAAGAAAGAAGGAAGACTCTTTACGTTAAGAGTACAAGGGAACATTGGCCAAGCGCTGCTCACACATGATGAAAAGGTAATTACAGAACTTGATCTCTGGCACAAGAGATTAGGTCATTTTCACGAAAAGGGAATCAAAGCTATGATAGCGAATCAGTCTGTACTGGGATTACCGAACGTACAGAACCAACATATGATTCACAAATGTGAAGCCTGTCAAATGGGAAAAGCCCACAGGTTACCTTTCCAGAAGAAAGGATTCAAACATGACGGTGTGCTAGAACTCATACATACAGATGTATGGGGACCAACAAAAGAAGGATCAATCAGCGGATCAAGGTACTATGTTTTATTCATTGATGATGCAACAAGGTGGATAACTCTCTATGTTTTGAAGGAAAAGTCAGAATTGTTTGGAGCCTTCAGACATTTTCATGCATATGCTGAAAGGCTCATAGGACGAAAACTCAAAAGACTGAGGTCTGATGGAGGGGGAGAATACTTCTCCCGAGAATTCAATGACTATCTCTGGAATGCAGGTATTAAAAGAGAAATAACCTGCAGGTATACACCACAACAAAATGGTGTAGCAGAAAGAAGAAACCGAACTCTAGTCGAGTTTGCACGAGCTATGCTAAAAGAAAAGAATTGCCCTGATTATCTTTGGGCTGAAGCCGTGAACACAGCGCCATACTTGGTAAACAGATTACCATGTACAGCCTTAGAAGGAATGACCCCTTATGAAGCTTGGTGGGGAAAGAAGCCAACACTTGATCACTGCAAAGTGTTTGGATCAGTAGCGTATGCTTATGTACCGTCTCAACTCAGACATAAGCTTGAACCGAAAGCAGAGAAATATGTATTCGTCGGATATGATGAGAAACAGATGGGTTACAGGTTATGGAGTCCTCTAACCAAACATTTTACTGTTTCCAGGGATGTAACATTTGATGAACAGAAAAGCTGGTATGCAGATCACAATCATACAGCTGAAGAATTTGAAGAAGAGATAAAAAGAAGAGAGAAAGGAAAATCAATTTTACAGGTAAACAAAGATGAAGAGGCAAATACGTCTAGGACCGGATCTGGTACAAGGAACAAAGATGAAGACGGATACTCAGACACACACGAAGAATATGAACTAAGAAGGTCAAACAGAGTAAGAAGACAACCGGAAAGATACTCGTATGATACATCATATATAACTCAACAAGATTATGCATATATGGTTAAAGAAGAGGATGAGCCTCAGAGCTATGACGAAGCCAAAGGCAAGAAGCAATGGCAAGAAGCAATGGAAGAAGAACTCACCGCACTAGAAGAGAATAAGACATGGAAGCTTGTTCCTAAACCGAACGGTAAGAAAGTAATCAGAAATAAATGGGTGTTCAAAATAAAGAAACTTGCAGATGGAAGGATAGCCAGACATAAAGCGAGACTAGTTATCAAGGGCTATGCTCAGACGCATGGCATAGACTATGACGAGACGTTCAGTCCGGTGGCAAAGATGTCAACCATAAGAACAGTGATTGTTATAGCAGCATCAAAAGGATGGAAGCTAAGCCAGCTAGATATAAAGAATGCATTCCTGAATGGATATATATCAGATGAATTCTATATGGAACAACCGGAAGGGTTTATAAGCTCCAGATACCAAAATTTTGTTTGCAGGTTAAGAAAAGCACTTTATGGACTGAAGCAAGCTCCAAGAGCTTGGAACTACAGACTTGTGAAGTATCTCAATGAACTTGGATATCAAAGTTCGATGGCAGATGCAAGTCTACTCGTCAAAAGGACAGAAGAAGGAACGATCTACATTTGTATCTATGTAGATGACATATTAATTACAGGTACCTCAGATGCAGGAATCACAGAGGTAAAGAAACTGCTAGAAAAGGAATTCAAGATCAGTGACGTGGGAAAATTATCATACTTTCCAGGTATGGAAATCACATATATAGATCATGGTGTATATGTCACACAAGAAAGGTATCTCCTGAACTTACTGAAGAAGTTCAATATGGAAAATTGCAGAGAAGCTTCAACACCGCTTGAAGTAAACCATAAACTTAGTAAATACAGTGGAACGGAGTTTAAAGATATGAAGAAGTATCAATCGTTAGTAGGAAGCTTAATATATGCTACGCTAACAAGACCGGATCTCAGTTTTTCGGTGGGAGTTCTCTCACAGTTTACGCATTGTCCGACAGAGCAACATTGGGTTGCAGGACAAAGAGTTCTCAAATATATCAAAAGAACTATAAAGGAAGGATTATATTATCCTTTTACGTCAGATATAAAGCTCAGAGCATACAGTGACTCAGATTGGGCAGGGAGTCAAGATGACCGAAGATCAACGCACGGGTATATGATATACCTAGGAGAAAAGCTGGTAAGCTGGTGTTCGAAGAAGCAACACACAGTAGCTTTATCGTCAACAGAAGCAGAATACAAAGGACTGGTAGAAGCTGCGAAAGAAGTAATATGGATGCAGACTTTACTTAAAAGCATGGGTATAGATCAAAGTATACCGATCATACATGGAGATAATATGAGCTCGCTGTATCTTGCAGCGAATCCTATGTTTCATGCAAGAACAAAACACATAGAGATTCAGTATCATTTCCTAAGGGAAAAGGTAATGGAGAAAGAAATAGAAATAGTCTACACTCCTACGAAAGATCAGATTGCAGACATTCTGACTAAGAGCCTGGATGGAACAAAGACAAACAGATTCAAAGAGATGGCAGGAATAAAAGAAAGAAAGATATATGAAAGACCGGAAGAGGTCAAATTAGTGATTGAGGGGGAGCTCTTAAGGAAACACTCACGAATTTGACGCAACAAACAAAGAGAGAAACAGAATCTTCTGGAAAATCTATGCACAGGTGTACAGTATGCGAAGTTAGTGCACGGTGTGCGCATAACAGAGCAATTAACCGCGGCGGGCGCGTGAGGCGCGCATAACGCGAATTGAAGAATGACAGCGCAGAGGAGCGCCAAAAGAAAGTGTATATATATACAGCAAGATTTGAAAAACATACACAGACGGAGAACACAGAGAGAGCGAGAGTGTGTGTATGCGCAAGAATAGAGACGAGATATAGCAGATGCGCAGAGACGCAGAGTGACAGATAGAAGACGCCATAGATCGCGTATGTAGAAGAAGACGCCAGAGATCGCGTTTGTACAGATGAATAACACAGGCCTCAAGTGTCGGGTCGTTTCATCTAAAGAGAGATGGTAATAAGAAACTACTCACTGTAGGAGAGTTTCTGTAGCTTGAGCAAGAAGAGGCCAAGCTTATTTGTACACATCTTCTCTAATCGAAAACACATGTTCATGTGGATGTCTGCACGTAATCTTTACTTGTGAAGAATCTGAAGCTATTTCGTGTTACGATAGGAAGTTCCGTTTATCGTTAACTGTCACGACTCGTTACTGTAAACGCATGTTTCGGTGAATAACAGTTTACTCAGTAAACATATTTCAGTAATTTCTGGCCAGTTACAGTTTCTCAGAAACAAGATTTTCCGG